>CAOKZL010000089.1:600000-1088129 GCA_948472985.1 Iguana delicatissima
AAAAAAAACAAATAAAACATTTCTAAACAAAGGTTCTATTATTGTTGTGTTAAAATTAAACACTGTTTAAAAATTCTAATCTAGTTCACTGTTTTTTTTTATGGCACCAGGACAAAAACATGATGTGACCCCCCCGCCCCACAAACTACCACATCTACCTCTCAGTAGGTATAATTGCAAAGGAAAAGTTATCAGTTTTCTTACCCAAATAGAACTGTCTACAGAATCATAAGATATTTATAATCAAAGGTTACAATCATGGTCTGTTAAAAATCAGTTTGCCACTAACTTCAATTGGATGTGGATCATACCCAAGATGTGTATAATTTCTATAATATCCAAAACCCATGAAAAGTAGAAAAACCTGTCAAAATAAACCTTCAGTGTGTTTTATCTATGACACTCACTCAGGTAGAAAAGAATATGTCAGTTTCTTTACAAAATACAAAAGCTGTAGCTGGTTTTGAGTTTCATTGCACATTAAATCCAGCTGCCTTCTCTAGCTCTAGTGTTTCTTAAGAGAGAGAGGCCCAATTATCATCACCTAATTAGTTTTATAGGAAAGAAAGAATTGCCATCAGACCAGAATCTCTTTGCACAGAAAAAGACTTATCCTTAAAGACATGGACAATTCACAATAGTACAGTTCATTGATACGTTTGTTAGCCATTAATAAATTGGATCTGAAACAGATAATCATTATGAGCTCAAAAAGTGATCTGTCTTTGAAACAGTGCCAGCATCAGCAGCTAGGTGCTTTGAGATTGTTCATCTCTACTAGCCAAAAGGGAATGTTGGGGAGTGAGGGGAAGGTTTTCATCTGAATGATTTGTCAGAGAGTTAAAAGAGGGCAACAGAGAGACAGTGACTTTGCCTCTGTTCCACATTTGCTTTTCTTATATCTCAGCTATTCCTAGAGGAATACATCCAAGTGATAGGACAGACTTCTGGGCCCTTTCTGCAAGAACCTCCCATCCCAGCATGGGGATGAGAGAGGAGCGGGACTGCAACAATGCTTCTGCATGATGTCATCACTATCCTGTTCTTCTCCTATCGCATGTAGCAAGATCACAGATTAAATCATTGATGGGTTTTCAATCACACAACCATCTTGAACTAACTTGGCCTGTGGAAATGCTGCAAACATGATGGAAGTGCTTCCTGCCTCAGCACAGCCTGGGAAAGTACCTGGCTGTGTTGCATAAGGAAGAGGCATGTCCATCGCACTTCCTTCGGTAGGGAGCCAGTCGGTGCAGAGGGGAGTACTCCTGTCACACTCCCTTCCTGGAAGAGCCACTGCCGGGATCACCACCAGAGGACAACAATATAAGATAGGGTATGGAAGGGGCCCTAGAGTTCTCCATTCCTCATCCAGAGATCCGTGCCTGAATATATTTGAGTTTGAGACATCTTGGAAGGAACACTAGTATTTCTTTGAAGAATTCATAATATTTATGTATTTTCATAATAAATAAATAAATAATATTTATAATAAATAAATAATATTCTCATTTTGTACATTGCTGAATCTGCACTGAGAGGCCTGAATCCAACTGCTTGTCTCAATCAGAGTAGACCTATTAGATAAATGGGACTTATATAACTGTTGGCTTGCTATTTAGAAAGTGATTTAGTATGTCTATTGTAACTGGCACTAACTGGATCTAGGCTAGAAATAGTAACTCATACACATGGGACCACCCCTTACTGCAATCTGCAAGGGATAAGCCATGTGACTTTGAAACTACATATTATTGCTTGTTCATACACCAGTGCTTTGAGTTAGAGTCTTTTGCAGTACTTTTTCATACCCTTCTGAAGTCCCAATCTTGATTAATACACTGTCATCCTACTTTTTCAGCTGATCTTAAAAGGTTCCAGTTTCTCTCTCCTCCTTCCACTTTCCCCATTTGTCCTCAGCTTATTTTCAGCTGCTGTAAATGGAGCTCAAAGTGCAAATGTAGTTTCTACTCAATTTATTCCATGGGAGCAGGGAGAAGAGAAGGTCACTTTTGCCTTTCCCAGTAGGGTCAGTAAAGCAAACTTCTGCATCCTCTTTTAGCTTCTTCTTCATTAATAACTTTCCCATCTCAACCACACTCTGATGTTACTTGGCCATACGTGTCCTGTCTTGATATACCAAATGTTTGAGGGTATACTTTTTATTATATGTGCGCACTGAGCATAAGTAGAAGCTCTCAACAGGCATTAACACTCCAATGGATCCTCTGTTAGATATCCTAGGCAAACACCGGGAGCATCAGATCCTTGTAGTAAGCCACATAGCTCTCCAGTACTGCCATCTTTTGATGTCTTTGTATAGAATCCTTACTATCCTTATATACTGGGGTCAGGGCAATAGTTATCATTCATCTCTGCACGTCATCTATGACTTTCTTGGTTCATCTTCTCATTCTTCATGGTCAAAGGGCAATGCAGAGCTTCTTCGAGTCTTACTTCAACATTAATCAGTTGTTTCAAGGGACAGGTCAATGGGGCATTAGTATGGGCATACCATCAACTCCTATATTTATTGGAAAGAATCAGTGCCAGTTCAAGTCATTTGGTTGCCTAATATAAAGGACAAGATCATGGACCACTTCCACATCATACCTGGATCCCGTGACCTCCTGGCATCATCTTGGCAGTGCCATTGCCAAGCAGGGAGTGTGTCTTGAACCCTCCCCTCCACACCTGGTTGGCTGCCAGCAGATGGATGGCGTTTGGCATGTGCTCCTTCCTTCCACAGCATTTGATAGTGCTTCTGCCCTTTCTGCACAGTGCCAGCTGATGCAATCGTTGCATGAAAGGGGCCTATTACTGGATTTCTTTCTGGTAATAGTATACTGTGCAATAGCGATGGCTGGGGATGTGACAGGAGTGATACTACAATGGCATTGTGCGATAACATGTCCCCACATCAGGATGAGGCCGGAGTGCAGAAATGGCCTACGTCTCCTCTCTATTCCACCACACCTTATGCCATAGTCACATTCTGTTCTTTAACAGTGAGTATTAATCCAGGAAACTCTTTCCATTTGTTAGCTAAGGCAGTTGCCTCATTCTTACTAACGACAGAACTAGCCACGAGTATGGACAATTAGACCACACACACACAAATCTAACCCAACATCCTTTTCAAATGTGGCTCCTTGAAAACTGGTGGTGGTCTAACTTATACTCAACTAGCCCTGAGCAGATTGTGTGGCACACTCCCTCCCCAACCCCCAGCGTCTTGCTGCTGCCTCCCAGCATCTGCTACTTGATGCTTAATGGTGGGACCAGCCTGAAGAAATGTTAAGATGGGATATAAATGATTCTAGTTACGTAGATAGGCAGAAAGACAGACAGAGTGTCCTACTTTAACTTTTTACCCTGTGTTCCAATGCTGTCCTACATACCTTGCTCTGTAATGGCACAGTACCTACTAATCCTTCCTGAATGGGATGGATGGGTATTTTTGTTGTTGTTGTCGTCGTTGCTCTCCATCATGCCCCTCCTGCCATTCCACAAATTAAGCTCTGTTGTTTCAGATTGCAGACTGGATAGGTTCACATCTGTTTCATATTTTGCACAATGTCTTGCGTACAAGAGCCTAACAAATGCTGCATACAGTTATCACAGTTATCACAACCATGGAGAGAGTTTCAAATCAAGCAGAAACAAAATGACAATTTTTTAAAAAAAGAATCTTCCAAACCCTCTTATCCTAATTTTAATTTTATCTTAACTAACAAATTAATTAAAAAAATGTGATGTCATTAGGCTTGATGTATGTACACAAGAGAATGAAATAGTACCATAAGATTGATTTCATACTATATTTTTCAGCAAAGACAGATGTCAAGAACACCATGTGAAATGATTGCGCTAAAAGAGAAGACCAAGTCAAATAGTAAATCTGAATTTCAAAACAATGAGTCCTTTTCCCCCTCTTAGTTCACCTCATCTTGCTCCTCCATTTTTTTTCCTATGCTTATGGAGAGGAGGAACACTGATAGCTTGTCTGTTCATTGGTCATGCACAAATAGTGCTTTCTGTTCTGAGTGGGGAATAAAGGTGTGCTTTATTTGCACAGAGGAATGTAGTCTGAAAAGCAGATCTCTCAGCAAGATCTCTCTAGGGGACCCCAAAGTACAGCATTGTACAAAGTGCTTCCTGAGGCCCACAGATTCTCTAGGGAGGAGATGAAGATGAGGGACCTAATTCCATGTACGGCTGTGTAAATTCTTAGTCTTCCATGGTGCCAATTCTGCTATAAGGAACCATTGTCTGGTTATGTAAGACCAAAAACACCATTTACTTAAGCACACAGTACGAAATATAGATGTAGAGTGTTTTCCTGCAGCATTGCCGAACTGTCCTTTGCCACAGTCCCATCAAGTCTCATCATGGCAAGCAATATGTTTTGTTACAGGCACACTGCCAAATACCTACACCAGTTTCCTGACACTTCATGGATCCCTTTACAGTCTCTGTTTTGCAAGGAATGAGCCCATGCTACGGTTTTAATAACCAGCTGTGCAACCTTGCAAAAGAGCAATGCTTGGATCTTCTTTGAGTATTTGCATTTTTTGACCCCCAAAGAGAAAAGAATTTGCCATATATAGAGTGGAAAAACAGATCGCTAATTTCACTTAGCAAAAGAGCTCTAGCTGATCAGTCTGCTACTAATAATGAGTTATACAACATTCCAAAGCAAAACATGTATTACATTTAAGGACATACTGATATGTAGCTTTAAATGCCAGTAATTTTTTTCAGTGTAACATAGAACTGCTTCCAGCTATTGTGATATCACACTATGAGTTCAATGTGATTCTGTTTTCTGCTGTTTTTAAGGGGACGAAAAAGCAAACTTCTTTTCTCTTTTTAAAATATGAGGAAAATGAAACTCAAGTGTTGCATTCATGAAATTGAAAAGGTTCTTCATAAGCCCTACTTATTGGCCCTCTGCCAAAATAAAAGAAGATTGGTTGGCACCAGAGATAGGGCCTTCTAAGTGGTAGTTCCTACCAGAGCTTGAAAAAGTTACACTTTTGCTCAGTAACTCCCAGAATCATCTGGATACCATGGCCATGCTCACTGGGGATTCTGGGATTTGTAGTCTAACAAGTAGTTTATCCCATAGGATCACAGAGTTGGAAAAGATCATAAGGGTCATCCAGCCCAACTCCTTGCCAGCTGTAGTCCCACCCAATGGAATTCTGTCCTGACAGATACATGGCTTGCCTTATCTGTGGTTGCTTTTAAGGAGACTTCAAAAACCTATTTGCTGCCCTTGATTTTCGATTACTTTTTGCTAATGGGCAGTCATGTTGATTGATTTTATTATTTACATTTAATGTAGCTTTATTAATACATTTGTGATGTTTGTATGTTTTATGCAACCTTGAGAAGACTAGTTTTGCAAGGCAGTAGAGAAATTGAAACAAAATAAATATAACTTTTTAAAAATTCTACTCCAAAAACGTTGCTGTTTAGAAGAGGCCTTACTATCTAAACACCTAAGCCATAAATGGGATAAAATTGCCTTTCCAATTATTTCAGGGTCAGCCACACGTCATAGGAAATAACAAAAGTATAACCATGCAGCCCACTTTCAAGAAGTGTTTACAAAAGCATATTTATTTCTTCACACTACATATTCATTTGTCATTAATTTGAGTCTTCTATTGGTTAAGCAGAATCATTTCCTTTAGCATGGACCCAATTTATGGAAGAACTAGGGAAACCCAGCATTAAATGTGTTGTCCTTTCAATAAAATAAAATAAAATAAATAAATAACAATTACATGGTTTTAAAGATTTTTTTTTTTCCTGGTCAACATTTCAAACTTTCTTGACCCTGCACTTTGTGCACTGGCGCTTATCAGTGACTTCTGGGGGTCAGAAGTGTTAGTGCGAGTAAAATTACTTGGACAAAGCCAAAACTAGGTCAGATCGCCATGGGATAGTCCCACAAGGCCTTCTGGAGGCTGCTACCACCAAGGAGTTCTAAGGAAAGGAAAGGAAAGACCATGAACCAAACATCCCAGAAAATTCACCAGCAAATGTGTTATTAATCAAGGCAAATACAAACAAAGTTTATTAAAATGCCTTGTAACAGTACTTTTCAAAACAACACAGAGACATCTTATGGGATGACCACCGAAGCTCATGCCAATTGAGTTACATTCTTCGAACCTGAACAGCCACAAGTGTGCCAGAAAGGAAAATAAACACTGGACGGATGTGTGCAGTCACACATCTTATTTAGTGATTGATCATCTAATTTAAATAGACATTTTAAAACACCAAATCTATGCAAAGTTTATGCTGGTGGTCAAATGAAAAACAGGCTTGGATGTCATTAGGCAAGTGGTTAATTGTGGAAAAGGGAACATGATATTTGTGCACAATTTCCAGGTGCATCATTGTCAACCTGGTTAATTCAGGTTCATTTCAATAAACAATAGCACATGACACCTCAGTAGGTGAGACCACAGATCAAATAAATGAGAGGACTTTTTGTTTCCTGAGCCTATGTTCGGAGCTTGTATGGGCCTCTCTAAATCTACTGACACAATCAATTGCCATTAACATGTTTTTATGAACTATACCTTTTACAGCATTTATGATGGCAAATGAGTTTTATTTTTTTTATTTTTAAGTTTTACTGGTTTTTTTTTTTTTTTTTTTTGGAATATATGCTTCTTTGGGCATTCCTGCTGCAAAAGCAGCACACACACACACACACACACACACAGAAAATCTAATGAGCAAATAAATGTAACCATGGAAGTTACTTTGAAACGCACACTTGCGGGATGCATCAAAGTACCATCCTTGATGACATAGCTATTAAAAGCTGTAACTTTTCTATTTCTGAAAAACATGCTTCCTTTCTGTATTTGTTGGCTTTATTTGATATTGTATAGGCAAGCCATCCTGGAAATATGATACACGTGAAAGGCAGGAAGCAAATGAACTACTTACATAAATACACATACACACACAGTGTGGGTTGCAAGATCTCAACACTGATAGCACAAACACAACATGACAAATTTTCGTGTTAACTCTGGCTTTGAAGAGACATAAATCTGTGGATTTTGGAAAAGAAGATATTTCTGGTTTAGTGTGTATGTTTTCCATTTAAATTTTCATTTATGGCTACAGCATATATATTTTCCCTTGAAGAATCAGAGTAACTTTGGTGTGAGTGACTCTCATGCCCATAATAGTGTTAAAAGAGAACAATTACACAGTATCTTGTCTTGGGAAAAATTGTTTCCCAAAAGCCATGGCTAAGTTATATTGCTGACTTGGTTGAAGAACCTGGGCAGCTTCACTGGGCAGTTGGCTCACAATAAGCCACAATTTATTTCTGATGGCAGATTTTTGCAAACAGGGCAATTCTAAATTCTCTAAAGGAAATGATATGCAGAAACTGGCCTCTATTTCAGAAATAATAAGCCTAATATTCATAGACAGCATTTGAACTATGTCTCATTTGAGCTGACATGAAGGTCAAAGATACAATTTTATCAGTTTCATTTTGGAGACCTTTACTTGATCATGACAGCACCTTGTTTCTAACACAATTATTGTAATCATATTTCCTATGCTGTTTGACTACAGTGGGCCCAGATAGCATTACAGTAAAAAGCCACCAAAATGGGGTGCAAGTTTCAAAGTTAAAGGTTAAAGATCAAGAGTTACAAATTCTTTTTCAAGGCCTAATCAAAGCATATTCCCAATGGAAATTTTACTAGAGGTTTTCTGAACTCTGGCGTTCATGTTCAATATGGGCTGGATAAAAAGTGGTTTAAAAATTATAGTGATCAAGCAATAAGAAACAGTTTATCCCATAATCTTTGGCGAGCATATAAATGTTTCTGACTTTTGCATCTAGAAGGCATTTGTGTAGAAATGAAAAGCTGTACTTCTTTTTATTATATTCATTCTTCTTCTTTTTTTTTGTGAATAAAAATAACGCTACTAAATTACTATACATTGTATAATGGCTATATTCATTTCATTGAAATCATACAAGGCATTGTACATTCTGCTGTCTGCCAATCTTCATACTGTGTTCTTAAAATCTTGCCATTAAAAAGATATGATTGTCCCTGAAATGTTATGTCCATGTAAACAAAATGCATATCTACAAACCCATACAATATTATTTTTATACTTGAGTAATCAACCAGTTCTGAATATACATCTGTGAAAAATCTATATGGGAACAAGTAAATCTACATGATTATGAGTGGTCTACCTGGGAAAGAAACAAAGAGAAATATAAGAAGAGGTGAAAGTTATAGATACATTTTTAGCATCACAATGTTCTTTAACACATATAGACACAAATACTGGTTTGTCTACTGTTGGTGAATTATAATTGAGCTTATGCCACTGCAACACATTTTTTGGTCATTACAGAGGTTAGATGTTACTATCAACTGTGCAATGACCACAATCCACCCCAAACTCAGGTTTCTCAGTTGCAGTCCCTCAAATTCAGCCATTTTCTGTTCAATGTAGAGTGAGAGGAGCAGAAGGCAAGTGTTCAGCTGTTTTTCTGTAATTGGGTGCAGAACAATGTCATCATCCGCAGGGCTTCTGGTGGACTCCCAGGATATGCATGTGAATTCCTGTTGCTATGCATCCAGCCATAGGAAAATGGCTGGATACTTGCCTGCTGCACCGCCACCAGGAAATGGCTGGGTTTGGAGAGCTTTAGCTGAGGACAGGTGGGGTTTTTCTGGAAGGTGCATGTTGGACAGGAGACTGTCAAGGTCAAGGACCCAGACGGTGAGCCAGCCTGGAGAAGGGAGTGAGAGAGAGAGCAGTCAAGCCAGGACATGCCAAAGCAGGGAATTAACCAGACAAGGTCTGTTTACCAAAGCCAGAACAACAAGCAAAGCTAAAGTCAGAGTCCAAAATCCAGGGGTCAGAAGCCGAGAGTTCAATCCAAGGTATCAGAAGCCGGGTGCTGGAAGCAAAGAACGAGCAAGGAGAAAGCTTGTAGAAGGTTTGCCACAAGCAAAGGAAAGTTTCGAAGCAGGCAGGTAATATAGCCAAGGCACAGGTGTGGCCAGTCACCGCATCTTAAACTTAATCAAAGAAGCCTCCTTTTGCTCAGCTCTCTTAAATCTCTGCCTTGATTGTGGGCTGAAAAGTATCCTTGGGATCACTGCCAGATCCCTGTTCCTCTAAAGGAGCAGGCAGAGAAATGTCCGAGCCTGCTTGGTCCATAGCAGAAGGGGGAGCTCTTGGGCTGCAAGACTCATCTCCAGCCTGGGCAACAGGGACCAACAGCTGTTGCTCATCATCAGCAACTTCAGCAGCAGCTTCGCCTGGAGCTTCGACTATCACAGGAGACTATTGCAGCTATGTCTCATAACCACATCTCCCGGACCATTTCCACATGAGACTGTTATAGAGCTTTGATTGCACTTTCAACATCCTACGGAATCCTGGGGTTTGCAGTTTCGGGAGGGGCCAGGCGGGATTCCATAGGATGTTGAAAGTGGAGTAATTGCACTATAACAATCTAGTGCAGAAATGGCCTATATCATTCCAATTTTAGGATATATGCTGCCAATTTGTAGATTATAGATCATCTATAGAGTTATAATTCAGACAGATATTTTACTGTGTCTTAATTTGCAAACCCCAGGATTCCATGGAATGTTGAAAGTGGAATCAAAGCGCTATAACAGTGTCATGCAGAAATGGCCCCAGTGTGAGATTGTGGCCCTGATTTAAGTTGGCAGATTTTCAAAACTTGCTGCCAGGACAATAATGTTAGAGTGATTTTAGTGACTGTGTTGGATGTACTTATTTCCCTTCAAGTAAATTTGAAAAAAAAAAAAAAAAAGGTTTCTGCCCAGGTAGGTTGTGGAGGCAGGTCTGAAGCAACTCAGAAGTTTCCACAAATAGCTGATAAGTATTTGACTTGGGATCTTAGACTGGGACTGAATGCTGTCACAGAAGCAAAGAAGGTTTTAGAATTTGTTAACAGGTAGTACCTTTCCCCTACTACCAACTATATGTAAAGAAACTGAGACAGTGTAAATTGGGACTGAACAATTAGAACTTGGATTTGGGTGTCTTCCAGATGTTGAACTGCAATTCCGCTGAGCCTTCACAGTATGATCATTGGTGAAGAAAACAGGGAATTGCAATTCTAAGACATCTTTCTCTCCGTGTGTTGCATAAGACTCCACCATTGAATTTGAATCTAGGATTAGCAAACTTGGTTTTAGTGCAAGCAAGGTCAGTGGTCTGAGAAAGGAGATACTTTATTGTCAAGCATAAGGGTGACACCTCCTCTTGCTTGGTCCATATACCACTTTGCTTTTAACTTGATTGAAAACACCTCCCAAATCTCTTCTACCACCTACTGATCCCACCAACTAGTCTGCTCCAGAGCAGAGGTTGGGAAATTAGGGTTTATTTTTTGGCTATGACATTCTAGGATGGAATGTTTGCAAGCTATGCTTTAGCCAAGTCATATGTCTTTTATAGAGGATGGCCTTATACACCAATTGCTACCAGAGGACTGATTGCCACCAGAGTCCTCTGTTTGAATGGCTGTCCAGTCCAAGGTCCTTTCTACACAAGACTCCATAAATGGACCTTTTCCATAAGGTGGATTCTGTTGAAATGCAGTAGTGACGCTGCATTCTGCACCTCTCAGCATTAATGCAAATTGAAATGGAGTGTCTTTTCCACATTTGGCCCCACCCCACTGGCCCTGATTGGCCTCCTGCTGGAGCTGCCATTTTCTTAATGTACAGTAAAGCTCATTTAACGTTTCTGCATTGAGGTGGCATACGGGATATATGCGAATGAGGTGGCACAAAACAGATTTCTTCTGTAGTTCAAATAATGCATCCTAGCTACTGCTTTTAGATGGGACGGCTACTGATTCGCTATGATGTCATGCGGAACCACAGCCCCTGAAACAAATATACCCAGTAGCTACTACGTTTTAGTGACGCTGTGTGGAAATGGCCTAAGTCTGGTTTAAAGATACAGAACCATAAGAAGTTACTGATCAGGGGCCTTGAAATTGTCCATACACACTTAGCACTTAGACAGCTGACTGAGTAAGGTAGACTGTTTCCTTGAATAATATGAGGTATGCTATATTCCTATAAAAATTATAGCAAACATTTTAAAATTTGCACTTATATGCACAACTTGGCACATAGAATTTCTGTGCAAATTTGTATCTGCTTTTGTCTGCTTTGTTTTTCTTCTTAAAGTGGTGATCTCTATTTTGGTTAAGTATAAGTGTCCACCCTACCGCACTTGTTGATTCCTGCCCTCTCTGACTATTCATATACTTCTGCATAATCTTCTAGCAGTTACCTGAGCAATAGATAAACTCAGATTTGTAGCTAAACTTAGATTTGTAGTTCTTGTCTTTTAGCTCTATTTGTCTACTGTAGATAGGATCCTCTCTAAGGCCCGCATTATCACTTAATAGTGCATTGTTCTGTTACAATCCCAGCATATCCATTTCCGTGGTGGTGCTGGGTTAGGAACACTCTCTACTTCACCTCTTCACCTAAAGCAGATGATCAGCATTATTGCTACCAGTGTTCCCTCCACACTACAGCATCATTGACCAGTCCCTTTCCCTGCCTTTTCCTCACCCCACAGCTCGTGATCAGTGGGGCGGAGGGGGGTTGTAAGCCAAACCAGTGCCGCCACATTGTAACATTATGATATGCTGGTACAATATTGCACTTTTGTGTTATAATATTTAAAAATGTATTGAAAACTAAAAAAAATAACTCAAAGGAGAAATTTAAAATAAACACAGAGGCCCTTTCCGCACCTTACCTTCTTCCGGCGCTGGAGTGTGGGGATTGCACGAGCAGCCTCTGGCGAGAGGCTCTTGCGTCCGGGGTCTTTCGGCTCTGCACAAGCTGCCTGCTCGCATGAGAGCCCCGCCTCTTCCTTCCGCAGTGCAGCCTGGGCAGGAAGCGCGACCAGCGCAGCTCTGGAGGCTCCGCACACCAGGTAAGTGCACACAGGGCCCGGGAGCAATGTGTGATTGCGCACCATTTTTGGCTTCTAGCTGAAAATGAAAAGGCTCCTCACAATCGCACAACGCTCCAGGCACCCTTTCGCATGGAATATGCCATGCCAAAAGGGCCAGAGAGGTGGTAGATTCCAAACTTGCCACATCATGGGAGTAGCTGAGGGAGTGACATCCACACCCCACTCACTCCTGGATCCATGACAGCAAGAATCACTATCAAATGCTATTATGGAATTGCACTTACCCAGCTGACAGGATTGTAGCACTAAAGCAGGCTCGTAATGGATTTTTTTCTGGAAATGAAATAGGGCTGATTTGCAATGCTTGAGAATGGGATAACAGCTGGATAGCATCAACGTCATGCGGTAGCACGGCTCCTGGATCAGGAACAACCTGTTGCTGTGGTAGATGAGGACATCATGCAGAAAGGGCCTGAGTCCCTACACAAGAGGATAAACACAAAGTATTTACAAATGTAACAGGACAGTCTGTATACAAGGGAATAAATTGACACAAATCTGACATTAGAAAATACAATGTCCCAGTTAAAATGTGTTTCATCTTCCTGATCATTCACCCTCTGACCCATAAGTAGCTATGCTTGAATAAAAGAATATCAAAGATTGAAAAGAGAAAAGCAGAGTAGAGTGGTTTCTTGGCATGCTATATATATATTCTTATAAAAGTCCTCACAGCCACATCTGTAACCAAAGATTTCCCCTCAAAAAATTCTCTGACTTCAGGGAGACTGATTTTTAGTTAAGCAGATGGATTGCTCTCACATCTATACTAGCCGACTAGCTGCTTGAAAGACCTGTATCATTTTGCACAGGTTTCCAAAGGTTTATGGCCAGGTTCAAAATCTTTCTGTATCCCTTTTTTACTCAGATCCCACCTCCACAGCCATGTAAGTAGTAGATATAACTGTTGCTTGAATTCTATATTTCAACAAAGTATCAGAAAGAAGACTGAGATCTACTAAAACCCATACTAAAATAGTTTGTTTTAGTTGCTTAATTCCTTCTCTCCCTCCTTTGTTCTCTTTGTCTGTATTGTTATTTTTCTTGTATGTAGTATCTTCTATAATAATAAAAGAAGCGGTCTTCCTCTGTGTCTGGACCATCATGAAATGTAGACATATGAAAGTTGGAACAGTACTAAATGGTCCTAGGAGTGTGTGACTTATTAATTTTGAATAAATTTTAATGTGTTCATATGTTGGTAGTTAGATGTAGCATCTTCATTTATAAGGTGGCAGACATTCCTAACCAGTGCATACTTTTGCAGTCACTAAAATGTGTATGCCAGGAGTTAGAGTTATAGTTTCTTTCACTGTAGGGAACTCTCCCACACAAAATGGTGTAGAGATAGATGATGGAATGAGACATAACTTGGGCCTCAGCGGCTACGACATCCTACCAGGTAGGCACAATGCATTCGATTCTTATAGACATCTAACTTTGCCTGAGTATCCTGATTTATCAAACTAAGTGCTTTTTAACTCATGCAAAGCCATGTTATTACTATGGTTATTAGTTTCAGTAAATTATTGGTATGAAGTCCATCAGTTTATTTGCATGAAAAATTGTCAGTGTGCTCCAACTGTTCACATAAATACTCTAAAGATGGGAAGAATTTTTCCCCAGTGTCTTAGATGATTCAGTATACTATTTAAAGAGTAAATATGTAACTATTTGTTTAATGTGCTTGCAAATTCTAAGTTTAATTTCTTGAGCAGGATCAATACTGTATTCCAGCTTCCAGCATGTCCACTAAACAAGGCTGAAAAAAGGGTTTTTTTTTCCAAACAAGTCTTCAAACACTCTGAGAGAGCCTCATCTAATACCAAAAGTCACAATAATTTACCTGCTCAATACAAAGAATGCTGATGTACAAAGAACAGAAATAATTAGGCTCAAACTGTTCCATACATGCAATGGACTGAAGCATGTGGCTTGCATTGCAGTTTGAGTCCTGCAAAGTAAACCGAAAATGTTAACTTCCTTGAGGATGTAATGAAAGCTAAATCTACAATTTCAAACCCAAAAACAATTGATTCAAGGGCATCCCAAAAACTTTTGAATTGTTCCTCCTTGTTCAATTCTGATGTAGCAATGAGTGATGAAGTTTAGCTGCTATGGTACTAGCAATCTAATGTTGCATTTTGGGGAGAGATACCATCCGTGGCAACTTTAACCATTTTTAAGGCCACAATGTAATTCAGAAGTGGTGAGCTGAAGCTATATTGATTTCAGTGGGCTGTAAGAAAGCTTAATCATGCATTAAGCTGTGGCCTAAAAGCAGTACACATTTTATGAAGGTTGGAAAACTGGTTGCAGATCCCATGTTCCTTTTACTACAGCTAGGATGAGAACACAATATGATGAGTGTTGATAGACAGCAAAATGTTATGAAATTTTCATGGAAGAAGACTTTGATTCACTACTGCTTAACTTGAAGGGAATTTTCCAATTAACGGCTGGCTGCTGCCCTTGAAGAACAGCTTATCCTTCTGAGTTGATCTGGGAACCAATTAGTGATGTTGCTTTTAAGGGAGCTCGGTGTAAACAGCTGTCCTGTTTAGATTGCATTGCATTACAATTAAGGGTGGCTCAACCTGACTCACAAAATCACCCTAAAAACACAATCCTGTCCATATTTACTCAGAAGTTATTTCTACTGAGTTCAACAGGATTTATTCCTTATTCTGTGGGCCTGGGGACTTGAGCTAGGGATGTGCACAGCTTTTGAGTCCAGATCCATGGACTTCTTCCTATATCTGGTATATGTCTCCTTCTTTGTAGTTGTTTCTTTCTATCTTTTTTTACAAGCAAAAATCTGCCCCTTTGAGGGGCATCTTTGCAAGCCCTCTGCATAGTTTTCATACCCACATTCATTAAAATGTGTTTGTGTCAGTGGTAGATTCCATTTCACTGTGGTACTGAATCTCTTCCACGCTTTAAAAGAACTATTCAAGCAGTTAAACCTTATTTTCTTTCAAATACATTCAGCACACTGGATAGTTCCTCTAAAGTTTAGACTAAAGTCATTTCCGCACTTGAGTGCTATAGTGCTATTATTCCACTTTCAACATCCTATGGAATCCTGGGGTTTGCAGTTTAGGGAGAGGGCCATCTCAGTGGCTGATCCCTGACCGTGGACTTCTCTTCTATGGCAAGCTAGGCTGGCCCTACCTCTGCTCTCCTGTCACAGGAAGGCAAAGGCCAGCCCCCTCCTTTAAAGACAAGTTTTGGGCTCTTACTTGGTTGCTGAGGAAGTGACTTCTATTGAGGATGCTGTACTTTCATCTACATTGGTAGGTGTTCGGTTCTTTAAAATTTTTAAATTCATGCTGTTGCTAAAATGATAGTTTATTCATTTTTTTTTAAAAAAAAAACATGTTTACTATTATGTTTCCTTTTTAGAACACTTCAGTTTAATGTTATATTGTAAGCCATCTTGGGTCCTATATTGGGAAAATGGTAGGACATAAATAAAACAAAATAAAATATAGTAAGAGGTAATAAGGTGCTTCTGCTTAACTGTTCTATTTATCACCCACATTTTTGTCTCCATCAAAGGTAGAAGCACACCTTTATATATAAGAATTCTGCTTGTATCAGTATATCTGTTTTATGAAAACAATGAAATCAAATGCCTAAATGGGAGGCATGGTTGCATGCAAAAAAGAATGCCATAACCATTTAGATTACAAGGGACAGTGCTGTGGTGGATGCAGTTTCTTTTGAGCACCATAAAACATGGACTATAGTAATACATTTTCTCATTTCATTCATTCGTCTAAAGTTCACAATCCAGTTCATATTGCTTCAGCTCAATAACTTCAATGTTAAATGATAGTTCAGTTTCTCCCAACTTGGCATCTTTTGTATGGATTTGAATACAGCTCCAGCATCCCCCAGGTGGCATGGTCATTGGTTGTGCTGTCTGGGCTGATGGGAGTTATAATTCCACAATCTGGAGGATACTAGGTAGGTGAAGGCTGTAACAGTCCTATTTTTTATACCCTATGAATATATGGGACATTTGAAAATATGGACCATTTGAAAAGTATTTGAAAACTACTCCCTTGAACCCATTGACTAATTTATTCTGGGCACAGAAGCTCCCCTGACCGTGTGAAAGCTTCTTTATCCACAAACTACACTGTCTTGTTTGCCAAATTGTGTTCCAGGGATCACTGATTCAGTGGTGGATCACTGAATCAGTGATGGCTGGTGGAAACTGAATTCACTTTGGCTGTTAGACTCGCCTATAAAGGAGCTAATTCAAGGTGCTGAACCTATTTCAACACCTGGGATGGCTCCTTTAAATGAATGGGGTCTATTTTCATTAAGCCAATGGTTAGAATGGTGTTTGTACATTTTGCTTTGTTATTTCTTTCTTTCCTTCTAATGAAAACTCAGAGTTGCAGCTCTTGTTGGTTCTGGATTCTCTTCAACTCCTCTTCAAGCAATTTGGCCACAAGTGACAAGGAATCAAAATGGTCTCAATCAACACAAATAAATCAACAGCTCTTCCATTTGAAAACAAAACAAAACAAAAGGCTGAGTGCTTTCGCATTTCATTCTACAGAGAATTCCAGGTCTTTGAGACCATTACTGATAAGGCTATGCCATGGAAGCTTGTGTGTATTCTACTACTTTCAATTTTACAAATGAACTTACTTAAATTGTCAACCAAACCTTGACCAGGTGGACTATTTGACTGTTTAAAAACAGCTCAGATTTGTGAATATATAACCAAACCCACATTCATTTGTTAGGCTGTATCTGACTTCACAGTATTTTATTCCACTGAACTGTGGTGACTAGTCTGTGGGAGAAAAAAAACATGGGGAATAGATGAAGGGGATCCACATATAGCTCAGTAGAGATTCCATATTTATATGGAAAGGCCATGGCCTAGAAACAGAGCACATGTTTTGCATGTAGAAGATCTCAGATTGCATCACTGGTATTTCAAGGTAAGGCAAGGAATGGGAATGATTCTTGTTCGAAATCCTGAAGAGCTGTGACCAGCTGGTATAGATCAAGTCAGAGGAAAGTGTAGTCCTTGGTCAACCTTAGCTAGCATATCCAGTGGTAAGAGAAGATGGCCACTGGAGTTGGGGCTGCTGAGAGTGCATTCAGGCCCCACTGGAAAAAACTGGGAAGTTCAATCATTTCCTTAAAGTGTCTTAAGTCTTTAGGAACATAGGGGAGACACATGGTCACTGACACCCACAACCAACATGCCTTTCCCAGCCACCTGCTTGACTTCACTCTTTGTTGTGCACCTAAAGCGGCCCCTCCATGTCACATGCTCCTCACCAGCCAATCCAGAGCAGCAAGGAGATGTTTGGGGGCAGAGGTAAAGGCATTAGTGAAGAACAGGGGCAGCTGTTTTCCTGGGCCCTGAAGGGTGCTGCTTCAGCTGAGGCCCTTCCTACTTTTCTTCCTCCACCCGTACCTCCAGGTGGCTGAAAGTACAGTGGCTAACTGCCTCCAGGTCTCTGTTTCCACCAACCCACTGTCATCAGAGGTCTTAGGTGTTACTGATAGCCTCTTCTGATTCTGCACTCTTTGTCCACTTCTCTCATTCCCACCACTCACTGATGCTCACCTGCTTATTCTTCCTTCACTTGAGTCCTAGTTCTGCTTTCTCTCACAGCAAGGGTGGATCAGCTAAAAACCTTTGGTATTTTGTAATATAGAATGTTGTATATCATTATTCTTTTATTTGAAATACACTGATTTTTACAGAGGATGTCAAGACAAATGACAAATAATGATATTATAGAGAAAGAACTAAAAAACCAAACCCAAACCCATACAAAACATAGTCAGGTCTTAGGCCCCTTTCCAGACCACTAGGCCCCATGAATTTGTACTGGCTTCCCACAGTTCCCATTAACCATGGCTGTAGTTCAACAGTATCTGGGGAATTACGCATTCTGCACTCCTGGTCTATGCAGTACCAAGTGAGAGGGATCACTAAAAACAGTGTCCTGTCTTCCTAGCACTAGGCTGGCTTCCTTTTTTTAAAGCTACTCTGTTGTTTTGGGAGCATTTTTGTTGGTTTTTTTTTTAAATGTTGTCCCTCCTCTCTTTCTCCTTGTCTCTCATCTTACTCATGTTTCTCAGAGTATGGACAAAGGGCAGCTGTCTTTCTTCTTCCTGGTCTCTTCACAATGCTCTAAACAGAAAATGAAATGGATTCAAGCTCCTTCACAAAATAAATAGTGTGGAGTGATGTCAGTTTCACCCCTTTCTCTAAACTCCCATGACACGTTGTTAGACACTGTGGCCAAAAGATTAGAAACCACTTTAGCCAGCTGAGAAAGGCCAATGGCTTCAAAGTACTATTGCAAAAGCACACATCTGAGTAGTTTATAGGACTCTGACTGAATAATGGGATTAATCTGTATTTCAGAGATTTATAAAAATGATAAATATGTGGCTACTTCCATCAAGTGACATTCAAGCCGTGTATTTCATTAGCAGATGTCTTGTTAACTGTTCAGACAGCAGGAACAAAATCCTTTATTTATGTAACTCAATAAGTCTAAGAGCTTAAATTCAGGTTTAGACATCATGCAGAAAGATATTCAACTAGCACTAAGTGTCTGGATTCCCACAAAACAGTATTAAAATAGGTCTAAGTAATGTGCATGAAAGCCTAACATTACTGCGACTTTTGGGAAATCTAAGTCAGGAGAGCAAGAAAAATTGATCATTTTACAAACCAGAAAATGGCTTTCTTCCATATAAATAAATATTACAAATAGCTCAAGGATCTTTATATATATATATATATATATATATTTAAAAATGCATTCTTATAAAATTGAATATCTTTCTACATTAATCTTTCCTATAGTTATACAATCTTTTTGTCTCCCCACTTGCCCTCGATTCCATTTTTTTGCATTTTACCCAAATTATTCCCCCTTTCCAGTTTTTAAATTACACCTTCTTTTTATGTATTATCTTTTTCTTGTCTTTCCTTACTTGTACCAATTTAACAGTTAAGCAAACAAACATCTATTAATTAGAATTAGTTGCCATTTATCTCCCACTTTCTTTGTTCCATTATTTCTATAAATCTTTTATCTAATCTGTCACTGATTTCCATTCTCTATCAAAGTGTTGAGCAGAGTTATCTTTTAACAAACTAGAAGACTCAAGGGTCTTTTAAAAGGCCCTCCATATAACAGGTAGAACAGGTTTCTAAAGATGAAGAGTAAAAACTCAGGTCCTGCCTAGAAGACCAAATTAGGCAAATCTGTTTATGAGTTACTAGTTAGTGCATTTTGAATGTTGGCTGGAGATGAAGCAAAGCAGAATCACATTAAATGAGGACTCCGCTGGCATTACAAAATTGGAAGTGTAGAATGGATATACAAATTCGTGTTCCACTTTTACAGTTTCGTCCAAGATTTCCCTGTGGAATGACCATAACTGCGTTCAGCTTGATTCAGTATCCTCCATGTGGTAATGTAGCTGTATACAAATTTCCCAAAACCCCTGACACGCATAACCAAAAAAGATGATAAAAGAAGATGCCACTTTGCATAAAACTGCGTATTTTAATTTATGTCTACAGACACCATATATGTAGATACCAAACAGTATGTCAGTATGAAATTTAAAATGATTTTTTTTAAAAAAAAAATCAACCTTCTTCCCCCAAAAGGGGGGCAACCTTGAAGTGTACCAGAAGCTAACTATGGATGAGCAACTTTGAAGTCTCTGATCTTCCTCCTCATGATTATTTTGAAATCAATCTTGGATTGTTCAGTCCTTCAAACAGAGAACACCTTCAAAACCATTCTCTGGCAGACCATAGACGAGTGTGCACTGTAAAAGAGGATATGGTGTCACTCTGTTCCAGATAGTGTAAACTCCAGATCCCACAGAGGACCATAACTGTCTTTAGACAAAACTTTGTTACAGTCTCTCTCTCTCTCTCTCTCTCTCTCTATAATACCCCAGGGAATACAGTTAATAGTGCTGGGTGTGGATCCTGATACAGGGTGGGAAAGGGAGTCTCAAACCACATCAAGGCTAGGTTAGAGAGGTTGAGGACCTCACAAATGGTCAAGCAACTTGGACCACCAAGGCTGTTATGTAGTTGGGGCTCCTCAGGAATGATCAGTCCAAAGTGTCTTAAATAATCACACTCTAAGAAATATTAAGAAGGGCAAACCAAGAAGCAGATCTGAAGAAGAAGCAAGACTAATGAGTCATTAGGATCAGAGGGCAAATCTGGAAGCAAGATGGAAAGAATGAACAAGGAGTCCAAATTAAAGAAGGCAGGTTTGAGCAATCCAGGATTCAAGTAATACCACAGCCTTCTTAAGACCTAATACAACTTCCCCTTTCCTCATTGGAGCATTTTTTCATTGTGATCATCCAATCCCTCATTCCTGTCCTGACTGATGTAATAAGCCACGTTAAGCAAGAATAAAAAGTGCCTATTAGCATGCCAAAAGGAATCTTGTCTACGTTTTGGGGTTAACCTAACTGAAAAGCATCAAAAGAAATCTTACAAGAAGGAGGCCTTGCAACAATTAAAGTTAATTCTAATATAAATTATGGATCCACATCAGAAGAACTGTGAGTGACTTCATCCATAACATATTCTCTAAAATGATTACAGAAAAAAAAATCTGGAGAGTCTGTCATACCATCCTGCCTGCCAGTTTTTAGCCAGTCTCTAGTAACTCCAAGAAAAAAGAGGGAGATCTACTTGATTACATTGAGTGGATGCAGCGCTGGTAAAGAGATGAAAATTACTTTGCCATATCACTATCACATATTAGGTCCTCCTATGTTCCTCTTACCATTGTTGGGTCAGAGCTGGGCTGAGTCCTCTGCCTTTATTTCTCCAGCTGTCATCTCACTCATTTCATCTTACTCAAATTCTCAGAACATCAAGGATTCCAGAAACAAATATGACTTTTTTCCATCACCTTGTCACTTCTATATTGCAGGGAACTACCAGTTGCCAACGAGATTGCAGACCACATCATGTGGAATATTGTCCCAAATGAGCTCAATACAGGCATTAAAAAACTGAAAGCTTAGAAGGAGAATGCTTGTATTGGTCCTGTTCCCTGCACCAGGGAACCCCGTACAGTTTTTAATGTGGCAAGCCTCAATAAGGCACTATGGATCATATTGCAAACATGTTGGAAAATGGAGTGCACCCAAGAATTTGAAAAGAAAATGAATCTGTAATTTATCTATTATAGCAAAGCCTTTGACTACATAGATTACATAGACTACATAGATCATGAAAAACTATGGACTGATCTTAAAGAAATGGACGTTCCACAACATCTGGATTGTCTTGATGTGTAATCTGTACATCAGGACAGAATGTGAAGAATCAGAATAGTTTCCCATTGGCAAAGGGATCAGGAAGGGCTACATTTTATCACTCTATCTTTTTAAGTTGTACACTGAAGGTATCACACATGAAGTAGAATTAAATTTGGAGAAAGGAGGTGTGAAAACTGGAGGAAGAAACATAAACAGTTTGAGATATGCAAATAGTCTGCTTCTAGCTGAAAAGAGCAAAGACTTGGAACAACTATTAAAAGAAGAAAATGCAAATACAGGTTTACAATTGAACAATAAGGAAAAAAAAATAATGACCACAGATGGTTAATATAACTTTAATGTAGACAATAAAGACATTGAGATAATCAATGATTTCCTATATTTTGGCTCCATCATTTATCAAAATAGAGACTGCAGTAATGAAATCAGAAGAAGACTAGGACTTAGAAGGGCAACTATGAAGGAACTGGACAAGATCCTTAAATGTAAATACTAAAGTCAGGGTTGTTCAATCATATTTCTGATTTCTACAGTGAAGAAAGATGAAGATAATAAACGCATTTGAAATGTAGTGCTGGAGGAGAGTTCTGTGGATACCCAGAAGTGCCAAAAAAAGACAAATAAACGGTCTGAGAGCAAATCAAGCCTGAACTCTCCCTAGAAACTAAGTTGACTATGCTGAAACTGCAACGCTTTAGACACACCACGAGAAGATATGATTCAGAAAAGACAATGGTGCTTGGTGAGGTAAAAGGCAATAGGAAAAGAGGCAGACCTCATTACAGGTATATACAGTTAATAATGGAAAGCATGGCCCTTAGTTTGCAAGACCTGAGTAGAGCTGTTGATAATGTGGTGACATGAAAGTCTCCTCATTCATAAGTTCACCACAAGTTGAAGCTGGCTTGACCGCCGTTAAAATATATATTTTTTTATAATTTCCTAAATATTGGTCATAAAGATTAATTAATAGCCTTTGATTCTTCTATCTGTCATACACACATTATTTTTTGTTACAATCATCTGTTTCTACCGTTCAGCGTTCAATGAGCAAAACTGCCTTTTCACATTTGACTATCACCTACCCCAAGGATTATTTTGGAGGGGTGAAGATGAGGTTATTTCCAACTTGGCTAGCATACAAATCTCTTACATAGTTCACTGTTTTAGTCATATATTAGCAGTCCATTATGCATACAGTGGAATAATCAATTCCCAAAGGAATTGTTTGTGGTTGCGTTTCCTTAAACTTTTACAATATTAAAATTTTTGAAGCATTCAAAATGCAGGTTAAGTTGTAAATGGAATGCATGGAGAAAAGTAATCACCACTAATTCACCACCTGCCAAACCGCCTCAATTAGTTCAACCCAAATGCTGATGTGCATGTGTGTGTGTGTGTGTGTGTGTGTACGCACATCACATCTCACTTTGGTCTTATGAAATGGCCTTTAGGCTAGTAGGATCCATCCAAATAGCTCTTGGTCTTATATTACATCAAATCCTTTTTTAAACTCAGATGAGTTAAACTCTAGTGAGTCCATTGTTTCGAGATTTTGAAAAATTTCTTATCAACAAATTGTAAGTCAGGCTAATTCAAATGCAAAGTTTAGGAATATTTTCTATCACATTTCTGTGGCTGCTTTTGCAAGCAACATTGGTAAGGGATTTTAATTTGTTATCAAATCATGGTCAAGAGTATTTACTTTTTCCCTGAGAGGGCTGTTCTTTCCCTTGACTTTGAATACAGATGGCCAGGGTGAACACAGCTATAAGTGCAGCTGTGTTCTCAGAACAAAAGAGTCCATGGTACATTTCAGCTTGACTGTGATACTTGGAATGTTCTTTATTTCACACAAGAAGAAAAGCTGCAAAGTATATAAATGATTTTTTAAAAAATTGTCTAATGTTCTTTAATGCTTACTATGGTTGAATTTGTATTAGATATCTAAAGTGAAAGCATTCTGTTTAGGTCATTAACAAGCTAAGAACATCTTGTTTTAGAGCACGCTGTATATTAAGAAAAGGGACTATATTATAAAGTATACACAACTTGTATTTGAGTAGTGAATTCATTTTCTGAGTATAGATGCTTATTAAGCCAGAAAGGCATAATTTACACAAGAGAGGTATGAACAGACTTGGGGGAACCCCAGTTTTTGTTCAAGAACTACAAAAACATAATTGTAAATTTTATTTATATTCCTCCTTTCTCCTGGCATGAGACTCAAGGTGGCTTACAAAAATATTCAGAAATAAATGAGGGTGCCTCCAGAACAGCTCAATAAGACCTGAGTATACTTTCATTTTCTGGGGATTTCGCTGCTATCTTACTTATCAGTGTAAGTACTGAAAGATTCTGCAATTTAATATCTACCCCAAATATTTTGCTAATACACAGAAAATGTTAAGAGAGTTAAGGCGGATTTTTGAGGCAACATTTCTATTAAGACGAGACCCTGAATGATTTGGTGAAGCATTTTAAGAATCTCCATTTCCTGTACGATAGGCAATCAGCAAAAGGTGGAAAACTTCTCAACTCCCTGCGCGGGTTTGCTGCTTCTCTTGTTTCAGCTTAATAAAGTATAATCTGAATTGCAGCATCAGTGTTGTTCTATACCCAGCTGTTGAAATTCAAAAGTGTGTGTGTGTTTATGTGCATGTATGTGTGTGAGAGAGAGAGAGAGAGAGAGAGAGAGAAAGAAAGAAAGAGAGAGAGAGAATTGATGGAAAATGTTCTATAACAATGTTGTACAAGCCCAATTAAATTACAGCAATAGTTCTGCCTTTTGAATATTTTCAGAGAAACACCTAGTGATGAGCGATCTCCATTTTCCCCTATTCCTGCCCTTTTTGACAGAATGATAGGAGAAAGCTCGACATTTTTATGAGAATTCATGTCCAGTTTGCAGTGTTGGGACGTGTCTCTTGACGGTTCTTCAAATGTGCATTTTACCACATTCCTTGGGAGGATTTGGAGTCTAATACCTTGTATCGGTTATTTTGGCTATGAAGAATATTCCATGCATGAGGCATCTACATAAACATAAACAGGAGGTTACACAGCCAAATATCCATGATGGATATGTTCTTTTTCAGATCATTCCTCATGTTTCACCATCTATTGCTCTTGTTGATGATGATGTTATGTGGAGTTTCCTTGGCAGGATATAGTCAGAAGAGGTTTTCCAGTGCCTTTGTCTGAGGCTAAGAGAGTGTGATTTGCTCAAGATCACTCAAGGGGATTTTGTAGTTATGGAGAGATTTGAGGCTTGGTCTCCCAGAGTCCTAGTCCAACACTTGAACCACTCAAATTCTGGCTCTCCATCACTCTTGCTGAATAAAATGTTCTTGCTGATTGGCAATTTGAGTCCTTTTGCTATGGGTTGGGTTCTTTTTATTTTCATCGTTGTTCACTTGTGGTTGAGGTCAAGTTTTGCAGTATTGGTAGCAATTCCCTTTCTTCATAATTCTTCCTCCTACCATTTCAGGAAAGAGACTGTTGGCATACTGCACCATCAGCTACAGTGCTGTAGGAAGTGGCAGCAGAAGAAAAAAGGCTTTGGTCGTAGGAGCCATAAGGAAAGCTAGAAATGGAGAAACGAACTTCTTAGAACTGCCAGATTTGTCTGCCATCCATTTCCATTGTGATAAAATGTGGTGCGCTGGAAAAGGTGCAACCACAAGCATCAGGCACTAATAGGAGTCTAGCATGTGCATCTTTTTAAATTCATAGTTTGAAAACCTTTTCCCCATATTATATGGATAGTGTTCTAAGCAGAGCTTGGAAATTGATTTTTTGGATTACAGCTTCCAGAATTCCAAACTGACTGGGGGACTTTGGGGGATGAAGCTAAAAATTAATTTTTCCAAGCTATGGTTCTGAGCAGAGTCCTGGATATCTATTTGATAATTTGCAAAAGCAAAAAATGCATACCATTACAATCAGGGCAGTAATCATGCTAATACCCTCCTGTCCCAATGGCTGAACATCAGAACAGCAGGGTAGGCACAGGGAAAAATCAGAGTCATGTGTAATAAAATAAATTTTCAAATGAACAGACCAAGCAGAGTTCAGAAAAGTTAGTTTGTTGGGTTCAATATGAACATGCTGGGGAGAGACGGTGGGTTCAGGGAGTTATAATCTAAAAAAGTAACTTTTCCAAGCTCTGGAAGTAATAGAGTAGTACCAAAAGATGTACATCACTGTGATTTATGATTTGTCCATTGCAATTATATGCTCACAATACAAGCAGACAAAAGTTCTCAGTTTGATGCATTGTTCAAAATGTTTGATAGATTTCACTTTGCCTGGTATATTTCAAAGCAGTTGAAGAGTGTGCTGAAGAATGCTGAAGCACCTATATCCCCAGAAAATTGAGACTGTGATGCTTTCTTGAGGATCTCTAAGTGGTGTCAGAATAGGTACCTGCTATGACAGATATAAATGGACACCCCTACTCCGAGCTGAAGCTCCTGAAATCTTGCATTTCCATTTACTGTGTTCCAAATGTGACATTGCTTTTGAAATCACACAGGATCTTCATTGCTTACATGATGTGATTTCAAGCTTCAGAAAGGAAGATGCGACTAAAGAAAGGAGAAATGCCGTCAGTCCATGTGAAGCATTCATATATACAAGCAAAGTCAGACAGGCTGTATTTTTTTTTAAAAAAGACAGTGTTGTAATTGCTTTTTATCCTTTTAAGTGGATGTTTTAATGTCGCTAATGATATAACTGTATTTTAATGTTGATTTTCTTGCATATTTTAACTATATTGTAATCATTGGGCAGAATCCTACTGGATAATTACAAATGCATAACCAAGAGTTATACATTTGTGATTGCTTCATTTTCATGATCTTTTCATATTTATGACCCCACATTTAGGGGATAAACAGGGACTGAGAGAGTCCTGCAATCCCAACTCACCAGTCAGTAGCTGCTGTGATCGATGGGGATCTGTTCCCCTGTCACTTAGGAAGTGCCTGACTGACATTCTCAACACCTCCTCCCCATGCAAGTAATCTCTGCTGCAAGAGGGGTTTGGGACAGGGATCCTGTTTCTGTCTGTTTCAGTGAAGATCACTTGTACAAGGGGTTGGGAAAATTAGCTAATTCCTGAGCAGCAGGGGAACAGATCCCTATTAATTGCAGCAGCTGCTGACCAATAAGTGGGGGGGGGGATTGGGCCATGATGCACTATGAAGCAACATAGAAGATTCAAGATTTTCATTTTTCAGCTACCTTGAGTCCCATTCTTGGGAATGACTACAATAATGATGACAGTAGTGGTGGTGGTGGTGGTGGTGATAATATAAAAGCCATCCTGGCTGGGAGATTCTGAATATTTTGATCAAGAAAGTAGTTTCTCCCTGCTCTGGGACAGATTCACAATCACATGAGAATGCATCCCATGAGCAGAGCATTGGGTTTAGGGTCTATTTCAAAAACTTCCCTCCTAACAAACCAGGCAGCTGGACTGTAGTAACAGAAACATTTAACAACATGATTGTATGAGAATGAATGTAGATAGAAAAGGTGTTTCTGGTATTTATAAGAAAAAGTTGTTCTTCTCTAGCTCTGGAGTGTGTTTTTCTTCTGGTCAGCATAGCATTACTACACTGCCCGGAAAAAGCGCTGAGTGAAAAACACAAGGAAGCTAATTTTTTTTAACCTGAGCAGTGGAAGCCAACATGGTGTAGTGGTTTGACTACTAGATTAGGATTCTATGGGACCAGAGTTTGAATGTCCACTCACCTGTGGAAACTTATTGGGTCACTTTGGGCAAGTGACACCCTCTCAGCCTCAGAGGAAAGTACTGTCAAATCTCCTCTGAATAAATCTGGTCAAGAAAACCCTAGAATAGAAATGTCATAAACTGGAGTTGACTTGAAGGCACACAACAACAATAATCTTAAGAGAAATAATAATAATGGGAACCTGAGCACCGAAGGTCCTCCTTTCCCAAACGGCTGTTCTTAACAAAGTTATGACATCTGATCTTACACTGTTAACCAAAACTTGTGGATTTCCAGCAGCCTTTCTAGAAGTATAGAGAAACACAAGTAATTCAAAGTTTGATTATTTGTAACCATGAGATTTTGGTATGTAAATAGATTTGTAAAAGGACAATAGTCGCAGTTGGCTAAGTGATTAATTTGAATGGTTTTCTTTGCCCTTGTAAGATCATTTGTGCTTTTTCAAAATCACTCCAAAGGCTAATCCTTATTCATACATGTACCTTCAGAATGGATACTGTCTTACCTGAAGAAGTAGTTCTTTGGGAATTACTTCTCTAATAAGCAACAGCAAGAGAAGCCCACTTTCTTACTAGCAGGAAACAAATGCATGTACCAGTTGCTATACGGACACATTTTTCAACTGCACAAAGATGAAGCAAGGATCTCCTTCATGAAAACTTTGGTAAACTTGCTAAGGCTCCTTTCTTACATTACTATTATATCCTATCGAGTAATATTTCTGGAAATTGCAAAAGGATGTATTTTATTTTGATGATGGAACATGCAATAGTTCCACGAAACCAAATGTGTCAAACATCCTATATCATTCTTTCATAACTACAGAAAGAGGAAGGAGACAGATAGTTGTCAGGATTTTTTTGGTAAGATTTAGTTACTGAAGGCTTCCCATTGCCTTCCTCTTAAGCTGCAGGAATGTGACTTGCCTAAGGTCACTCACAGAGTTTCTGTGGCTGAGTGGGGATGGGAACCTTGGTCTCCCAGAGTCCTGGCCTGACACTCAAATCACTTATCACATTGATATGGCGTATAGATATCCTCACCTGGATTAGATAGATGGAATCTGGGTATAAATATAGATGAATATTTACCTGGATTGACATCAGTGATTTTGCTTTTGTTTTGAAGGAAGCAAATTTGAATGGTAGTACTTACAACCCATAAAATTTATTTAAAGCAAGTTTCAGGCAGAATAGAATAAAAACAGCAATTTTCTGGAAAAAACAGAAACTAAAATTTGCCTATCAAACCTGAACTTGCTCAAAAATTTTAGGCATGTCAGCCTAAGTGAAATATCAAGTATAGTGAAAATGGTTCATAAATTTGCATTCTAGACAGAAGGAAATTAGAAATCCAAAATATTTGTTTTGGTTGTTAACCAAAGTTACCAGTCAAAGTCAAACTGGGTCCAAAACCTTATCACAGTCTTCATTTAGGTCTCATTAGATAACACATGCCATGTTTAGTGACTCTAGGCCCTTTCACACTGCATAATTATAGTAAGGTATTCCCCTTTAACTGCTAAGACAACATCCTAGCCATCCACGTACACCCAGATCTATAAAGCAAAATCTAGCAGGAGGAAGGAATCTGTGACTTTAGAGACTTCCAGAATAGTTGTCTCTTGAGCTTTTCTTTACAATTTATTATTCACAGTAATTTAGCTATTAGTTTTATATATTATATATTACAACTTATGTTATTGAAATTTATTTCTTACTAACAGCCTTTGAGATACCACATCTATGTCCAAGACCAATTGTTTTCAAGTGTGCATCTTAGGATGTTTGACTACAATTCTCAGAATCCTTAACCATTGACTGTGTTGCCTTGGACTTGGGACAGCTGAAATCCAACAATATCCTGAGGCTCAAATTTGGGAAGTACTGATCTAGACCATAATGGTGGCCAAACTGGCTAGTGATAACCTTGACTAAAAAAATAAAATCATTTCTATATGTTGCCACAAAAGTAAGTTGTCTACATGCATTCATTCAGCCATCTTGGAAAATGGTAGCTACAGAACTGAAGCAATAGAATTGGAATGTCTTCTGCAGTTAAATATGTTGTCACATGAGCTAACAAAATACAAACATTAAGATTCTTTGCAGACGTGTACTTTATCTCTATAAAATATAGATCTGCAAAGAATCTTGAAGTTTGTATTGACTATGCCAATCCCTTGTTTAAAAACAATCCTTTTCCTGGTCTGAAAAGCAGGAAAAGTTTACATGAAAAGTTATTCACTGGATGCATTCTGCTGTGTTTATTACTGTTACCACCGTGTACTGGCCTGGCCTTTGGTGAACCAAAGATATCATTTTGATATCATAATTCGGCCCTGCTCTGCCACCAGCCAAGTGTTTGGGAGGCCACCGAACAAGCGCAAAGCTAGGCATGGCTACTATTTGTTGCTCACACCAAACCAAGCCAGAGATTGCCAGATCTGCTTTAGAGGACCTCCCGAAACAAACATCCTCATTACCAATGCACGATAAACAAAGAGACCCTCTGCCCTGAGAGGGCACCCTGGCGAGCTAAATGCTTAACTGCTGAGCTAGCCGCATTTACATACCAGCCATACTATTGTCAATTCGGAACATAACTCAATCATGTAAATTCTGACCTTTTGGAGGCATTATCTCCAATCCAAAACTTATTGTTTTTCCCCAAGACCATACTAGCCTACGGTCGTTCTTTCCTGGACAAAAATCCCCAGTTCTGAGAGCTCCTTGGACTGCTCAACGGACTTGCGTTCGGACTGCTCTCCTGCCTTGCTGCTGCCTCGTTCTGCGAGCTCCCCTCGGCTGCTATGTCGAGTTCTTCTACACTCCATTGGCTTCCCCAGGACTGCAGGATTGGTGATGTATCACCCATTCCCCAAAAACTCTATTTCCTATTCTAGTTAGGAGTGTATTCGTGTTTTATTAATAACTGTCTAATAAATCTTAATTGCTATTTTGAACTACCTGACTGCTCACTGACCTGACGCTGTATACATAGAGTAAAAGATCCCCGCTAAGTTACCCTGCCTCTTGTTAGCCAAGAGAGCGCTCCAGCTAATTTCCCCATCTTTGCTTGTTGTTGTTTGGTTGTTTGGGCGCCTCTCCCCGGGACCTCCAATTCACAGGGTAACATTACTTTCCCAAAGGATAAGTTTAAAGATCCTAGTGTTGTGGAACATGGATATTTGTTCAAGATTGGACAACACCATCAGTTTAATGATACTAAGACTTCTGGTTTTGTGATTCGGAATGACATTAAAGGAAACTGGATTGCTAATACTATCAATTCTTAAAGTTATGTGCTCCTGGCACAACAAGATTATCCGATGAAACTGGTAAGATTGCATCAAGTGGTTTTGCATGAATGTTAAAAAAAATTGTTGAGACTGAAGGATGATGTTTCCACAGCAATGAGAACTTTTGGCTGACAATCCAACAGATTTGACCAAGAAACTTTAATAGGCATCTGGAATTTCAGAACAGTAGAAGGATTTTACTAAATATTACAGTGTATTCTATTCAAATTATTTTGTGGGGGACTGATGATGATCTTCTTCCTCCTTGTTCTTGAAATAAACTGAGTATTAGCTTCTTACACAATACATTAAAAGAGAGTGATTTTAAGTGTACATATCAAGACATGTTTGGCTTGCATAATGAAAAATAAACAGATCTATCATTATTTATGCCCAAGCAAATCTTGAACTTTGTCTGATACTGAAAACAAATCTAATTATATTTTCCAGCTAATGGTCTTTCCATCTGATAACTCAGCCAACCTGGCAGTGAACTTGCCAGTGACGTGCTAGAACCTGGATACCGGTAAAATCTGTATGCACAAGGTACTGGAGACTGTGTGTATATATTCCATCCACAGACATGTGTGGCTGCATGTATGGAAAAAAATTTCTATCAAGCTTAGTGGTCATATTTTCTTCCTTGCCCTTCCTTTCTGACACTCATCCAGATGCAAACACATGGCCTATCACATTGGTATAACCTGCTGTATGTGTCCCATGACAGCTAGCAAGATGTAGTGGTCCGAGTGTTGGACTAGGACTCTGGCAGAGCAGTGTTTGAATCCTTGTTTAGCTGTGGAAACCCACCAGGTGACCTAGGATAAGTCATACTTTCTCAAGATAAGAGGAAGACAACAGCAAACCTCCTCTGAAAAAATCTTGCTAAGAAAACCCTGTGCTAGAAGACACATAACAAGAAAGAGTCCAATAAATGCTACATAGGTAATCAGAGTAAGGTATAGCCACTGCACCATCCTGTCAGAAGACCAAAGTGGAAAGGAAAGGGAGAATTAGAAAGGGTGAATTAGACTGTGAGACCATCCAACAGTGCTCATGGAACTGGGGTGAGAGGGAGTGACAGTCATGGTTCCAATATGTTTTCTGTTAGGGTTTTCTGTAAGCAAACACAACTTCTGCCTCTGTTGCTGCCTTTCCCTGTCTGAAGATAGACCTCTGGGCTAGGAAAGAGGTGAGGTGGTAGAAGAAGCAGAAGAAGCAGATTGCAAGATAGAGGTGAGCATGTTCACTTCACTCAGTCTTTCAGCATTCAAGCAGGGATGCTTGATGTGGTTCAAATGTTGGACTGAAATTTGAGACTTTTAGAATGAAGTCATCACCGAGCTATGAAACCTTGGGCTAGCCATTCCTCTATCTCTCAGCCTGACCTGGTTCATGGGGTCATTGTGAGAGCAAAGTGTGGAGGAGGAAGACAGCCAGGTATGGCTACCATGAGCTCACTGGAGAAAGGGCAAGATGATGATGATGATGATGACGATGAAGAAGATGATGATGATGATAATAATAATAATATGATGATGATGATGCATGGTCAAATGCATGGGACACTTGTGCAGTTAGCAGTTAGCTGTGCAGATCCACAAAGCTCTGACATAAAATTGAAAAAATTAAAAAGTGTTTGTCTATGAAAAAATTCCAAAGCTAACTTTTCAAATCTTAATTTCCTTCTACAGAATGTTTCAGGGACAATAAATATGTCTAGGGATGTAGAAAGGAACAATCTGAATGAAGCTCCCGCCCCACAATCTAATATACTTTGCAAAGTCTAGTGAAATTTTAACCAAAACAATCTCCTGATAGCTGCATTGTCTGCATTCTTTTTCTGCAACCACCTTACATTTTATATGCTACTCAAAGATAAACTCTTCTAGTTGCCAAAATTACAGCAAGAGGTGAAGGCTATCCTTTGTTGGGAGAATGTTGTACAATTATGTCAAGATTATGCATCAAATTCATGCAGTGTGCTGTGTCCTCAGCCTTGGTGTTTTCCCAGTTCTCTGCCATCTGTCAAGTATTTCTAGCCAAACTGTTTGCCCTTCACAGATTATTCTGCCCATAACTGCTGTGTCACTCCCTCTCTCTCTGTATTATTCCAGAGTTGTTCTTCTTGGCCTCATCTCAGCACTGAAGATAATTAATTTGTTCATTCCATTTTATCTGTTTAGATCTAAGGCACAGATGTAGCTATCCAAATCTTCCAGGGGAAAAACTACCTTTAAAAGCATAGATTCAATGTTTTAAAAAAGTAGTTAGTCATGACTACAGTTACAATTCAAAAGTAATCTTTTATTTCCCCATTTTTCAGATGTAATTAATGTAATTACTTTTAAAAATTATTTTTAGAAACTGAAAACTACATGCCACTTATCTGTGGTACAAAACATACTTTCCCTCTCATCTAACTTATTGCTGCCCCAACATGTGGCCAAGCAACATCAGAGTGCGGTCAAAATGACAAAAGTTATTAGTGAGGAAGAAGACACAAGTTAGGAGAGGTTGCAGCAGGTTTCTTTTAGCTAAGCCTATTGGGAAGGGCAAGATTATGCCCCCTCTTCTCCTTTCCCTATTACTGAGTTAATTGCATGCAAACTATTTTTGTGCTTTCTGCTCAGTTTGCAGCAATTGAAATAAGCTGAAGACAAAGGAAAGTGGCAGGAAGAGAGAGAAACTGGAACATTTTAAAGGCATCTGAAAAAGTGGGATGACAGAAGATTGAGATTGTCCCTGCCAGATCAGGACAGTAAGCGAGTATCTGCTTGATTTCTTCATGTTTGACTGTTAGAACTCGTTCCTGTTTTCATGATCAACCTTGATAATGACAAAATCAGGTGTGACTTGCATCTTCCTCTTATCTCTTCCAAAAATTCAAAACTAACTTTTTCAGAGGAAACATTCCATACTTCTGGCTGCCAGTTATCCTCATGTGCATGGCAACCAGGGGCTGGGGAACTTGTCTTCTGAGATCCTCCTTCCCTACTATGTGAGAAGACGTGGGAGGAACCTTGGGAGAGGCCCTTTTTAGATGCAGCACTATGCTTATCAGGGCCTACCTCTGATGTTTGCCTTGGTTCCTGGTTTAATTCCACCCATCTGATGTTCCATAAGAACAAGATACAGTGGCCTTTCGTATCCACTGGGGTTTAGTTCCAGAATTCCCTGTGAATACCAAAATCCTTGATTGCTCAAATCTCATTATGTACAAGGGCATAGGCCCTTTTCGCATGCCATTTCACATACGAAAGGGTCTCTGGAGCGTTGCGTGACTGTGAGGACCATTTCACATGACTTCCTCGCAATCGTGTAACACTGCTGGGGCCAGTAGGCAGTGATCGCAGAATATATAATTTTTGGCTTCTTGCCAAAAATGATGCACCATCGCACGTTGCTCCCAGGCCCCACACACATTTACCTTGAGTGCGGAGCCTCTGGAGACGTGGCCCTCGTGCTTCCTCCCCTAGCGCAGCCTGGGAAAGTACCCGGTTGCACGGTGGAAGGAAAGGACGGAGTCCTCATGCTTCCTTCCGGCCAGAAGGGAGCTGCTGTGGAGAAGAAGCAGAGGGGATATGAGTGCCTCTCGCAAGAGGCTGCTCGTGTGATCCCCGCGCACCCAAGCCAGGTACAGGTAAGGTGCGAAAAGGGCCTTAGTAAAATGGCATCCTTTATATGAAATGGTGAAAAACTCAAATGAGTGCTCAGGAGAGCCTGAGGATGTCTGAAATGGCAGGAGGGTATGCATCAGGGTATGCTTACACATAAATTCAGTGTTCAGTGTATAGCAAAATCAAGTTTTGTTTTTTGGATTTTTAAAAATATTTTCACAGAAAACTTCCTTGAGTCTGAGGGATGAATTAAATTTTAGGAACGTCCTTGGAGGCTATATTCCAGGGATGGACATGGCCAAATGAAAAAGAGTGGAGTCAAAAATACAAGCTCATTTTAACATAAAGTTCCCAATGCCATTGAGTAGGCTTCAGGAAAGGCATTCCAGCCATTTACAAGGGGGGCAGATCCTGTGTAAAAACTAGGAAACCACCAAACAATGGTGCCATGGGAATGGTGGCATGGCTGCCTGAGGAATTCCAGAGTGGGAGCCCAAGAAGGTCACATTTGGCCCCAAGGTTGAATAGCAATAGCAATAGCATGTATACTTCTATACCGCTTATCAGCTAATTGCTCTCTAAGCTGTTTACAGTGTGTTTTGCTAATTGCCCCAACAGGCTGGGTACTCATTTTACTGACCTAGGGAAGGATGAAAAGCTGAGTCAACCTGGAACCCGGCAGGATCAAACTCACAATCTTGTGGCGGCACTACCAGCATTTAACCACTGCACCACCAGGGCTCCCAACACCAAGGTTGAAGTTCCCCACCCTTTTCTGTTGGAAGGCTTCTCCATCTCAAGCCTAGTTTAAAGACACCAACTACGTGAATGAAGATCAGGAATCTTTAAGATACCCATCAGGAGTTAGCACACAAACAGCATGCAGAAAAAGTAGGTACATTGACCAGCTACCTGGTCACAGTGCTGATTTCTACTACTATTTCTATCGGAGTTTTACTAAGTCTAAATTTGCATGGAAACATTAATAGCAATAGCAATAGCATTTATTTCTATACCGCCTATCAACTAGTGTTATCTAAGCGGTTTACAATGTATTTTAGCTAATTGCCCCCAACAAGCTGGGTACTCATTTTACCGACCTGCGAAAGGATGGAAGGCTGAGTCAACCTTGGAGCCTGGCAGGATCAAACTCACAACCTTGTGGTTGCAGTACTGGCATTTAACCACTGCGCCACCAGGGCTCCCTCTGCAGATTTTATGCCAATTAGTATCTGCCATTTATTCTGTCTGTCTGTCTGTCTGTCTGTCTGTCTGTCTCTCTCTCTTTCTTTTGGAACACATTTCTCTTTTCTTTCTAAAAATGGCTTTGCATAGTGGCTACCCTACATCGTATACTCTAGGGCTTTGTAAGTAGTGAGAAATTAAAATGTTTCCATCCCAGTCACTTGGTTCTCATCAAAACATGGTTATTGCTTCCCATTGTGCTGCTCCCACTGCCAGATAAGCTCACTGAAGCCAATATGGGAAGGAGGCAGGTAAATCAGAGGGCATTTTATGAGAGCTTCTTCTACCTGGAAGAATATTCATTCTTTCAGCTGGTCAGATAATTTTTCAGTGGTTTTGAGTGTTGGGCTATGACTCTGGAGACTAGAGTTTCAATCACTTCTCAGCCATGGAAGCCCACTGGGTGACCTTGGGCAAGTCATGTTCTCTCAGCTTCAGAGAAAGTTGGGGCAAAGCCCCCCACCCCTAGACAAATCTTGCCAAGAAAAGCCCATGATAGGTTCTCCTTAAGGTCACCATAAGTTGGAAACAACTTGAAGGCACACAAGAATCCCTCTCAAGCTTTCTACCTCTGTACTAGCTATGACAACATACACATGAGAGTAGGCACCCACAAAGTGTGTTTATTATGTTGGTCACTGAAGTTTAGTGCCACAGCACAAAAAGTAACCATTTTAAAATCTCTTTCACAAGTATTTATGAGCATTCCAAAGTTTGAGTGAAAAGCAATGACTGAAAAATGCATATACAAGAGGTGCATACATATCTCAACTTGACTATAAAATATGGAACAAGAAGCAGCTCTGCAGAGAAATTACTCTAGACTCAGAATCTGAGATAAACCTTAACCTAGATTTGTAAAGTCAATTCTAAGAAAAAATTAATTCTTCACTTAATAGCTTGAACCCAAACCTATGATAAGCACAAAGAACATGCTGTTCTGCTGTACAAGACAAAGCTCTTTGTGACTGTTAACAATGTCTGTCTATTAGCAGCCAAACATGAGAGAAGGAGTCTGGCCATCAGAGGTCTAAGTGACTGGAGGTATTCCAGTTTCACCCTTAACCACAAGGTCTTCGTGAAAGCTTTGTCGTTATGGGAGCAGCTGCTGGAGGACAAGAACATTTTAAAAATGGAACAAAGGAGTACAATGGTGATTTGGAGCAAAGCTTGGAAAAGGAACTTGGACTACAACTTTCAGGACCGGAAGACAATGGCTAGGCTATCTGAGGGATTCTGGAAACTACGGGATAAAAGAATAATGTTTCTAACCTCTGAACATGACTCTCTTGCAGTCTGTGAATAATCCATAAATAAGAGGCCTTTCATATACAATTGTAAAACTGGGATTTCACTTTTAACTACCGTGGATGAATCCTCTGAAATCCTAGAATTTATAGTTTGGTGAGGCACTAGAGCTCTCTGGCAGAGAGATCTAAATCCCCCTCCCTAATCCCATCATTCTATGGGTTCAAGTGGAATCCCAGTGCTATAACTGGATAGTGTGAAAGGCCCCCAGACTCACTTATCAGTTATTCCTAAATGATACCACTTCTCAGAGAGGACAGGTCAGTGAAGGATTAAAAAACACCAGTGTCAAACAGACAATGTTGCTACCAAGATGCTTAACTCTTAGGCCCTTTCCGCATGGCATTTGCCATGTGAAAGGCCGCCTGGAGCGTTGTGCGATTGTGAGGAGCGATCTGCACGATGCATTCACAATCGCACGATGCTCCAGGGGCCGGCAGGCACCAATTGCACACCTTTTCTTTTTCAGCTAGAAGCCGAAAATGGTGCACAATTGTGCATTGCTCACAGGCCCCGTGTGCACTTACCTGGTGTGTGTAGCCTCCAGAGCCACGCCGGTCGCGCTTCCTGCCCCAGCAAAGCCTGGGAAACTCCCAGGTTGTGCTGTGGAAGGAAGAGGTGGGGCTCTCACGCGAGCAGGCAGCTCATGCAGAGCCGAAAAATCCGGAACGTGAGAGCCTCTCGCCAGAGGCTGCTCGCTCAATCCCCTCACCCCAGCACCAGAAGAAGGTAAGGTGCGGAAAGGGCTTTAGAGTTTCATCAGGCTGCGATTCATAGGACAGCTGAACCCAAGTGTGTGCATTCAAGTTGATGAATATTAATCCTCTCAGTTCCAATGGACTTTCTTCAAAGTAATAAAATCACCCTCGCCTCTCCTCCTCCTCCTCCTCTATCATCATCATCATCATCATCATTTCTTACCCCCCTCTCCCTATGGATTGAAGTGGGGAACAACAGATTACAATACAACAAAAATAGACACATAAAACAGTTAAAAATTAACCCTAATTAAAAATACACAATCAGATAAAAGAGTTATCAGGTAAAATGCACACATATTAAAAACAATCAGTTCATTACTTAAACACTCTTAATTTAAAATCCATCTGGATAGGCCTGCTGGAAGAGCTTGGTCTTTAATGCTGTTTTAGATGTGCATAGCCTATTCGGCTGTTGGACATGCATTTGGCTCCACATTCTGGTGTGCATTCAGTTGTACAATATCAACACAAGGATTGTGCCACACAGTGAATGTATATCTCCACATATGGAGATATAACTCCACATATGGAGGTATATACTGCAGAATGCTGTTGTACCATCTTGATCACTTTGTTTTTATTGGTATTTTATTATTAAAAAAAAAGATGTCAAAAGGGGTCTTAGATTCCAGTTCTAAGAGAAAAATAAATAAAACAAAACAATAAACTCCTTGTTTGATATTGAAATATATGTAGACATGATAAAATAATGATAAAATAATTTCAAGTGTTCTCATTGTGTGTCTCTTGGTGAGACCTAGGTAGTGTATTTATCTTTCATTGGGTTTCTACAAACCTACAGACCTTTCTTAAGGAGTTTTTTTAAAGAAATAATAAAGCTGAATCCTTACATCTCTAAGAATAAGTTTAGAGGGAGATAAAAAGAAGAAACAATAAATTGCAGTTAATTTTTAGAAATGTTGGAGTATTTTGCTTAAGGATGGCTCATTCTCTCTCTTTCTCTCTTTTCTTGTGTGCATGTGTGTGTGTGTATTTGGAATGCTTGTGGGAATGCCTCACATCACTATCAACTGTTGACATACAAATACTCTAGTAATGAAAATATTTTCATTCTTCATTCCCTCTCCTGTTTAATCTTGTTTTCTCTTTCTTTAAAAATAAGCTTCTGTGGAGGTTAAGGAAAAAAAAAACCCTCAAAGAAATGAGAGACCAATTGCCATACTTGCGGCGTGTAAGTGTAACTTATTAGGATCCTGAAAACAAACAGTAGAATCAATAAAGAAAATAAACTGGAAAGCAAAGGTTTTGACTTCTGTCTGGAACAGAAATGGTTGCAGAAGCCATTTTTATAAAATTAGACTTCTGAAAGTAATTATCATCTTTACAGGGCCAACCTGACCATTTAGCAGCATGAAGCAGTTAGCTTAAGTAGTAGGTGTTAGGGAAGGGCAGAGAGTGGCAACAAAGTGGTGAAGGTACAGAGCTGTGTGTGACAAGTGACTTGTCTTGAGTCTTCTAAAATTTACCTACAGCCCTCAGGTGAAATAAAGGATGCTGCCCCTTCTGCACTGCTGAAGCAACAGTCTGGATGGAGCAGCGATGCCATCTTATCCTTCAACCTAAGCAGCAAAATGTTTTCAGCTAAATTTGGATCTGTACCATGTGCCATTCCCTCCAGTATTACAAATGAAGAATCTCCCTACACAGAGATATCCTTCCTTTGGATTTGTTTGAGTGGGTCCTAGAAATTCACTCTTAACTAGAGACAGAGTGACACTTTAAAAAAAAAAAAATCAGCTGGTGCTGTTGTGTTGATGCACATGAGTGTTTCATTGGCCTACTCTCCTTACCATAATATCCCAGGTATCACCACGTTCCTGAAATGTTCTTGACATTTTTTTCCCTTATAAGAAAAATCAGTACACATCCCTATTCTAGATAGTACTTTAATGAGTACTTGTACGCATTTTGTATGCTGGACACGCTTCAATCAACATCAGTGCATTTGCTTATGCCTGACCAAACTTGCAAATGACTGAACATATCCTGATTAAGGGAGCCACCATGGTGTAGCGGTTTGCACGTTGCACTCAGACACTGGCAGACGAGAGTTCAAATTCCTGCTTGGCCGTGGAAACCCAGTGGGTGACCTTGGGCAAGTCACACTCTTTCATCCTCAGAGGATGGCAAGAACAAACCCCTTCTGAATATATTATGCCAAGAAAAACCTGTGATAGGTTTGCCTTAGGGTTGCCATAAGCCAGAAATAACTTGAAGGCACACAGCAGCAGCAACAGCAACAGCAACAAATCCTGACTACAGCTCAAATCCACGGGGCTCAAACTAGACCTCTGTAATCTTTCCAGAATCAAATGATTTGCAATCTGGCATTGAACTATACACAAGACCAGTTTAAATTTTCATATTTATGCATATGAAAAGGGGAGAGAATAATAGCAAGAACTGGTTATACGGATAGAGTTATTAGGCAACGTTCCCAAAGGATGTGACTTCACCAACCAAGCAAAGCAATCTGAGATTTCCAGAGGTATAAACATTCTGCTCCAAAGATCACATCTTGAAAGCAAGCCCCACGTGAAGTGATAGTGCACTTAGGAATTGGATCGGGATGAAAGAACTTCTCTCTTGCAGCCACAGTCCAACATAGCATTAAGAATGCTAAAATGCAGTGATTTCAATGGGTGTACAGTCACATATTTAACTTTTTGTTGCTTGTTACCACTGTTATTCATACATTTATTAGACTTTTGTGCCATCCTTTATTGAAGTAGCTCCTTCATTCAACTCAGCATGCAACATTTTCTGTCCTCTTTTTGGCTTTTCAGCAGCCCTTCGAGTGGGAATGGAATCACAAGCCCTTTCCACATGGGGTAAGTAGTATGGTGTGGTGCGACCTCTGACGGAGGTCATCCGCACTGTGGGAGTGGACTAGGTCAGACTACTTGTCGCAGTTCCGCACCTCAGTCTGCTCTGGAGCGACCGAAGTGGCCGCGCAGCGTGCTTTTTAAAAACCTGTTTTTACAGGTTTTTCAAAAGCATGAAGTGTGCCATTCCGTGCCACTCCGTTCCCATGCTCCAGTGTAGATTTGCAGGTGCACACCAGTGTGTGCCTGCAGATCTGCTGGGGGCGGGCTTCTGGCCGGCGAGCTTCTCTGGTTGGTGGAGAGCTTCCACCAACTGGAAGGCACCATTTTGGACGCCGGGGATTGTGGAACAGCGAGTTCGCGCTGCTCCGCATGGGGACGGACTTACCTGGCTGCCGGTAAGCTCCGTTTCATCGTAGTTTCCTCCGTTTCCCCCTCCACATGTGGAAAGGGCCACAGTCTCCTTCTATTCCAGTTTGAGACTCTAGCCACTGTATTGAGGTGGGAATCATACCCACAGGGATTATGCAGCTGTTTGAGCTGTCCAATGTGATCTGTGGGATCCTCAGCTTTCCCCTAAAGATCCTTCAATCTTGTTTGGTTGGAAAAAGTCATTTGGGGGGCAAAAAATTCTCATAAATGGATAGATATCTCTTTAGGAGCTCTGACATCTTGTTTTGAGGGGCTCCTCAGCCAGCAACAATTAAACCTCTTCAAAAGAGCCCCAATAGTGACCATAAATGATGCACCATCAATTCCATTCACTCAGAATGGTGACTATAACAGTGCACAGTAACCCACAGACCACCAGAAGAGCTGGGGGACAATGTCATCCTTGGGATTCTGGAGTATGGTCATCCTTCATTATACCATAGGTGTTTGTAACAGAGCACCTAATCATCTCTTACTCTTTACCCCACAGTCTCTGTCCAACTTGAACTCTTTCTTAGGACCTCCTGACAAGTTATCTTAAGGGGAATAAGGTGATCAGATTGGCAGATGCCCACTATGCCTCTATTGGTACATGGCCAAGATAAAGAGGAGAGATTCAGGCTGTGGAATAAAAGGAAGAAGAAGCTTTTAATTTAGGCTTTCTCTGTAAATACAAAACATTATCAGAGTGCTTTATCTTCCTAGCCTAATTAGTTATAATGGTATCTGCTCCAATATCATGCAGAACTCTTTCCTACCTACCTCATCTCAGCTGGCTAGAACCCTAAAAACTTCTTCTCAGCCTCCTGTTGGATGGCAGGTTCCCTAACTAACTATCACCAGTCTCGTCTTAGTCAGCTAGTTCCTCAAGTGATTATTTCTAACTCTGTTGGCTCTGTCTTTGCCCTTTTCTAAATTTCTGTTTACTAAGGCCTTTGAGAATTAACTGTTTCAGAATGCCTTTTAACTGAAGTGTCTTGCATTGCATTTTCATTTTCATTATTATATTTTTATAGCCTCTCTAACAGTTTTTAATTAATATTTTTAATATGATTTATTTTTCTTTAAAAATCCTTTTGTATTATTCACTGTTTTAACTGTATTTTGTTTTAACTTATATTTGAAGCCTCCTTGGGCCCCTTATTGACAGAAAAGTAGGATTTTACACACATACACACACTTTTTCTACTCCACACCCCTTCATTTCTCACCCCTTCACTTCAGCCCTACTTCACAATATTCCGTAGGTTAACCAGTGTGATTGGTTAATCCAAGGGAAAACATATTCCAGCACTGTCAGCCACATAGTTCTTGTTTGGTTTTTTTCTCCTTTTCCTTCAACCTCTTTCCCATGTTTTTTTTTAAATAAATGTATTCAACCTTTTAAAAAAACTTTTGAAAACAGATTAATGGAAACATTAAAATAGCCTAACTCTAAAATGCAGTATGTTTTGCCATGGTCTTTTCTCTGCCTCCACCCTCATTCTGCTGGGTTTACTTTTGGCATCATGTCAGCATCACATTCAGAGCCTGCAACAGGTGTGCCATTAAGAATAAATAAACATGATCCAGAGGAGACATTCAGTTGGTTTTTGTATCTGTTGTCATCTTTCTCTTTAACACTCAGTACCTTGAGTGGAAAGTGGGATGTTTGATCTCCCTTTGTTTCAAACAGTTTGACATGTGTTTTAAAGAAAAGGTTAACAAAGACACTGTCTTAAATTGAGCTTATGGTTTTCCATCAAAGTGCCTTGGATGAACTAGAATGATGGTTTTCCACTTTCTCCTCTAATATACATATTAGAGAAAACAAGCCATCCTCAGACTCTCATTTACTTCTATTTTTTACTAAATGAAAGTTGACAGGTCAAGTCCCATCACTGGACAAGCCAATTACAAGCATCCAGCAGCTGCACACTCAGTGGTTGTGAAGAGTTTTTATGATATATGTTGTTGATGCACATGATGTCTGCATATAGCACTTCTCTGTTTGAGGGAGAGATCCTGGGCCAATCAGCTCGCCTCATGTAGGGGGGACACCTACATGTGCATTTCAACACACTTTCTCGTAGACCAAGGATGGGCTAACATGGAGGGATTTTCTGACCTTGGGATCCTCCACGGGCCACACTGACAGCCAAAAATGCAAATAAAATAAAATAAAGTTGAAATTGTTGGTGAGAAGACTTATTGAACATGTGTAAATACAATATGTCTCCTGTCATATGCCTCAACCCCACCTTTCCTCTGATGCAGACCCCACTTCAATATGGTCGTTTCATGGCCAATAGAGAATGGGATGAGTGTGAGGGAAGCATCCCGCTGTTTTCCTATAGCAGGATAGATAGCAATGACATCATCCTCAGGGACATGCAGAGGACTTCCAGAAGGTCCCTGAAGATGAGGTCATTGCAGTGCATCTAGCTTGGAGAAGATAGCTGAACACTTCTCTGTCACTTCCCCCTGCCACCAAGAAATAGCTGTGTTGGCAGGTTGCAGCAGAGAAAAGGTGGATTTAGTAATTTTATAGTTGGTACAGAATTCTGACTGCCACAGAAAAGTGAATTACAATGGCTTATGTTGGATGTACACCATTGTAACTCACTAAGAGCAAGCCAGTCTCTCCTTCCAATATCTAAAAATGACACTCCACTGCTAATTTTCAAAAATGGCCATTTGTTAATGTTAAATGGTACAGTGGGACTCTGCTACCTATTAAAAAAATGCTGCCCCTTTAGTGGATAGAACAAACAGCAGTTTGACAATTTAGAGGGCTCAACATGTGAGGGGGGGGGCTTTGATAGACATTGGGAGGCAAAAACATAGCTCACTACCACTTGCCAAATTGCTTCCAGGCCTGATATAAGATGGTGGTTTCAACTGTAAAGTTTTATCTGGTTTGGGGATTCACAACTGTTTTTCTCCATATGGTGCCTTGAGCCATCAGTTACCTGATGAGTCAAAGCAGCAGGCTTTACAATATATAATGCCTACCCTAAGCACAAACACCAAGTCCTAAATCCAGTTGTTAGTCCCAAGTAGAGTAGCCTACTGAATCAACAGGACTTAGAAAAGTGTTGCTTTTTCCATCAATTAATAGGGTCCTTTTTTAAGTTAGGACTAACAGTTGAATTTAGGCCTCACAGCTCAGAATACATCTTTCATTATTCCAGTAGGCTGTGGACTGAAGTCTTATCAGACAGAGGTTAGATGCTTAAAACATTGCTGATGACTGACTGTATTGATGGCTTGTATTACTTCTGCTTCTTATGATTGTTTGGTCAATCTTGCTAGACACTGAGAAGTGACATATAATTGTCTTAGGAAAATAGATAAATAAACATTCTTCACTGCTTATACTTAGCTGCTCTTTCCTCCATTTCTTTTAAAAGCTATCATGCAGCATTCAAAGACTGCAAACAAACTTGTCTGACTGGTTGTTAACTGTCAGACATGCTTCATCTCAAAGCTGTTTTAGTCATGTTGAAATGTGTTGTTTCAACAGCCATTTTTCCAGCAAATTGGTGACAGTAATAAGAAGGTCTTACAAAACCCCAAAGAGGTATATGGAAGCAGACCCCACAATATTACAAAATATCTCATGTTGGGGTGTGTGTGTTAAGGGTAAAATCCTGAGTATAGGTAATGAAAGGTAAGTCCTACAAAGTTCACACACAGTCAGTATTAAGTGAATGCATACCTTCCAACATTTCATATATGAATACTGGGACATGTGCAGCAAAGCAACATCAGAGTGTGGTCAAGCTAGCAAAAGTTATTTCTGAGGAATTGCAGAGAAACTAAGGGAGGCTACAACAATTTGGTTTTGGCAGAGACTACTGGGAAGGGCAAGATTCTGTATCCTCCTCTCCTCTGTGCTATTGAATGCAGACTATTTTTGCTTTTGAACTTAGTTTGTTCCAGTTAATAATCTGACAACAAAGATGGAAAGTGGGAGGAAGAAAGAGATATTGGGACATTTTAAAAAGCAGCTCAAAAATGACAAGAAGATTAGTCAGGCAATGTACCTGCCAAATTAGGACAGTTTGAGGGTACGGAAATGTCCTAAAAATCACTAAAATGAACCAGAGAAGCAACTATAGGAGAACTATATAAGAAGGGGACAAAAGCTATCCCACCAAAGTATTTTCCCCTCAAATTATTGCAACAAGTTCTCATATTTTTATGAAAGAATTAGGTTCATACCATCTCTGGACCAATACATTTTTTTAAAAAGCAAAAGTAATCTGTTTCCTATTCTGTAATATTTTTTTTTTGGTAGCCTAACAACCTGGTAGGCGTACTCAGAATGTAGAATGAACAGGGAATACCATGGGGGGGAAATCAGGTGGCCCTTAAGATGTTAGTTGTTTATTTATTTGTTAAAATATTTCTATGGCACCCTCTAGCTAAAGTTCTTAGGGCACTGTACAATAAAAGCACCTAATTTTAAATACAGTAAGCAATAAAAAAAGATTTAAAAGGCTAAGAACATGTCAAACAATTGAACATATTAAAAAAGACAAACTAAAACTGGTTAAAACAATTTTTTAAAATAATGTAAAATGATTGTTGGATCACAACTCCAAGCAGCCCCAGCCAACATAAGCCAACAATGAAAAATATGGAGTGCTACCTGATTACCGCCCATGGACTACTGTATTCAAATGTCCAGTTGCAGTAGCTATATACTGTGTTCTCTGACATTAAAGAAAACTCAGCAAGCCCCATTTGGCTTGTGTAGGTAAATGCCTGGAAGAATGAATAATGATCACCAGGTGGCCATGCTGGCTGGAGACATTCAGGATTTGTAGGCTCTTCCCACACACTGCCCCCAACACGCAATGGCTATGGGATCATGACAGGATCGCAAAAACATTTCTGCATGATGTCGTTGTGATCATCTCACGATCCCATGGCCACCCATTGCAACGGTGAATTAAACCATTGACAGGTTTCTCCCATCAATGACTCATGGTTGCACAGTCCTCCCACCTCCCTCCTGCACTTACCTGTTGTGCAGAGCAGCAGGAAGAGCAATTGCTGTGCTTCCTCCCACAGTGCAGCCTGGGAAACTGCCAGGCTGTGCTGTGGAAGGGAGGGGCAGAGCCATCACACTTCCTCCCGTCCACCAGACAGCTGGTATGGAGGGGAGCATGACAGAAGCGCTCCCTTCTCAGGAGAGGCTTTCCCTAAATCTCTACATGATGGCTTCAGAAACAGATAAGGTGTGGCTTCAGAAACAGGTAAGGGCCATAGTTCAAAACAATAACCTTTGCTGCCTCTGAGGGAAACACTCACCATACAGAATTTGGGTTCATGGCTTGTTGCTGATATTGCTAAAGCACAGACAGAAAGAGCTCAGTCTGTGAAGAATGTGTTCTGATCAGGCTCCATTTTGCTGCATAGAAAAAGTGAACTATTTTCCAACTCAGAAAAAGTGTACTGAGAACACTATGGACAACTAATGAAAAACTGCACCTTCAAATTTTGGTAGTCTGGATATTAAGTCGTCTTTTCTTTACTGATCAGAAATTTTGGGTGAAATAATATAATTCTATTTTAGTTGCAAAGTTACTTAAGCAGCTTCATTCTGCACTGAAGGGAGTGGATTTACTTTCTGAAAGTGTGTTTCTAATTTACTGTAGAAAAAAAATTCCATTGTGCCATATATGCAGTAACTTAAAACCAAAATGAAAGGATTAATATTAGAACATTGCAGAATGGTTTGAATTAAATTCAGGTAGTGGGAAAAGGCTGCTGCATCTAGTGAAGCCGTGCTAGAAAAACTTTTTGATCAAGAGTGAAAATAAAGTAAAATAATTCTTACTTGTAAACTCTATAGTAACATGGAAGTAAACAAAGGAAAATACTACTGCCTTGGAGGCCAGGTTATTCATTTGCTAAAACCCTGTATATCTTCTGTATAGCTCATGGAATATAACACAGAATGAGTATAATATCTAATTGCATTTTTGATGAAGATGTCAGAATTTTCTTGCACAAAGTATGGGTGTATGTATTTTGCTATATTGATCTGGGTATGCAACTGACATGTCAGATCCATACTTTAATCCAGAACATGGAACATTACTTTTTTAGAAGAAAGACTATGATGAGTTGTAGAAGCAATTCATAAATAAACAGATTAGGATGTCCCAGAGCATCATCCTATCACATCTCAGTTACAGATGAATTCAACATATCTCCATGGTCAATCTTCTTAAAAGTAATGCTCCAAGAACTGTGCAAGCATCAGTGTTCACATAATGGAAAATACATATCCTCATATATAATCTTGGACAATCCAACACAGATAACATCCACATACATATCTATATGACTATATTGCTGTTATGTACCTTTCAAATTGACTCTGATTTATGGTAGCCCTATCCTAGGATTTTCTTGGCAAAATTTATTTATTCAGAAAATGTTTACCACCAACAAGGCTGAGGGAGTGTGATTTGCCCAAGACCATCCTGTGGCTTTCCATGGATGAGTGGAAAATGTGAACCTTGATCTCTTGGAGGTCCAACTGAAACTACTACACCATACTGGATCTCTGTATGGCATATAGACATTTCTAGATAGATAGATAGGTAGATAGGTAGGCAGGCAGGCAGGCAGGCAGGCAGGCAGGCAGGCAGATTGATTCTTGGATATAGATCTTGGCTGGAAATCACAATTGCAATTATGAATGCCTACCCTAGAATTACAAATTTGTAACGGATTTGTATTCACAATTCTTATATATGGTTCTTCATTTAAGAAGTAATTCAGATGTGTCAAGATCATTCCATGTATATTTCTCCTCTCATATTAATATTTTCAGATAATTACCTAAGTTTGGGGGTGGAAGTTGGAGGGTAGGGACTGGGATAACCCCTATGGTAATCAGTTCCTATATAGGGAGCAAAGTATTGTGTGATAGATGGCTCAACACAGAATTTAATGAAAGACCCATGGGTCACTAATCCATACTTTTTTAAAAAAAAAACCAAAATGTCATAAATTCAAAAGTATTAGTCACAAAGCTAAAGCCAAAATACCATTGGTATAACTTCTTGGGCTTATGTTTTAAGATGCAGAAGGGTCTAATGGCACAATCACCAATATCCTCTTCTGGACAACATCAACTAATAGGAAGATACCTCTAAGCTGGAAGTGATTCAGTGCATATTCCATGCAGTTTGCATGGCTTTTAAATATTGGTCATAAGTAATGGTCAATATCACAATGAATTCCAAACTTTGAAAAACAATATGGTTAATCATTGATACATTCAGATCATCATCTGTTTCCATTTGTGGTCAGATCAGCTCAGATACTTGCAGGCCATTTCACAGCCTTCACAGATAGCGATCTGAATAGTGCCTCAAGTGTCATTCTGTCCTTCTTCCTTTGAAGTCCTATCATGCTAAGAGAAATGAGAGGAGTGAAATTATTTCCATTCTGGATGCCACTGTCTTATTATTTAGAAAATAATTGTGTTCTTGTGACGTAGAATTGAAGTGAGGGTCAACATTGTTGGATTCTGAGTGTTTTTACAAAAAAAAACTTATATTCCAAGACTGGAAAGCTTTATCATCCATTGTTAAATGATCAATGTTTGTCAATGATCAGAAGAACTTACTGTTTTAGCTGTGCATGAACATATATTTTGTGTGTATTGTGTGCATTCAAGTCATTTCCAACCTATTCTAACCTTGGTAAATCTATCACGAGGTTTTCTGGGGCTGAGTGTATGTGATATGCTCAAGGTTACCTAAGATACCAAGGTTTTCCATGGCCAAGTGGAGAATCAAACTCTGGTCTCCAGGGTTGTAGTCCAATGCTCAAACCACTATATCATGCTGGTTCTTAGACATCAGTTTCAAGAAAACATATTTTTAGAAATATTGTTAGTTTATATTCATGTATATGCCTAACCCTTGATCAAGTCCTATGAGTTTTTCTTCCCCATCTTTCTCTCTTTTCCCCCCACTTCACTTTTGTCAAGTTTTTTTTTTAGTAATCATACTATAAAAATTCAATAAAAATTTTAAAAAGAAAAGAAACCAAAGGTATGTTGGGTGGGATGAGGAACAAGAACTCATCTCTTAAGATGGATTTGAACATTACAAAAGCAAACTGGTTTAGTCATGTGATTGTTCATATGCTAAACAGTGGAGTGATATCAAAGAGACTGACTGATGCTTTGTGAGAGCTATGTTTCTGTAGCTGGCTCTGCTATGGGGCAGAGTGAAGCATCTGCCTCAGGCAGCAGATGCTAGCAGGGCAGTAAGTGGCAATAAAGTGCTGGAGGGGAGAGCTGCACTGGCAATATAGCATGTGCCCACTGACTTCAGGAGGATTTGCCACTACCATCAGTGCCAAATACGAAGTCTGGATATCTTCAGTACATGAAAAAGGAGCACTATTTCTCCTTTGCCTTGGGTAGCAAGAAGTATTGGGCTGGCCCTGTGCTTTTCCAAATGCATTCCCCATGTGACCAGCTTTCTGTCACAAATGCCCCACTGGGTGCAAATGTGGTTGTGTACATGGCCTCCACAAAGTGAGGTGATCTCTGCTTTCACTCACTTTTGTGCTTCAAGGCATCCCCATACTTGGATTCCAACCAAATAAAAATGACAACTGTTTTATCTTTCTCCTCCTTGACGGTAGACTGCTTGTTCCACGTACCCAGTGCTTTCATATTTGTCTCATTTTAAAAAAAGTCTAACATTTTTAAAATTAGAAAACTGCTGAAGAGAGGGGTTTTTGTGATCAATAGGAAGTTCACTCAATCAGCACTGAGCTCAGCACTGCTCTGAGAAACGAGGTGGTGTTTTACACAAGGGCCGGGCAACTAGAACAATGCTGATTGGGCTTCTGCTATAAACTGAATTTTTTCTGTGCTCCCAAGTGTATGGAGTAAAATTCCATGGTGGTGGGGCTGGCCCTATCATTAGGCAGAATGAGGAACCTGGTTCAGGTAGCAGATGCCAGGTGGCAGCAGTGACATCCTCCCAGTGATTCTTTTCTCTTGGACATCATAGTTTATCTATTTTATTCACTTAATTTGTATCTCAGCTTTCTCCTGGCATGGGACCCAAACTCACTTATAACAATTTAAAACAAAATTCAGCTAAGATATTATTTTAGAAAAGTTTAAAAAGCAATTAAACAAATCATTCTATTAACAATTGAAAGTTAAAAATACACTTAAAATGTAATCAAAAGATGGAAGCACTCCATCCATATTCAAAACACCCTTCCATGGCATGATTTAAGAACCAAAGGCCTGCCTGAATAATAAGGTCTTTACTTGCAGGCAGAAAGAGAACAGACTGGTGTCCCACTGAACCTCTGATAGGAGAAAGTTCCACAGCCTTGAAACAGCCACTGAGAAAGCTCTTTTCCGTGTCCTCATCAAATGTGCCTGTGATGGTGATGGGAATGAGAGAAAGCACTCCCACAAAGGTCTTAAAATTGAGGCAGATTCATATAAGATAGATAAAAGGGGTCTGGCCCCAAGCCTGGACCCAACAGTTGCTGGTTACATCAGCCTATGCTGAACTGCCCTGATCACTGCTGTTGCTGAAGTAAGATTCACTTGCCCAGGAGTGTACATGGAATGGAGGGCATACCTTCTTGTAGTCTATCACAGCCGCAAAATGCCCAGTGCAGTGGGTTTGCCATAAAATTGATGGTAACAGATAAGCAACCTGGTTTTTTTCCCCAATTTATTTTTATTGAATATTACATAATAATAAAATCGTAACATACATATTATTCCATTCATGTTTCCTTACATACACAAATATTTACATATTGACTTCCTTGTCCTCTATCCTAGAGCCTTTTCAGCGCTACTTTATTTTATTGAAACTCCCCAATATCTTCTTTAGTAATAAATATCTTGATTGCCTCTATCTCGATGTCTACTTCTATACAATGTCAAAGTCAGTCCCAATATCCTTTTTTCTTCATAAATTCTATTACTTGTTGCCACTCTTTCTCAGTTGCATCTGTATGTTTCCCTTTTAAATGTAGGGAAAAAATATCAAATTGTTTTAACTCAACTATTTTTTGAGTCCATTGTTCTATTTCCGGAACTGTCGATAGTTTCCATGATCTAGCAAATACTATTCTTGCTGCAGTAACTAAGTAGAGTATTACTCTTTTGTTTCTTGATTGGAAAGTCTTGTTGAACATAAATGTCATGTTTAACAGGTATAGTTCAGGCATCATGGGAAATGATATTTTAAATATTTCTTTTATTATCTCATGTACTTTAATCCAGTATTTTTTTTGTGTTTGCACATGTCCACCAAATATGGTAGAATGTGCCTAATTTCTCTTTACATTTCCAGCATCTGTTATTTCCAACTTGGTACATTTTATTTATCCTTTTCGGTGTTAAATACCACCTATACATCATTTTAATAAAATTTTCTTTTAAATCTTGTGAGCTGGTAAATTCTGATGTATTTTTCAATGCCGTTTCCCAGTTTTCTAAAGAAATTTCATGTTGAACATTTTTTGCCCATGTTATCATTACATACTTTATATTCTTATCTTCTATTTTTCTAGCAAGAAGGTATTTGTAGAAATGTGAAATCTTTTGTTTGGATTTCAGAAATATTATAGATTCTAATTCGTTGTACGATTTTTGTGTTGAGATTCTTTCTAGTTTTAAATCCATTATGAATCTCTCTTTTAGTTATAAATATGGGAACCAATTCAATTTAACACCATCTTCTTCAAGTTCTTCCCGAGTTCATATTCTAATTACATCACTCAATATGAGATCTTTATATCTAAGCCGATCTTTTTTTTATCAGTCCATTTTCCGTAAAAGGCCTCTTGCGGAGATAACCACAAGGGTATTTTAGTATAAGTTCGCTTCTTTATATTTTTTCATATTCTAATTTAAGATTTTCGTATATAATGATTGTTAAACTTCTTATCTATCTTTTCTTTGCCGTACCACAGGTACGCATAAGCAACCTGGTTTGAGTGATGAATACATTTACATCTGGTAACAAAAATACACTATACGCTACATTTCACAACATAGCTGTCACACAACTCTGTACCGATCAGTTCCATGATGAATGAATGTTGCTGTATTATTTTTAATGTTGACTTGTAGGCATATCTCTGATAACACATTACTGCAGCATGACACTGTGGTGTTGCTTCACCAAGTTCATCACATTAAAAAAATAATAATGTGACCACAGTCAAATATTTTCAAACCCAGGTGAGTCCACCACAAAAGCTGATGAAATGTGACATTTTATAGTTACATCCTGTTTATTTGTTAGGGAACAATCTAATTCCATCACGGTTATGGCAAGGGATTAGAGCCTGAAGACAAGACAGGAAATAGGTAGGCTAAATCTAGCCAGCAGGCTTCATGTTGTGCTACCCTCTCATAGTTTGTGGCTGTGCAGGTGTGAACAACAGTGGATGCATTTATTAGAATGTTTCACAAAAAGGGATAAAAGGAACAAGTTTATAAATGACTTGGGACCAGGAATCTTAAAGACCACCTCCATCCATATGAACCCTCCCAAAATCAGCATTAGAGGCCCTGCTACATGTCCCTCTACTCCACAAAGTAAGGCTGGTTGGTATGCATGACAGGGCTTTCTCTGTAGAATCACTCCAACTGCAGACTCTCTCTCAAAGGATGCTCCATTGCTTCTGAATTTCTAGGGAAGACTGTGGCCATTTCCGCACTATACTCTTATAGCATGATTATTTCACTTTCAACATCCTATGGAATCCTGGGGTTTGCAGTTTTGGGAGGGGCCAGGTGGCCCCTCTTGAAACTGCAAACCCAAGGATTCCATAGGATGTTGAAAGTGAAATAATTGTGCTATAAGAGTGTAAGGTGGAAATGACCTGTGTCATTTCATGTGGCCTTTGGCTCTTAAAATTACAGGGGTGTCTGCTCTAGCTGTTTTTAAGCTGTCTAGTTTTTGAACTGTTTTTAAAGTGCAGTTTGGGCAGTTCTTAATTGAATTTTAGTTTTTTATTTAATGTTTTAAAAGTTTTTAAAAATTATTTGTGCGTCACCTCAGGGGCTCTTGTTGATCAAGAGGTGATAAACAAATCCCTTGAATAAAGAAATAAAATAATATCCCTAGTAAGCCCCTATTTGTTAAGATGAAACATTAGTGCAGTCATTTAGAGAACCATAGAGCTGGAAGGTCTTTCAGAAGGTAATGCAGTCAATTTCCTGGTTCATTGTTATCTCTTTCCTGATTGGTGGTCCTTCAGTCTCTGAGGGAAGAGTTCACCATCATTTTCTAAGGCATTCTTTCTTGTCAAGTTTCTTGTACAATTATGAGTTCTTTCACCTATTTAGTCCACTCTCCCTCTTTTGTTGCTTGAACTCACATGCCCTATTTTTGAGGGTATCTAGAGCTAACATGTTGCTTTCAAAATGTGCTGTGCTACAGCTGTTGTTATCCTCAAGCAATATGGACCAATTTGAGACAATGTTCCATCACTTATGTCACAGTCGTTTAAATATCTAGAAATGGCAATCCTATCACGTCAGCAGCAGCATCACAGAGAAGGCTGTCTAATTGGTTGCTATCTCCTTTACCTTTGATAGCAGGGGCACCTGAATGAAAGCCTTTGAAGATGGCCTCAGTATATGGATAGGTGCTGTGAAAACAAGTATTCCTTCAGGTACCTGAGTGCTAAGCCATAGAGCAGGGGTAGGGAATCTGTGGCTCTCAGATTTTGTTGAACTACAATGCCCATCATCCATCATCACTGTCAGAGGTGGCTGCAACAGATAGGAAGCTGAGAACAGCAACATTTGAAGGGTCACATTTTCTCCAATCTCTCACACATGGCTGAATGAATAAGCACCAGCAGTTTGAATTATGCTTTGAAGTAGGGCAGAGGCTTGTGAAGATTTTATAGGACAGGGGACTCACATCACAGACTTTTATGTACTGTGACCCATCTCTTTTCTGATTCCTTTCAGAGGTATTAACTCAAGACATCTGCATGTGAGAGACCTTCCTGAGTTTTTAGACTGAAGTGAGATGTATACAAGAGGCGTGTGCGTGCATTCATACCATCCAACTGTCCCTATATTACAGGGACAGTCCAAGGTAATGTTCTGTCATCCATGCCCCAGTTTCTCTTTCTTCCTTCCCCTTTTCTCTTTTGTCCTCAGCTTGCTTACATTGCTCAAACTGAGTTCAAAGTGCAAAAGTAGTTTGCACTCAATTAGCTCAGCAGTGGGGACAGGAAATAAGGGATGGAATCTTGCCCTTCCCACTAGGCTCAGGCAAAAGAAAACTGCTGCAGCCTCTCTGAACTTTTCTGTTCTCCCCCACTAATAACTTTTGCTATCTTGAGCATACTCACTTGAGCATGGCAGCATGTTTCTGTGAAATACTGCCTGTGTATGTGAGGGTATGATTATACATATTTAACCTCCACAGCTAATACGTGCCCCCTTTCAAACTACATTATTACAGTACTATATGTCACTTTAATTGCTACAGCAACATCCTATGAAATCGCTCTTCTTCCAGATGTGCATACTATACGTATAGATGGGGTATGAAGGGAATGGCTACCTGGCACATGCAGTGACTGAAGACAGAGCTGCATAGTCAAGTCCCATTCCTTGCCCATAAGAACTGCAAAGACTGAATGGGACTAATTTGATTCTTTCTGAATGAACCTGTTTAGGAGGTTCTGCTAGTTATGACAGTCTTGCTCTTAGATGTATAACTTTTAAAATTATCATGAAATATTTTTCCAGATACATTCTCTTTCAGATGGCTAAAGCACATAGCTTATTTTTGTGATAATTCATATATATAAGCATACCAGATTTTTCCAACACTTAGGCCCTTTTCGCACAGCGTTTCTTAAGCGAAAAGGCCCCTTGAGCGTTGTGTAAATGTGAGGAGCGGTCTGCATGATGCACTCACATTTATGCGACGCTCAAGAGCGTGATGTGAACCGCTAATGGATTTTCTTATTTTTGACTTCAAGCCGAAAATGCCGTGTGGTTGCGCAACGCTCAGAGGCCTGGAGCACACTTACCTCCCGTGCGCAGCCTCCTGAGCCGCACCGGTCACGCTTCCTGCCTCAGCGCTAGCCTTCAACTCCCAGGCTGCACTGCGGTATGAAGGGGCAAGCAGCTGCGGTGACGAAGCAGCAGGGATGTGAGAGCCTCTCGCAAGAGGCTGCTTGCGTGATCCCTGTGCTCCAGCACCGAGAACAGGTAAGTTGCGGAAAGGGCCTTAGTCTGGTTTCCATAACCAACAACTAGAGAGAAAACTTTGAATGATAGAAGTACATACATCATGGCGTATAGATTACACACACACACACACACACACACACACACACACACACACAGTGTCTAATGTTTCCAGTTTTGCACTAAAGTGTGATGAAATATCATCTAGAAGTGTGAGATGAGCTATGTATACAGAAGAAAAATAAGAGCAGAAAGATTAATTTAAAGCCAAGAACTTGTGACGGATAACAGATCAAGCGAGTTCAAAATGACAGCCATGTTAGTCTGTTGCAGCATAAAAAGGAAATGCAGGGAGGGGACTAGCAACATCTTTATTATTTATTGTTCGAAGCTGCTTTGAGTCCCACTCTGGGAGAAAGATGGCATACAAATATAATAACTAAATAAATAATAAAATAAATAAATTTAAGATGAACTGATTTATTCTAGCATGGCCTTTCATGGATATCAGCCCACTTCTTCAAATGCAATGGATATCATGAAGGTTCATACTAGAATCAGTTTTAAAAGTGCTGTTAGATTTCCCTACCTTTTCTTTTCCACATGAAGAAATCCTCACTCACTAATGTGGCTGACCTTGTCCTCATTAATTTTTTTTTGCTAACTGGATGGGTTTTTTTTCCAGCCAAATGTTGGGTAAATTCAGAAGATGTTAAACAGCTAAATGACTTACTGTTTCCGGAATGGGCAAGTGAGGAGGAGGAAAAGATAGTGTAGGGTGATGGTGATCTGGACATTTATAAACTTTGCTTATGCTCACTTACCCGCTTGCTCACTCATTCCCCATGGCCACCAGCAGCTCTGTTATAGTCACCCCAGGAAGTTCAGGCAGGGCTTGTTCTGTCCTCAAACCATCATGGCCTGAACCACAAGTATGGACTAACGTGCCAGCAGTGCTTCTGCCACTACGCCAAGGACATTGACTTCATCAAGTTGGATTAAAGGGCCATCTGCAGAAGCAGGTGCCAAGCCTTGGCTGTGGAAGTACTAGTCTATGGAGTCTTTTGAGGGGCCAAGTGCAACAGGTGGCAGATCTGGCTTAGATGAACTTCTCTTGCTGTACACCTGCTTCTGCAGATGGCCCTTTATATACATAAAAAAGAAATGTAAAAAAATAATAAAAGCTTTGCTTATTTTGCATTCTGCACAGGAAGTCAGAAAATATGGCCTTATCTATTTCACTTTCAGTACAGAACAATTCGCCAATTTTTTAAAATGCAGAGGTGTTGAACTTTCCTGACTTCAAGAGCCATATCTGATAGGTATTTTCACACTACATAATTATGACACTAGATACCACTTTAACTGCCACAGCGGCATCCTATGTTATCCTAAGAGTTGTAGTTTGGTTGGTAAGAGAATAGAGGAGCTCTCTGGTTGAGAAGTCTAAATATTCCTCTCTAAACTGCAAATCCTAGGATTCCACAGAGTATGGCCATGGCACTTTAAGTGGAATATAGCACTATAACTGTGCAGTGTGGAAAGGACTACAATACATTCACTTATATGCCACTTGTCCTTCAAGGAACTCAAAGTGATTACCTGGTTCTCCCTCGCTTTAGTTTGTCATCAAAACTACCAGGTTGACAAATGTGAGATTAACAGAGGGGCTTGTTGGTGTGTCCCCAGTACCTGCTCCCTTGGTGCTCTACATGGGTAGCAATAAAGTCTGAATAGTGGTATTGTCTTCAGATTGGTTTACTTTCAGCTGCAGAGTCTTTAAAAATGTTCTGCTGAAGGACCTATTTTCTTATAAACGTTTACCTGTCATTTACAGCCAGATGTCTTATTATTAGATTTTCTCTACAATATAACACAAGTGATTTGAAGCAGAAATGAATGACATGTTTGGTTCTTTTGGGACTGATATAGAATATGACTATCATGTAATACTATTTCTAATAAATTAGAAATTATCCATGCATGTCCTTCTCTATGACAGGTTATGTAATATCCTCAAATTTAATTACATATGACAAAGTAATAATCAGTTGGCTGATAATTGCTATTTTACTGTCCATTATTAATTTTATAGTAAGCACAAGATATCTGGAAAATGAAATTGACAAAGATAACGGTGTTGATTTTAAAAGAATTTGAAAAGGAGAAACTCAGGCTAACCACACTTTCCATACATTTACAGAAAGCCAAGTCTGTCAAGGTTAATGATATAGCATTCTAAAAGTTCACACAAAAATAGTCTATAAAAGCTTAATAAAATCGTGCTCTAATTTTCCCATCAGAAAGCAAACTCATAATGACTCTGGTTTAATTAACAGAGTTATTATAAGGTTGCTTTCTGATGGATAAATCCTTCTTGAAAAATCCTATTAAAAGGAGATTTAGGGAATGACTTTAAAAGGGCTCCACTGTTACCCCAAAAGGATGATGGTTGAGGTCCTTTAACAGTGACCCTTGAGATCCTCCCAGAAAAGTGGGGAGTTATAGCTCAATGTAGGCCTGCAAAAGGGAAGTTATCACAGGACCTTTTCACCTGTGTATATAGGTACTAACTGTGAGACACCAGCTGAGAGTCAAAAGAATGTTTTTATTGGGTGAATTCACAAACACATGCAAGCAATCAAGCAGTCTCATGAGCCATATAAGGCTAGTGAAAGTAAAGGAGAGAAAGTTTGGCTAGTGAGAGATTTTCAGGTGAAGTGGATACAGTGGCAGAGCTTGGAGTGTGTGGAGGGGGGTGGATGGAGGGACAGGGGCATTGCTATGGCACATGGGAGCATGGCTACAGCTTGTGAGGGCGTGGCTATGACACATGAGGCAGGGCTACGGTGCTTGGGAGAGGGCAAGCAAGGAGCCGTGGTACCCCCCCCCAAATTGCTGCTGGGGAGACATCCCTTCCATCGCCCCCCTGTCCCTATGTGACTGAGTGGGGGATAATTACTGTTTCAGAAATAGAAGATTGAAGTGAGATGACTCAAACAAAGGTATGAAGGTAGCACAGGGCATGAGAACTGAGGAGCCAAAGGACAGAGTGACATACCTATGGGCATCCAAAGTATTGCATACTACATGTTAGAAACTGTCAGATTTGGAGCCAAGGTTTAAGTACCTTGTTTCCTGTCCTGAAGGAGAATGTATTAATTGTTCTCTGGCAGAGCAAACAAAAGGGGTCTGGAACAGACTAATGATCTTGACTTCAGGTGACAGAACATTGATGGTAGTTGTGACAGTCTCTTATTGTCTGGGGAACAAAGGTGAGGGAACAAAGGAGAGTTTTTATGGGAGGGGGTTACAGGTTGATGACCATCAGTTACTTCACTGAGGCAGTTTCATTTGCTATTGTACTTGAAGGTTGGGTCATTGAGGGGATTATCACAAGCCCATCAGTGCTGGGGCTTTCTGACTAATCCTTTGGAACTAATGATTTGGCCATGCTGAGGTCATCTGTCTTAGCACGCAGCTTCCAACTAGAATCTTTGTCCACAGACCTTCCAGCCATAAGTGTGTGATTATTATATTAGGAATAGTATAAATAATGCTTTCCACCAATTAAATGATAATTCTTGCCAATGAGATAATACCATGGAATGGGTAACGCTATTTCATTGGTATGATTCCTCTCTCCCTGCTTTCCATGACAGTATAGTCAATATATTTTGAAAGGTACTTTTTTCGATTATGGTTTCCAGAATCGCCCAACCAGCATTGCAAAGGAGCCACAGGCCATGTTGGCTGGGAGGATTCTGTGACCTGTATTCCACACTCAGGAACTGGGCAACCACGTGATGTCAATGTCATGTACCAAGCTGCTTGCACTGTGATGAAACACTAAAAAAATTCCAGCAGGGAAAATGATGACATGGGTTTTCCTAAACTAATGCAGCATTGGCAGGTTTGTGGGGCCATGGGGTCAGGCATTACAGTATTCTTGCTCCAGTACTTACGATTTTTCTCTGGGCTGATATTTTCCAAATGTCAACAAATAGGTGTTAACTATTACATACCTCCAACTGTCCTGATTTGGAGTGACCATCCCAATTAATCTTCTGTCATCTCACTTTCTCAGAGTTTTTAAAAAGGTCTCAGACTCAGGGCTTTTCCACACTCACTGTTATAGTGCTATTATTCCATTTTCTATATCCTGGAGAATTCTGGGGTTTCTAGTTTACTGAGGCCAAAGAGCTCTCTGGCTGAGCATTTTCAATGCCTTTCCCTAAACAGCAAACCCCAGGATTCCATAGGATGTTGAATGTGGAATAATGGCACAATAATAGTGTAGTGTAGTATATAACAGTGTAGTGAGGAAAGGCCTTCACTCTTTCATCCTCACTTACTTCAAATGCTGCAAATGAGTTTAAAGTGCAAAGAATTTACATTCAATAAACTTGGCAGGGGAGAAAACAAAGGAGGGAGCAGAATTTTGCCTCTCCTAAGGCAAAAGCAAACTGCTGCAGCCTCTCCTAGTTTGTGCGTTCTCTCTCACTAGTAACTTTTGCCATCTTGACTACACTCTAATGGCCTGGCCATTCGTGTCCTGGTTTTTGTCTGTGAAATGCTGGAGTTTATGTTATTAATGTTGAGATTTGATTGATGCAAGAGGATAAGTGGATGGTTTGTACTCACCACAGTATCATTTAAAGCAGGGGCGGGAATTTTGTGGCTCTGCAGATGTTCAGGTACTACAAGTTCATCAGACGTAGCCAGCATAGCCAATGATGAAAGATGATGAGAGCTGCTGTCCCAAAACATGTGGAGGGCAATGGGTAGTCTCATCCCTGAAAATAAAAAAAAAAGGTGAAGTAATATTTTGCTCTTTTAGTGTTACAATCACTGTTAAGTGGACATAAATCTCATGAAGGATAGATGTCTCATTATTCAGCCAGAGCCTTGTGAAACACTAGCTATAATTGAAGAATCAAGGGCTGCCTCCAATGTAATATTTTGCTAGCATTGTTAGCTTGTTAAAATAAACTTTTAAGTGGACATAAATCTTGAAAGGCTTATGTCTAATAGCTTAAAGCCAGAGTTTGAACATTATTTAGACTACAAATCCCAGAAATGGTGGCCATGCTAGGAGTTGTAGTTCAAAAAGTAACTTTTGCCCTGATTTTAGCTATAAATGTAATTTTTCTAGAGCTGATAAGTAGGAACCATTGTTACCACTGCTATCTGGCCCAAGCCCGAGATCTACAATTTCATATTGGTTATGGTTAATATTTCCACATGGCACCCCATAAGATGAACTCCACGTGTCTGAAAAGGGTCACGGAAGGCCTGTGTAGGCAGGCATGGCCTCATGGCCTTAATTATGCAGGCTAGGTCTAGGCCAGTAGACAACAATCTGTTGCACAGCCGGTAGTGCCCTCCAGCCGACTATTAGGCAAATGCAAAGGTTCTTAGCCCCGAACTGCTTGCTTGGCGGGATTAGCGCGTCTGTCTATACAATCGCTAAGCGCTCCTCATCTGCATACTGTTCCAACAATTGGCAATGCTGGGCAAATCTCATCAATTCTGATTTTGACCTTTCGGAGGCTTTGTCTCCATTCAAATCCCTATTGTTCTCCTCGGGAGAGGGCTAGCCTCCAGGTACAATCTTCCCTATAAAAACCCCAAGTTTGAGCTTCTTGTCGGAATGCTCGTGCCTTGCCGCTCTGTTTGGCAAGCCTTCCCTCAGCCTCCACATGCTGGGAAACCATGACCCCAGGCTTCGAACTCTATTTCTCTTCCCCCAGACTGCAGGATCAGGTGGAGTATCACCCCAAAAATCCGCTTAAAACCCCTATCAATTTTCCTCACTTTCTGCTTCTATAGTTTTTGTATTAGTGCGTGAGTGCGTGTTTCCTTGTGTGCTGAATTGTGGATATTACAATAAAATCTCTTAATTATACAACCGTGCCTAGTTCTTGTTGCGACCTGATCCTGTAAACATAGGCTCAAAGATCTCGCTATGTTACCCTGCCTCTCGTTGTGCTAGCTTGTGCTCTCAGCTAAATTCCCCACCTTTATAATATTTGGAGCGCATTTAGGTGTCCCTCCCGGGACCTACAGAAATCAGGGTAACATCACGAAAAATCAGTTTATGCCATGCCATAAAGTGCTTTGGAAGTTTTACAGCTGAACAATTCAATGGACAGAGGGAGGCAGTTTGTGAGAACACCATATGAGCACTAAGGCCTGGGCCACTGGTTGTTTTCAGATGGTGCAGAGAGTAGAAGAACATTAACTAATTTTGTTTGTTCCACATTGCAGTATCTTGTGGAATCATTAAAGAATCATTTTAGAAAGTCTGCAGCATCAGATCTATATATGCACCTAACTGTGTGATGCTTTAGATCAGAGCTTTCCAAACTTCCCATGTTGGTGACACTTTTTCATTTCATTTTTTTTATTATTATAAAAAGCATTTCAATAAAACAACATAGTCATGATTAATACAGTATATAAATAGTACAAAAGGTAGGCATACAAACCTAAATCTACCTATATACTCTGTATCTTCTTTCCTATCTTCTACATCTAGACTTTGCTTCCGACTAGATTGTCTTTACAAACATATAATAGCATAATAAATGAGGATTTATTTTCTTGCTTTAAACCCATCAGGACTCTACTAATATAAGCTTGAATGTGATCTTACGTATTACTTTACCACATTTATTGCTTTAAAATCTAATATTAACAGTCATATATTATATAAATTAAGATAGAATTAATTTTAACCATATCTCCTTCTTCAATCAAGAAAACTTGCTATTGCCAGATCTCCCCATTTGTTTCTAGAATGTTGTATAACTGGATCCCATTTCTTAACAAAGATACCAAGTGGGATCCCTCTCAATAGCATCGTCAATTTATCCATTAATGCCATATTGAGCAATTTTGTTTCCCAATCATCTACATTTGGTATTTCTCATTTATTCCAAATCTTAGCATAATTAATTCTTGCAGAGGCTGTCATATAAAATAAGATTTCTCTGTATTTCTTATTTAATTCATCTTCTGGCATACCCAATAAATACATTTGTGGTGACATGTGAAAGTGAAAACCCCAAATTTTTTTCAATCTGCAAATGTATTTCTTTCCAATATTTCTTAGCTTTTCGACACATCCATCACATATGGTAGAAAGTGGCCCATTCATTCTCACACTTCCACCACTTATCACTACAATTTGTATAAATTTTTGCCAATCTTTCAGGAGGAAGATACCACCACAGATGCATTTTATAAATATTTTCTTTTAAATTCTGGCATGCTGTAAACTTGAGTCTTTTCTTCCAAGTTTTCTCTCAATTTTTCAGATCAATTGGGTGTCCCAGATTTTGAGCCCAACATATCATCAGTTCTTTAACAACCTCCTCTTCAGTATGCCATCTTAACAAGATTTTATAGAGTGCAGATATTATCTGGGATTTCTTCTCAAAAAATATCTTATCAAAAGCTGTTTTTTTCAATTTGAAAGCCATTTATTTTCATCTACATTTTTTAACTTTTCATTTAACTGTCTATACAACAGCCAATGGCAGTTTATACCTTCATTTCTTAATTCTTCCTGCATTTTTGTTGTAACGGAGTCACCTTGAATTTTTGTTAAATCTTTATATGTTGTCCATTTGCCTTGCAAGATATTTTCTCTTTTATAAAATGCTTCTTGTGGTGAAAGCCATAGAGGTGTTTTAAAGTATATCCTTGATCTATATCTTTTCCAAGTCTTCAATATGGATTGTCTTATAAAGTGGTTACTGAAGTCACTGTGCACTATATCTTTATTATATCCTATGTATGCATGCCAACTGAAAGCTAGGTCAACATCTTCCAGTGCCAAAAGCCTATTATTCGATAACTTTGCCCATTCTTGGAACCAATCTAGACAGCATGCACGGAAATAAAGTCTCAGGTTAGGGACTGTTAGTCCACCTCTTTCCTTAGCATCACACGGTATTTTATGTTTGATCCTTGGTTTCCTCCCATTCCAAATAAAATGGAAGATATCTTTTTGACACCATTTAATGATAGACTCATTACTAATTATAGGTATAGCTTGGAACAAAAATAACAGCTATGATAGGACCATCATTTTTACAGATGAAATATGCCCAAGTAAAGGTAATTTTAATTTTTTTCCAGTTCTAGAAGTCTTTGTTAACTTCTTTCCACACTCTCTCATAATTGTTTTTAAATAGATCAGAGTTTTTCTTGGTTAGGTATACTCCCAGATATCTCACTTTAGGACTTGTTGTGAAACCTGTATGGACACTCAAGTTTTTTTCCTCCTCTCTGTTTATATTCTTTGTCAAAATATTAGATTTATCTTCATTCACTTTGAGCCCCGAAACTTTTTCAAATCTCTCTAATATCTTCTTTAAATTCTCAATTCCTTTTACTGTTTTTACTTTACTTTTTACTTCCTTTTTCTCAATTCCAATTCCATGTTGGTGACACACTTTTTCAACATGCATCATTTCGTGACACAGTAATTCAGCTTTACTAGAAAACCAGAGGTACCAGAGGGATATCTAGGGTGGAGAAAGGCAGCCCCCCATCTTGGCCCACTGCTGTTACTCTCGCCAGGAAAGGGCCCAGCAAGAGCGACAGCAGGGGAAAGGCAGCCCCCTCCCACCTGGTCCTTGTCCACTGCCATTGCTCTTGCCAGAGAAAGGCCCCAGCAAAAACCGTGGCAGCAGGCCAGGCCCAGGGGGGACAGGTCTTTCTTGGTTGGGGAGGTGATACACCAACACACTACAGGTGACACACTATTGTGTCGCGACACACTGTTTGGAAAGCCCTGCTTTAGATCCTAGCATTTGTACAGAAACTATCTCAGAGAGGAAATTTACTGCTATGGATAGAAAGTCAGTAGCAAAATATAGCACTATGGCTTATCTTGCTGTTCTCTACTGACCTGTAGGGGAAGACAGACTAAGTTAAGCCAGTTTGCCAAGGTCTGGGGCCTTTGCCACATGGCAATACTCTCTCACATCGTCCCATCAAAATTCCAGCAGTGCCTCTGCTGGCTTGTCTGCACATGACGGGCTGCCTGCAGAAGGGAGCATGAAGGACATACGCCATCCTCCCAAACTGTAGCCAGCCTTCTTCTCATGCTGCAGTAGGGGAGGAAGCATATGGATTGTGCTTCCAGATCTTCTGTTTGGGCAGCCTCAATGGGAGGCTCACAAGATTGGGGGTCACTGACAAGAGTTTCTCCATCAGTGATATAGCCTGTGATCACAGTAGCTGACAACTCAAGAAGGGTAGGACCGTGACGATGTCATCTGTAAGCGTAGTCATGGTTTCGCTCCTCTCGTGTCCTCATGCTGGGATGCTGTCATCATGCAGAAAGGGCCTGGGATTTGCCTTAATTATTGCTTGTATTTATTTTGCCTTATGCATGGTAACATCATTATCAATTTATTAAATGCATTACACTCTTAACTGTCGGCGTCGGGGTGGAGCCGGGCAGGCTAGGGGGGTCTCAAGCCGGGGCTTGCCCCAGGAGCTTCAGTCAGCAGTCCCACAATAGCCAAAGGCGATTCTTACAGCGGATAAATGTAGGAACAAAAGAGAGGGTTTCCTCACCCGGATAACGTACAGTCAGCTGGCTGGCAGGGCTTCTGGACAGGAGCACGGCGGGCACGGGTCACGGCACAGGCGGACGACACGGGGATTCCTGACGGTTGTTGCCCCTTGCTGAACTTGGCTTCCTTCCGGCCTTAAGTAGGCCCCTGGACCGGCGCTGGCCAATCCAGGAGCTCCCGCGCAGCTGAGAGCCCTCAGCCGGCCTCACAACTGAGAGCGATCAGCCAGCTGAGAGCTCTCAGCCTGCAGCCGACGCTCCAGCAGCCAGCGGGAGCGTCGGGCGGCCTCCTTGGCTTGCCGTCGCTGTAGCAGCGTGGGGGGGAGGCCGATGGCCTCCTCAGGATCGGGTCCCTGGGCGGGCGGTGCCTCAGAGTGGTGCCTGGGCCCGCCCTTCCCGGGAGAACGCCTGAACGGCCTCCCCTGGCGATGGCGGCCTCGTTACCGGCCTCAGCGACGACTGGGCGGGTGTCCTCCGTGGCGGGATGCTCCGCGAGCTCCTCCTCGGTGTCGGGACCTTCGGCGGTGTCCGGGTGGCCGTCCTCCGTGGCGGGACGCTCCGTGGCCTCCTCCTTGGCGGCGGGACCTTCGGCGGCGTCTGGGCGGCAGTCCTCCATGGCGGGAAGCTCCGCAGCCTCCTCCGCAGCGGCGGGGGCCTCGGCGGCGTCCGGGCAGCCGTTCCCGGCGCCGGAGGCCTCCGCCGTGACTTGCGAGGAGACCGGGGCATCCTCCGCCTCGGGAGCCGCTTCTGCGGCGGCCTCCATGGCTCCGGAGGGGCCGGCAGGGCCGGAGCCCCTGACATCACTCCCCTCCCCATGGACACTCCCCCCTGGGTGGCTGTGGTTTGGCCGGGTACCTGCGGTGGAAGGCGTGCACCAAGTGGGGTGCATGGACGTCCAAGGCGTCCTCCCAGGAACGCTCCTCGGGACCGTGGCCGCGCCAGTCGATCAGGTACTGGAGACGGCCACGATGGTGGCGGGAGTCCAAGACCTCAACCACTTTGTACTCCTCCTCCCCGTCGATGGTGAGCGGACCGGGAGGAGCCCCTGGGCTGACATCGGGCCGTACCCCCGCGGCTGGCTGAAGAAGCGAGCGATGGAATACCGGATGGATCCGGAGGGAGTGAGGGAGCCACAGGCGGAAGGCGACAGGGTTGATTTGTGCCGTGATCATGAATGGGCCGATATAACGGGCGTCCAGCTTATGGTTGGGGCGGTTGGAATGAAGAAAATGGGTGGACAGCCAAACCTGCTCCCCAACCCGCAGTGGAGCCCCCAGCTGTCGGTGCTCATCCGCCGTACGTTGTACCCCTCCTTGGCCTCCTCGAGCTGTTTCTGCAGGATGGACTGCAAGGCGTGGAGTTCCTGCAACCACTGGTCGGCGGCTGGTACAGCCGACGGAACCCCGATAGGCGGGAACCATCTCAGGTGGTATCCGTAGTTGGCCATAAATGGCGACTGTTGCGTCGAGGCATGAACGGCGTTATTGTACGCGAATTCGGCCAGCGGGAGGAGTTCACTCCAGGAGTCCTGCTGGTAACATCTGTAGCAGCGAAGGTACTGCTCTAAGGTAGCGTTGGTTCGCTCCATCTGGCCGTCCGTCTGCGGGTGGTGGGCTGAGGACAAGAGCTGCTTAATGTCCAAGAGCTGAAGTAGGCTGTGCCAGAGACGGGCGGTGAACTGTACCCCTCGATCTGTGACTATACCTTCTGGCAGGCCATGCAACCGGAAAACGTGTTGTACGACCAGGCGGGCTATCTCTTTGGCCGAGGGCAGAGCCGGGCATGGCACGAAGTGGGCCATCTTCGTGAACAGATCCACTACTACCAGTATGGTGGTGTCGCCCTTGGATAGCGGCAACTCAGTGACAAAGTCCATGGAGATCAATCGCCAGGGCCCTGCAGGAGTTGGCAGGGGCTGCAGCAGCCCGGTAGGCTTCCCCGGAGGATCTTTAGCCCGGCGGCACACGGGACAGGAGCGCACGTACCAGTCCACGTCGCTCCGTACCCGGGGCCACCAAAATTCCCGCAAGACCAAGTGTAGAGTCTTGAAGAGACCAAAATGCCCAGCCGGACTCCCGTCATGGCAGAGACGAAGGACCTCCTCCCGGCAAGGCCCTGCTGGAACAAACAGCCTGCCTCGTTGGTATAACAGACCCTCCCGCCGAGACCACAGGGACGCGGGGTCCTGCGCCTGCAGCCTCTCCTGGAATGGCTCCCCAGCCTGAGCCGTGCGGATGCGCTGAGATAAGGCTGTTACATCGACGGCAGCGGCGAAGTTTTCAGGGCGTAGGTTGGTGGCCCGAGCCTCGGACTCCCCGGCTGTAGCGTATTCTGGTTTTCGCGATAAAGCGTCCGCGCGCCGGTTGCGGGCCCGGGGGACATATTGCAGCTGGAAGTCAAAGCGGGAGAAGAATTGGGCCCAATGCATCTGCCGCGGGGTCAACTTGCGGGCGGTCTGTAGATATTCCAGGTTACGGTGATCTGTCCGAACCTGTACTGGATGCTGGGCCCCTTCCAGGAGGTGGCGCCAGGCCTCGAATGCCGCTTTAACGGCCAGGAGCTCCTTCTCCCAAATGGCGTAGTTTTGTTCGGGAGGAGTGTGTTGCCGGGAGTGGTATGCGCACGGCAGAAGTTGGCCCTTGGGGCCGGACGGCTGGAGCAGGACCACCCCAACCGCCACATCTGGTGCGTTGGTCTCCAGCACGAATGGCCGCTTGGGGTCTGGGTGTTGCAGGATCGGCTTCGTCGCGAACTTGGTTTTTAGGCACTCAAAGGCCTGCTGCGCCTCGGGGCCCCATCAGAATGGTGCCCTGCCCTGGAGAACTCTGGTAATGGGCACTGCCAAAGCCGCATACTCAGGAATGAACTTCCGATAGAAGTTCGCGAACCCCAGGAAGCGCTGTACATCCTTACGGCATCCTGGAGGCCACCACGTCACAATCGCTTCTACTTTGGCCGGATCCATTTCTATCCCCCTCTGCGTCACCCGGTAGCCCAAGAAATCGACTTCCCAGAGGTCGAAGGCGCATTTCTCGAGTTTGGCGTATAGACGATGTTCTTGCAGACGCTGCAGGACCATGTGGACATGCACGTCGTGCACCTGTTGGTTCAGCGAGTAGATGGGGAAATCATCTAAGTAGATGATCACGAAGTGGTTGAGCAGATCCCGGAACAACTCGTTTATGAAGTGCTGGAAGACGGCCGGGGCGTTACACAGACTGAACGGCATCACGGTATACTCGTAATGCCCGTAGCGCATCTGGAACGCTGTCTTCCACTTGTCCCCAGCCCGGATGCGCACCAAATTATAGGCCCCCCACAGATCCAGTTTCGTAAATCCTTCGCATGACACAGGTGTTCCAGAAGTTCCGGGATCAACGGCACGGGGTAACGATTCCGGATGGTGATCTGGTTGAGGGCGTGGTAATCATTGCAGAGCCGGAGTTCACCTGATTTCTTATGCATGAACAACACAGGGGCCCCTGCCGGAGACGTGGAGGGGCGCACGAAACCTCGGTGCAGGTTTTTCTCCAGGAACTCCCTCAGGGCTGCCAGCTCTGATTTGGAGAGGGCGTAGATCCGTCCCGCGGGTATCGGGGCACCTGGGACCAAGTCTATAGAACAGTCGTAGACCCGGTGTGGAGGCCGGCGGTCAGCCTCTTTCGGGTCGAAGACATCCGCATAATCCCGATATTTGTGCGGCAACTCCACTGTGGAAATGGCTCCCGGGGACTCCAATGCGGCCATCAGCCGCTCCGGCCAATAGTGTTCTTGGCAGAAGTGGGACACGAACAGCACCTCGCGCCATGACCAGGAGATGTGTGGGTCATGGCGTGAGAGCCATGGCATTCGCAACACCACTGGGAAGTGGGGTACCGTAGACACCAAGAAGCGGATACGCTCGACATGCACTTGGATCTCCAACTCCACCTCGGCCGTCTGGTGGGTGACAGGCCCTGAGCGCAACAGCCGTCCGTCTACAGTTTCCACTGGCCGAGCCTCGGGCAGCGGCTCCAGCGGGATGCGGAGGTCTCGGGCGAACTGGGCATCGAGGAAACTGTTAGACGCTCTGGAGTCTATCATTGCCCCCACTGGGGCGGCCATGGAGTCACCGAAGGTCACCATCGCGGCCACCAGCAGCGGGTCTCGCTTTGGCTCTGGCGGGCTTCCAGGGCCTTGGTCTTCAGGCTCCCCCAGGCCTTGCAGGCCTTCTAGACCTGGGGGCAGGCGTTTTCTGGTTTCCCTGTCGGGGCCGGTTTGGCAGGATACACCCGGGCGAAGTGTCCTCCAAGGCCACAGTATAAACATAATCCAGCGCACCGTCGGCGCTCCCTTTCGTCCGGGGTCAGCCATGGTCGATCCCTGCCCAACTGCATAGGCTCTTCCACGTCTGGCAGGCTGCTGGACGCGCTGGCACCAGGTTGAGTAGGCGGCAGCTCTCGGGGCACAGCAGTCCCGGACCTTGCCCCGACTGCTGGTCGCGAGCCGGGAACTGCTGCCCGATGGGCCTGTTGACGCGCTTCCAGACGCCTGTCGATTCGTACGGCCTGTTGTATCAGCCACTCTAGGGTAGAGGGCTGCACGCCAGTTCATCCAGGATCTCTGCCGATAGTCCGGCCCGGAACTGATCTTGGAGAGCGGCATCATTATAGGCCAGGTCTTAGGCCAACAAGCGGAAGGCGGTGGTGTATTCCCGCGCCGACCCTCTTCCTTGCTGCAGCTGGCGCAACTGGCAGCTCGTGGTCTCGGTCTGCACTGGGTTGCCCCAGACCTCCCGGAAGGCCTGCAGGAAGGCCGCCATACTGTCCAGGACGTTGCAGCAGGGTGTTCTGGCGCAGCAGGAGCGTGGCCCACCTGGCAGGTGTACCAGACAACAGGCTTATCACGAACGCCACCTGGGCCCACTCGTTCGGGAAGTCCTGGCCGCGTACCTGGATGTACAGGTGGAAATTAGCTATAAATGTCTCGAGGTCTGACGGGTCACCCGAGAAGCGCTGCGGCACTGCGATCGGGATCTTGGCCGCGGGAGGCTGGACCGCTTGCAGCTGCCCCACCTGGTACTGCAGGTTCTGCAAGGCCTGGGTCAGTTGGTCCACCTGGGCTCGTAGGTTCTGGTTCTCCTGCACTTGAGCAGCCACTTGGGCCCTCAAGGCCGCGTTCTCCCCCTCCATCCTGCCCGGCTGGGACGGGGCAACAATCTTTCGGCGTCGGGGCGGGGCCGGGCAGGCTAGGGGGGTCTCGAGCCGGGGCTCACCCAGGAGCTTCAGTCAGCAGTTCCACAATAAACAAAGGCAATCCTTACAGCGGTAAACATAGGAACAAAAGAGAGGGTTTCCTCACCCGGATAACGTACAGTCAGCTGGCTGGCAGGGCTTCTGGACAGGAGCACGGCGGGCACGGGTCACGGCACGGGTGGACGACACGGGATTCCCGACGGTTGTTGCCCCTTGCTGAACTTGGCTTCCTTCTGGCCTTAAGTAGGCCCCTGGACCGGCGCTGGCCAATCCAGGAGCTCCCGCGCAGCTGAGAGCCCTCAGCCAGCCTCACAGCTGAGAGCGATCGGCCAGCTGAGAGCTCTCAGCCTGCAACCGACGCTCCAGCAGCCAGCGGGAGCGTCGGGCGGCCTCCTTGGCTTGCCGTCGCTGTAGCAGCGTGGCGGGGAGGCCGATGGCCTCCTCAGGATCGGGTCCCTGGGCGGGCGGTGCCTCAGAGTGGTGCCTGGACCCCGCTCTTCCTGAGAGAATACCCAAACCGCCTCCCCTGGCGATGGCGGCCTCGTTACCGGCCTCAGCGACGACCAGGCGGGCGTCCTCCACGGCGGGATGCTCCGCAACCTCCTCCTCGGCGGCGGGACCTTCGGCGGTGTCCGGGCAGCTGTCCTCTGCAGCGGGACGCTCCGCGGCCTCCTCCTTGGCGGCGGGACCTTCAGCGGCGTCCGGCCGGCCGGCCGGCCTCTGTGGCAGGAAGCTCCTCGGCCTCCTCCGCGGCGGCGGGGGCCTCGTCGGCGTCCGGGCAGCCGTTCCCAGCACTGGAGGCCTCCGCCGCGACTCGCGACGAGACCGGGGCGTCCTCCGCCTCGGGAGCCGCTTCCGCGGCTGCCTCTGTGGCTCCGGAGGGGCCGGCAGGGCCGGCGCCCCGACATTAACTATATACAAGCCTTGTTGTTTCATTAGCCTCTGTCATATCCAGACCTTAAGAAGACTCTGTAACTTACATGAATAGCAAAAGAAAGCATAATTTCAGTGATGATTGTTCTTATTATAGTCTAGAAGAGAAGAGAGAAACTGCAGTTCCTGAATTTTCCCTCTTACCTATCTCTTACCTTTTAAGTGGTCCTAAAAGTTGAACCTGCCCTAAAGCTGACATGAAGAAACAAGCAGGCAAAGTTTTACTCACCACTCATGTTAGACCACTATAGCCTACTGTCCAATGGGCTGGTTTTGAAGACATTATGGAAACTGCATTTACAAATACAACCCCAATTCTGAGAAACTTCAGAAGAATTTTTCTTCTCCTTGGTGAAAATTCACAAAAAAATTTCCTCTGTCCACAAATAGTCTGTGGGATTTTAACAAGCTGTTTATGCACACCTCTAGGTGTGATCCAACTCTAACAGTTTTATGAACCGTGCTGGGCATTTTGACTTTGCTATGCCCCTTCTTTCTAATCCTTCCTTTGTTAGAACAGGAAAAAGACAAGAGCATAGATATACCATTTCAAGAATTAATCGCAACTTAAGAATTTTCAGTGCTGAAATTATAAACACTTCTCTGATAGTGGCAGTTTCTACATAAAGGTTTATACTTGTTTGTGTGTGAGTGTGTGTGTGTGTGTGTGGGAGGGAGGGAGGAGTGAATATGTTATTGCAAAGCACTTGGAAATGTCATGCTAACTTCCTAGTGAAGCCAGTGTGGTGTTGTGGTCTGGGACAGGATTCTGGGACCAGGGTTCAAATCTGCACACAACCAGAGGAAATCACTTGGGTGAGCTTGGGCAAATAACACTTTCTCTCTGCTTAAGAGACAGGTAGTAGTAAACTGCCTCAGAATAAATAAATCTTGCCAAGCAAACCCTACAATAGCATTGCCATAATTCAGACTGATCACATAACAACTGTTCCTCTCTTTTCCTCTTTCTCTATATATGAGAGAATGATATTACTTGTTTTCCCTAGGAAAAAGGTTACCATAAGTTGGACTCAACTTGAAGAAATCTAACAACGACGACAAAGCCCATGAAACAGTTTTTCCAGTATGAATGCATCCATGTGTTTGTATGTCTCTGTGAGAAAGAATTGTTTTCACTATGACATTTCTATAAATTAGGGTTGTAATAGAGTTTCAGAGACATTTTTTGTCCTACCAATACATATATGTTAAATAAAGAGTCTGAGGCCCTTTCTGCACATGGTTATTAAGGTGGGCTAATGCGTCTTGCCACAGAGGTCTTCTGCACATTGGAGTGGACTAGGTTTGGTTTATTTACCTTCATTTTGCATGTAATTCTGACTAAATGCGCCCCCATGTAGTGATAAAGCATGCTATTTGAAAACCGGAAGAAATTGGTTTTCCAATTTTCCAGATTGATCTGATTCATATTTTCAAAGTGGTGCAGACATGTACATTTGCGCCAATGCGAATTGGTGGTCAGAGGAAGGCTCATGGGAGGGGCCAGGGGGTAGTATGAACTTTCGCACGTACACAATGATGTATTAAACCATGCAAAAAAAAAAAATAAGGGCCAATCACAGCCGACGGGGCAGGGTGAGGGGAGTAGTGGGAGTGGCCACAGCAGAGGCAGTGTGGATTCATGAACTCTCACTCCTCCGAATCAGAATGGAACATACACAGTAGCTGTGCGGAAGGAAATGAGGGAAAGTCCGCCTTGTTTCGAGCCCAGAAAATCCGGTAAGAAACAGCACGAACCGATTCACCAGCCTCGTGCGGAAAGGGCCTGAGATAAATAAAAATGGCAGGTTTCACAGCATCATGAACACAACCCAAATGTGCATGTACAAATGTACATGTGTCGTGCACTGTGAATTATAAGGAATTATGGTGTAAGGGAAGAGAGAGAAAAGAGTAGTAAAGTAGCTCATATATTGGCTACACATTTCTGGCATTTTGTTCAATTGAGTGGAGGAACATTCCTTTTGGAGAAGTCTTAACACTAGCTCTAGTGAAAATGAAGAAAACTCTTGGTCATCTGGCACTGTAGATTTCATAAAACTCTGGAATAAAACACTCAAATAAATCTAATACTCTAAATATAAGGGGGAAAAAATAATCCCAACCAAAAGACTGTTATGTTTTCCTGTTAATCACAGAATCTCTTACTAACAGCTGTGGCAGAGATAGGTGGCAATTTGACCTAATAAAAAAGAAGAAAGTGCTTTCTATCTTTAACTAATACACCAGAATGAAAAGGCTGTCATTTTGTCAAATTAGGCTTGATTTCTACAAACCTCTCTACTAATTTACATCTTACTGATTCCATTTGGGAAATATTTGTATGGTGATCCACTATGGTGAGAGCTTGGAAATGTTATTTTTAAAAACAACAGCAGCAGCAACTTATATCTTCTAGAGTTCCTCAGCTGGCATTCATTCATGCATTCTGGTTCAGAAAATTCATGAAATTCACTCCCTTTAACCACTGTGCATGAAAGTCTATGTCAAACAAAACTTGTTAGTTTTTAAGGTGCCAGTGGCAATTGTGTTTGGGGAATTCTAGGAGTTGTAACCCAAAGTAACTTTTTTTGGTTCTTACCATGGTAAAGAAGGAAAACAAATTCAATACTACACTCATATGCAGCCTTGGAAGAAGCTCCACTTAAATAAATGGGATTTTCTTCTGAGTGAATTGGAAATAAATTCTACATTGCAAGTAGGAGAACAGGATTCTATAACCAGACAAGATTCTATAACCTCTACAATTCAGTGAAGGAAGAACAATTTTAAAACATTCAGTGACATTTATTTTTATTAAAAAATACCTTATTCTTGTCTTTTTAAAAGTTATTAGGAACTTATTTTTTTTAAAAAAAATAAAGAAAACCATGGTCAATTGTGGAGGAGAGAACAATTATCAAACTCTAGATTTTATCAAACTACCTATGTAAGTAGTTACTTGTTTATGAAAACCAGAATAGCTATTCCCAAACAGAAAGAAGAAAATCTCAGAGAGATTTACAGACTGAAAATACCAGAAAGCTATTTTATACTCATTTTTGTAAATCATTCTTGTGATGACAAGAAAATAATTGATAGCATACTTACATTTTCTCTACATATTAGTACTGAAGAATTAGCCCTCAAGACATCCTTTCAATTCGATTGGCAGAAAGAGTACAAAAGTAATGGTAAAACAACAACCAGCATTTCCATGGGGACTGATAGCTCTTGTTACCTTCACATACAATCATTTTTGGCAGTGACAAATGTCAAACTGTTTGTTCATGCCATGGAAGAGACTGTGTTGTGCAAAGACACACAAACTTGAAAACAACAACATGAAAAACATTGAAGTGCACACTCTGTAGTGGTTCCATTTTGCCAAGCTGAAAAGGCTGTGCGGGTTCAAAATGAACTTTTGTAGTTACTGTGTTTTCTCCCAGCTTTGCATTGCTACAGTTTCCAGGTCTTGGTATTCTTCCATGAGGTGGGGGGAAGTGTGGGTTCATGTTCCATTCTTGTAATTACCTCGTATTTTAGGATCTGTTGATTCCAACCATCTTCTGCCATCATTATTAGCTCTTCTTGCTGTATGCATGCCTTTCACATCCCTGATTGTCTGCCTGTGAGCTTCCAGGAAGCGCCTGACTGTTCACTATTGAAACCAGGATCCTAGGCTAGACACTCTTGGTCTGGTCTAGTGGGTCTCTTGTATTCTTATGCAGGTACATATGAGACTAATAGAAGCATGTGTACTAAAAGAGATAACCCTGGAGACTAGCTCCAAAACATCTTATCACAAAGCCAAGGAGATGAATGATTGCTTATGATATTGCATTCATGGAAATGAAAACATGAAGCAGGAACCTCTCTCAATATTGTACATGTCCTTAATTCACCTTCGGATAATGTATTTTTGCAACAGTTTCTCCTTTGTTATTCTAGAAAAAAACCCTTTAATCAGCTCGTTTGCATAGGTTCTGCTACCAGCTATCCAAGTATTATTTTGCAAAGGATGTGCCAAATATTAAAGTATTTTTTTGCATTCAAAATATGGATTGACGATATTTGTAAATAATTCTTAGAAATGCTATTTTCTTTGCTGCCTCTCAGTCTCCAAGACTCAGTAAACTTTACAGAGAGAGATCTCAGAAATCTGAGTAATTTGTGGTTTGCAGGAATGGTTAATTGCAGAAGAGGAATCATAAATATATACAATCTCATCCAAGTCAATATGAAATGAATTTTACAAACTAACAGTCATCTGATTAAATACACAGTACAAAAAGGTGTAACACTGATATAAAGGGCTAAATCTAACCTTAGGATGATAGAGAAAAGACCCAATCAGGACTTAAGTTAGTTATAGCTAACAGGTTAGGCAGAAACAACATCAGATTTAACTCCAAGGTTCCTCAGGTGGTATGCAGATGTCTCTGCAGATTGTGCCATTGGGAAAGATTTGGCTTCTTGGACTATGGTCTGCAATTTCGTGAAGAAGGACACCTGCCAAAGGATCGGTTGCACTTTACAACAGCTGGTAAGAACGTATTTGCCTTATCAATTGAAAGAGGAGGGCTTTAAACTGAGTTATGTAGGTGAAAGACACAGTATGCCAAAGGGCAGGAGGGGAGGAACAAATAATGGAGAAAGTAGCCTCAATGATACAGGGAGAATTGGCCCATAGCACAAGAACTCACTAATGCACAGAAACAGAACAGAACAAAACAAAACAAGGAAGCAATTGGAAAGAATAACCCCTGGTTTTAAATGCCTCTCCACTAATACGCAGAGCATAGGAAACAAGCAAGGTGAATTTGTTTAACTAATACAAGAAGGAGAATATAATTTAATGGGAATTATTGAAACAGTGTGTGATGAATCTTATGATTGGAGTGTAGCAATAAAGAGTATAAGAGTACACCCCAAAAAACAGAATCAAAATTCAAAATGACCTTAGCTTGGAGAGCTGGGCCATTATTGAAAAAGTGTATTTCAGCAAGGATAGACGTAAGTTGCTATATTTAGATAGAAAACATGTACAAATATAGAATGGCTGACACCTGGCTTTATAACAGTACATGTGAAAAAGATCTAAGAATCTTAGTAGACCACAAACTAAACATGAGTCAACAGTGTGATAAACTGGCCAAAATAGCCAATGCAGCTCTAGGCTGGATCAAGAGTAGTGTCTAAATCAAGGCTAGTAAAAGGCTCACTCTATTCTGTTTTGGTCAGACCTCATTTGGAACACCATGTCCAATTCTGGGCACCACCATTTCAGAAAGATATTGACAAGCTGGAGTATGTTCTGAGGAGGGTGACAAAGACAGTAAAAGATCTGGAAACCAAGACTTTTGAGGAATGGCTTAGGGAGCTGGATATGTTAATATCAGAGAAAAGAAGACTGAGGCCATTTCTGCACTACATTCTTATAGCACGATTATTCCAGTTTCAACATCTTATGGAATCCTGAGGTTTGCAGTTTAGGGAGAGGCTGGCCGGATTCCATAGGATGTTGAAACTGGAATAATTGCGCTATAAAAGCGTAGTGTGGAAATGGCCTGAGAGATAACATGATAGCCCTTTTTAAATACCTGAATGTCATTCAAAGACTGGCTTGATATCTGCTGCTTCAGAGACAATGAACCAATGGATTCAAATCGCAAGAAGATAAATTCCACCAAAATATTAAGAAGAACTTCCTGATGGTAACAGTTTGACAGTAGAACATAAGACCTCAGAGGATAGTAGACTCTCCATCTTGAGAGAGGCTTGATGGCTGTCTTTCAGGAGTGCTTTAGTTATGTATTCCTGAATAGCAAGGTGTTGGACTAGATGGTTTTCATGGGCCCTTCCATCTCATTGATCCCAAGATGACAAACTTTGTATGCACACAGTAGAGAGTACCTTATACAAAACATGTACCTTTTTAAAATGATTTATCTTTTCAGCAAGAGGACTTATTTGATTAAAATGTTACCCTGATTTCTGGGGTCCCTTGGGGGACACCTGAATGTGCTCCACGTGATGGGGAATGGAAACTAGCCAGAGCACAAGCAACAGCCATGTGAGAGGCAGGGTAACTTAGCGGGGTCTTTTTACCCAGTTTTCATGGGGTCAGGTCAAGCCAAAAGCCAAACAAAAATGTCCAATAAATGATTTTATTGAAGGAAAGTCTCATGCAGCAACGCAATCACTCACACACTCATTCAAGACCTATTAAGAAGCAAAAGAGAGGAAACTGCATAGGGGAATATTGAAGGGGTGTAGCTGGAGTGATAGTGCACCTTTGTCCTGAAGTCCTGGGTCCAGGAAAAACAGCAAAGAAGTGGGGCTCAGCACGGAGAGGGCTGAGGAGATCACTCAACAGATGGAGCAACGGTCTGCTGGGATGACCGGGGGTGATCCAAAGAACTGCTCAAAAACTGGGACTATTTGTAGGGGAAAAGGTGCCTGGAGGGCTAATCCTTTCCCGGGGAGAACAATGGGTGTTGGAATGAGAAAGAAACTCCACAAAGGTAACTTCCTTTGCATGATGAGATTGCAAGGTGTTGCCAGAGTCTCAGGATCTTCAGCTGTGTTATTTTGTGGTGTGACTTCATGTAAATGGTCCTCGCCTGATGCAATATTTGCTCAACTTGGGGCAGACATGCTAATCCCCTCAAGTCAGCTTCTCAGGGCTGAGGACCCTTTGTTTCTTGTGGGTTTACACATCTTGAAGTCTTCTGGGGCTACATGACTGGGGATTTTACTGGCCTGACCTAGTGTTCGATCTTTTACTATTGCTGCCCATGTGCCCATCCGGGTGACCTCTCAGGCATATTGAATCATATTTAATATCAAATTGTGGACACCAGGATAGGGTTTTTCCAGTGGAATAAGAACAATAGTATTAACTATTCATTTAAAAGTAAACTACTTTCCCCTTGTATTCAGATTTTCCTTCAGTATGCATGCAAATTCCTTCTTGGCATCCTAGCATCTGTGCCCTCAGGGTTACAATCTAATTAAGACATGACACAAAGGAGAAGGGGATGGCAGTGTGGGAAGAGACTAAGCCCAGCAGATACTGCCTCTTCTCTCCCTCTAAGGCCAGAGCAGTGGCAGTTGGAATGGATAACTATAAAAATAGAAAATAACAGAGAAATCAGTGAAAGAATAAAAAGTTAATATGATCAGCTTGTAACTCAATCTCTACCATTGTCTTACTGGGGAAAAGTAATTTCTTCTGTGTTCCTACTTACTTTGTACTGTCTGACTTACCTTGTCTAGAGGAAAGGTGAAAGGAGGCACTTTTGGTTTTCCATGGATATGCCTTTAGAGTTTCCATTTAGTGCAAAATTCTGTTTGCCTTCAATTTTCTGACTGTGCTGAATGCAACAGTCTTGAGATAGCAGGTGGCCTGAGAGTATGCATTATTAATGTGCAAGAGTCTAAAAGGCAACCCTCATAGAAATCAACATTCTTGAACATAACTTGCAAAGCAAGGAGATAGGGATGGGCAAAATGCATCCCACAATCTGCATGCAGTCCTCTGATAATATATGGGGCTTTGCTTTATATCCTTTCCAAAACTCAGATTGTAAATAAATAAACTTTGGACAACCAGGTGAAGGTTGTGTGGGATGGATATTTTGCTTTCTTGAGGTCAATGAATGTTAAAAACAAGCAATCATGAGTAAGTTGTGAATGGTCTGGAAAAAAGAGGTCTGCTATCTATCCCCCATTAAGTTTAATGATACTTATAAAGGAAGAGAATAGCTAGGTACACAACTAGATAGACAGACAGATAAATATCTTATTTCAAAAAGAACATATTTCTTTTCATAGTATCTCTTGGTGGGAAGTGTGAGTCTATAACACTGTTTTCAAATGCGAGGCTTGAATAGATTTTTAATAGATTGATAGGCTTGATTTAATAGATAGATGGGCCTGATAGGCCAGATAGATAAATAGACAGACAGATAGGCCTGATTTAATAGATTAAATAGGCTTGAATAGATTTTCATTTCAATCCACTTTGCCATTAAGGTGCCAAACTGACATCAACCAGAAGGTTTATTCAGATTATTAATGAATAATGTGCATAAACTCTTGTGCATTAACAATGATCAGGACAGCCTTCATTTGATGGACCATCCAATCCAACTCTACATTAAAGATAGAGAACAATATGAAGGAAGAATATGATTTTCGCTGGCCCTTTATCATTTAGAATCTGGACAGTAGACTGAGCAGACAGTCTTGGTCTGCTTGGTCACACTCCTCTGCCAAATGGTTAGAGCTTAGAAAATTTACTTTTTGTACAAGTCCCTGAATCACAGTTTCTTGGAACTATAGTCCAAAAAGGGAACTAATAAATTCTAATATGATGACCAATATTATATTTCAATTCAAATAATACTCATTTTTCTGAATTTGCATTTATGTATATAAATTAACTTATACAACAGGGTTTAAATATTCAAAAGGCACCATATCCTATTTGATCTTGGCAGCTAAGCAGGGTCAGCCCTGGTTAGTACTTGGATGGGAGATAGTCAGTTGCTGTAGGCTACATTTCAGAAGAAGAAATTGGCAAAATCACCTCTGATTATCCCTTGCTTAAGAAAACCCTATGAAATTCATGGAGCATCACAAGCAAACAGGTGATTGAAGGCACATACATATACATACACACAAAGTTTAAGCAGATTGCGGTTTTGTCATCTTTTTTGATTATGCTTTTGTTTGTTTGTTTGTTTGAAAATGGATGACTATCCTGTGGCAGGGTCTTCCTGAGCCTCAAAGAGAGTAATAACTAGATTTATCTTGATAGCATTTGCAGCATGTAAGAAGCATGCCTAGTTACGAAAGCACTCTGTTTCATTGTTGTGCCCCACCAATGGATCTTTTCTTTCACAACTTTCTCAAGATAGGCTAGAGAGCTGTAGTTCACAGCAGATAGACTGTATCTAATTCCAGTCCTTAGTTCCATAACTTCATATCAGAGCAGACCAGGAACTAATCTGGCCTGGAGGAAAACCCATGTACAAACTTCATGTATGAGCTTGTTTGCCCTTATCTCCCCCATTCAACCAAATAAGAAGTTGGCAGAAACAAAAGCAGACTCAGACCTGTCTTTCTGTGAAAAACATGACACAATTCACAAATGATCATTTTACAGTTTGTAGTAGAGGAAAATTAATACTTCAAGTAGTTCAGCACCTCTATTTGCATACGGGTGGCAGTTTTGCTTGGCATTTATGAGGATTTCCCTCATATGGAATCCTTTGTATTGCAGAATACCACATCATTTCATAAACATTTGTTATACTTCTTCTTGTTTTGAGCTCTGGATAAGAATGCTCCAATATAGCCTCAAGGTCTGCAAAACTGTTATGCACCAGTGGCGGCATGGAGTATGTTATGCACTCTTGTTCACTTTGGAATGCATGTTCTAAAAATAATGCGTTTGCTTGCCTGTTCTCCTACAATTAAAAACAGTCTACTCCTCATGTCATGTCAATGTGATGAATATGCAATCGCAACTCTGCCTTTGCTACCAGAGCAGAGGAAGAACAGGCCCCAACGAAAGAAACCTGAAAATGAAAGATTAGTGTTAGGCCCCTCCCTAAACTGTAAACCCCAAGATTCCATAGGTGTTGAAAGTGGAATAATAAAACTATAACCATCTAGTGTGGAAATGGCACTAGTGACCCATTTTGTACAGATTCCCATAGAGCAATAGAGGTTTCAGGGCCTGGACTCTCTTCTTCAGGAAGAGAGGAAGAGGGAAGGAATGTCAGAGCAAGAGCACTGCCCTGAAAAGAAATAATCCCCACTCCTGTTATGTTGCTGGCCCTTACTGCTGCAGCCTGCTTTGGAGCAGCCCTTTATACCGTCTCCAGAAATCCTCTACCTCGTGCTTCATCTCATTTGTTAATCATCATCATAATATTTATTTCTCACCTGCCTCTCCCTGCAGACTGAGGCAAAGATATATAACACAACAGATTAAAATACAGCAACACATAGACACGTAACACAGTTAAAAACATGTACATGAATTAAAAATACATAAACAGTTAAAAGAGCATTAACATCAGTCTAAAAAGCACAAGATATTTTAAAAAAATCAATCCATAATTTAAAAACTCATAATTTAAAAACCATTTAAAAAATTTAAAAAAGGCCTGCCAGAAGAGATTCGTCTTTAATCCTGTTTTAAACTCAGACAGTATATCCAGCTGTCAAATCTCTTCTGGCAGGTTATTCCACAATTTGGAGGTGACTGAAGTAAAAATCCTCTGATTAAAAGATGTCAGCCTAGTCCTGGATGACTGAAATAAATGTCCCCCAAAGGACCTGAGTGCACAGATGGGGTGGGCTATAGAGGTGAAGGCAATATCATAGATAACCTCGACCCAAACCATGAAGGCCTTTAAAAGTAACAATCAACACTTTGTACCTTGGGAAGTTTGTTTTTCCTTACCCAGCCCATTACCCTCGCCAGGCATTCATTCAGAGGAGACACACTACCCTTAGCTAATACTATTTTTGAAGGCTTGAGGAAGTATATTTGAGTATCTCTAGCATACTGATAGCACTCTTCTTCATGCCTTCTGATGTTTTGTCCTAGAAGATTCATATACATATTAAACAGCATTGGGGATAGAATAACACCTTGCATTACACCATATAACAGCTGGTTTTTAGAGGAGCATTTACCATCAAGCATTACTGTTTGGAACTTATGTGACAGATAGGACCAGAACCAATGAAGCACTGTGCCCTATATTTCTAACCCCTCAGGCATTCCAGAAGGACACCACAGTTGATGGTGTCAAATGCCACTGAGAGGTCAAAAAGCACGAACAAGGACACACTCCCTCTGTTGATGCTCAGGCAAAGATCATCCACTCAGGTCACCATAATAGTCTCAACTGTGTATCCTGCTCTAAAGCCAGTTTGAAATGGGTCTAGAAAATCCGTATCATCCAAGACTATCTGGAGTTGGAAGGCAACTGTCTTCTCAGTCATTTTGCCCCAAAAGAGAAGATAGGATGCTGGATAACAGTTGTTAAAAGACTGTGGGACAGTTGGATTGTATGGAATTTTCTTCCATTGCCTCAGGCAGCTAGAGGTCTTGGGTCACTCCTCCATGTAACCAGCTGTAAGGGAATAATGCTGACACTGCTCCTTCTCTCCTGGTTCATTCTGTTCAGAACAGCTATCAGGAAGGTCTGCCCCTTTTCCTAGCACCTTGCATAAATAGCAACCTGAGAGCGATTTGAGTAGTGCATCCTTGTTCTAAAGACTTATATTAAAAACCTATTGAAGGCCAAATCCTCTCTTCCTGAATATGTGTAGGATTAAGTAATGCCTCAATTTTACCATTTTCTCAGATTGGATTTATTTTCTAATGGGTGAAAAGACCTATTGCCTTCTGTGGTCTATCATTACATAGGTTCTTTAATGCAAGGACTGCCATAACATTTTTGTTGGTCTTTTGGACCTCAATGAAAAATTGAAGGGTTTGTTTGTTTGCTATCATTATGCCAAGGTAAAGAGGGAGACCCACAGAAGCATAAATCCTGCAAATTCAGCTTAGAGACATATCTAATTTTTTAAACTACTTCCTAAAATTGCAACAGCTCTTATACAGCCTTACTTTTTTTTTTTTTAAAAAATATATACAGTGTTTTGTTAGAAATCTTCCCCTCTCCCTCACACACACACAAACAGATGCAAACATATTTTGTTCACTGATTGCCAGTATGGCAAGGTTAACAAGAATGTGAAATAAAACATTAATTAATGTTAACACTTTCCCCATGTATATCACCTAGAGTCACCAACAGTCCAATGGCTTCTATGGTACAATGATAGCCACAATGCTGGCTTTTTCTGCCTTAACACATTCAATTTTCATATCATACCTTTCAAACTTGAGAACTATTTTTTTTTTTTTTACTACACCTCCCTGAATCCCTCAGCAGCATGACCACTGCTTGTGATTCTGCTCAGATTCTCAGATGCTCAGATACTGGGAGCTACAGTTTTAAAAAGCAACTTTCCAGAGCTCTGTTTATATAGAAAGGTGACCTCTTAGTCTTCATTTTGAATTCAGTGTCAAAACTACTCAATGTTCAGTTTTAACATTTGCAAAGCGGGAAATGAATGTGCATCTCCACATTTTAGGTGAGAAACCTAGAAAAACTCATGCAGCTTGTAGGCTGAGGTGCTCCCCCTGCTCAGCCCATGAGCCATTGCTACATGAAACAATCAGTACTATGGTCAGACAGGATGCTAATCCTGTAGTGGAATGCTGCACCAGCATACTATGATCTGCACCTTATTGTGCTATGCTCAAACATACTTATTAATTTGCCCTCCTTACCCCTGTTGTACACTTGGTATTATTGCTCCAGCAGTAAATAAATGTGTTTTTTTTTAATGGATGAAAGATATATGGTGTTAAAGAGAATTTTATTTTCCTTTATTTTATTTGATTTTATTTATATCTTGTCTTTCTCCCAGTATAAGACCCAAGGTGAACAGAAATTCTTCTGTTCATCCCATGAGAATGAAGAGTTGATAGAGAAGTAACACATTGTTTTCTGTTTCCTTTAGGAAGGAGCCACATCATGGTAAAATAGGGTTTCTGAATACTGGACTGGTATGAGGACTGGATAAGATTACCATGGAGTTCCATTCCAGTTCTATGGAAACGCTATATTAATTTTGGTAGTAACTGAACCTGTGGCCTTTATCACGGAAACTTTTAACAAAGTTGCTAAGTGTGTGACAGAAGCTTTGATGTAGATACTGCAACTTGGATTAAGATCAATGTTTCATTTCATTTAGGAAACTTGTAGAGCCATCAGATGTTAACTATTATTATCAGGAGCTGAAGTGAGCCAAAATTATACTGATGAACCAGAACAAAGATATTGTATTCCATTAGCAATCCTCCGACTTAATTAAACAATTATAGTAGCTGTTTAATTCGTATACCATTTATTGAGTGCATACAATAAGAAATTTATTGTATTTTTTATTTTTTATCTCTTTATTTTTTATATTTTTTTAAATGGAGATTTTACAGAAGACTACAAATTTCTCCCTATTTAGATAAAAACTAATGTTGTCATTTTGCTTTATGCCACAATGATGCATTTTTAGCTTAAGGAAAAAAAGGCAAGTGAGAGGTGTGATAGTAGTTCAGAAAAGTTTGTGTGGAAAATGCATAACACTCGAACTAGGAGACATCCAGTGAAGCTCAATGATGGAAGGCTTAGGATAATCAAAAGGAAGTACTTCACACAACACATATTTATGGAAATCATTACTACAGGCTGTGGCAATGGTTTCCCAATTTAAATGGCTTTTAAAGAGGACTGTATAAATGCATGGAGGATAAATCAAGATGGTTATACAGCCTGTCCAGGTTCAAAGCCAATATGCTACTGTATATGCCAGTTATTGAGAAACAACACTGGAAGGGGAGGTTCAGCGCCAGTATGCTACTGTATATGCCAGTTACCAAGGAACAACACTGGAAGGGGTTTATTGCCTTGGGCATAAGACTAAAGCCCTTTCCTCATGACAACTGTGTTCCAGCGTGGGGAAGAGGCAGGAGCGGGACCACAATGACACTTCTGCATGACGTTGTAGTGGTCCCATCGCCAGCTGGTGCAATTGCTGGCTAAATCATTGATGAAGTTTCTCCATCAATGACTCCCAACTATGTGATGCTCCTGTACTTACCTGCCATACGGAAGAGCAGGAAGTGCAATAAAGGTGTTTCCTGCCTCAGTACAGCATGGGAAGGAGCCTGGCGGTGCTGCAGAAGGAAGAGGGATGCCTCTCATGCTCCCTTCCACAGGGAGCTGGTCAGATGTGGAGAGGAGAGTTCCCATTGCACTCTCTTCCTAGCAAAGGTGCTGCTGAGATCGTGACGGGAAAACGACAGAGCAAAGTAATATGTGGAAAGAGACTAATAGTCCCTAGGGCAGGACAAATTCAATTATTAATCACAATTAGAGTAGACCCACTGAATCTTCAAGTTCCCTAAGTTCAGTGGGTCTACTCTACTTAGGATTAACAACTGGATTTATCCTGCTTGAAGGTTTCTTAAGCGACTAATTGGCCATGGGGGAAATGTGTTGCTGGACTAGATAGGCTTTTTCTGATCTAGCAGAGCTGTTCTCATATTTTCCTGTGGCTATCACCTGACACATCTAATTTCTACTCCAGCTGTCACTGATAATGCTAGCTGGGCTAATGCCAGGCATACATTGCTTTCATCATAGAGATGCAAGGATGCTACAACATACATATCTGTATTCCTGAAACCTCTTGATCAGTGACTGCTTCAAACTCAGTAATACAAATTCAGATTTATATCTAATTTTTTTTTTAAAAAAATCTATGGCTTCATTTGACAAGTATAGGGCCTTTCTGCACTGGACTGTTATAGTGCTATTATTCCACTTTTAACAGCCTGTGGAATTCTGGGGTTTGTAGTTTACTGATGATAAAAAAACTCTCTGGCTGAAAATTCTAAACGCCCCTCCCTAAACTTCAAGCCCCAGGATTACATAGGATGTAGGATAATATAATAACAGTAGAATGTAGAATAATAGCACATAACAGTGTAGTGCAGACAGGTCCATAGTCGTCTAAAGATAGCTCTGTTTGTTTAGAATGGACTGTGGTGGCAACTTCAAACACTGAAATTCAAACAAAATTGCTATTGCCTTATAGGTAGTCCACTAAACTAATTGACAGAAATCTATTACAGAAAAAATAATCATATGTACAACAGAACAAACAAAAGGTCTCATCTAGGTCAAACTGTTTTTTCTAGTGTACCTACCAAGTGAAAAAAAGAAATAAAGTTAGTCCTCCACACTAGGGTTAGGGGCACAGGACCCTCGCAAGAGTGAAAAATTCACAAATATCAACATTTATTTGTCTGTGGGAGAGGTGCTGAGGCATAGATGGGGAGAGTGGGCACCCAGGGTCTAAACCAAGTCAGGGAAGGGAGATGGTTGGCATAGTGGTCCTGTACTTCCTCTCTCTTGCCCATCTCCTTCCTTAGGTGTATGGAGGACTTTGGGAGAAGGCTTGAGGTACTGAGAAATCAGGCTCTGAACTGTCCTTAGCTGGCCAGGCAGTGACTGGTGGAGGAGGAGGACTGGAGGTGGATTTTTAAAGAGCTTCACAGCCTGATTGGAGGCACCATGAGGGAAGTTTCCCCTCGAAAGGAAGTACCTGAGGTAGGGGGGAAGGGGTTTGAGAACTTTGCAAATAATCAAATCTGTGAATGTCAAATCCACAAATGTAGAAGACTGACTGTACTCTTGTGAGTTCCATTTCTAGATTTTGTCCAAACAGAGAAATGTCTGTCAGTTAAATTGCATAAAGTGTGTCACAGTTGAGCCCTCTACATCTTTACCAGATGTGAATCCACTGGCTCCAGTGGGATGTCTTCCCAAGTGAATATTATATTGCAGCATTAATGGACCAGATGATTTGGCTTTCATGTTGCATTATCGTGTAGGATTTCCATTGGAGTTGGAATGATGAGGATGATGGTACCTATTCCCACATTAACAAGTCAATAACTAATAACTGTTAGGAAGTGGTGGACAGCATTCTTATTATTGTTGTTGTTGCTGAAAAATTCTGCCCATTCAAATGTATAAAGAAAATTTTGTCTTACTTAACAGTGACCTAATAAATAAGAAAGCACTCGAATGCAAGACTCTGCTTAATTAAGATGGATTTGTCAGGATTTTCTTTTCTCTCTAAAGGATAAAACTACTTAGTATTAAAAGCAAGCTTTTGTGTTTCTTTCCAAAATAATAGAGATATGCTACCACAAGGAGCTAATTCTTATTTTTCTTCGTGGTGTCTATAATAATTTCATTAGTGAAATTTAGTATCCAGATTCATTTTCTAATCCCCGTGTCTATTACTTTGTGAAAAATAAAAGCACAAATCAAGATGACATTTTGGAGAGACAGAGAGAAAAAATGTCACTCAAGCAGGCCTTGTGGGAACATCTGAACCCTTGCCTATATTAAATGCCTTATCTCCAGAGCAGCAGGGCCAACCATTTACGAAAATTAAAGGGCAAGATAGAGAGATTCAAGCAGACGATGAAGTACATTGTTTCCAGTTATACAGGTAATTAATGTGGCCTTTCCAGTTTATCCCTGTCTTAGCTTATCCTTCATCAATAAGCAGCCATTACTGAAATGATTTCGAATGAAAGTGCTCTAGTTTCATATGACTTATTTTCTATGTATCCCATAGAGCTAAAGAGTTTGGCCAAGCAGGTGTTATAGCTTTTTGCCAGTAAAATTCACCCTGGGATTTAATTTCCCATCAACGCTTCATCAACAACAGTTAGACCTAATTGGTGTTTAATTGCTTTGCCAATTTCTTTTTCCTTCTTTTGAAGTTATTTGATCACTGCCACTGGTAATGAAAGGGACATAATTATAACTATATGCTCCTTGTTAGCTATTATTCTGAGGATGTACTGACAAATATGTCCTCATGAAATCAGTGCTATCATGTTTCATTGAGGTGTCTTTCTATACAAGAATATATGTGAACACACCAAAAGACTGAGGATCTCAATGTTTTCTTCTAGACAATTCCACAAGCACCATCATGATATCTCTCAGCTTGCAATTTTGAAACACCATCCCTAAAGATTCCCTGCTGCTAACTCTACTTTGTTACTCTCTACACATTCTTGATCATCACCTGGCAATGATCTTGATGGGCTAATTGAAAGAAAAGACATTGCTTAAAACAATAAACAGCTTAGGTAATGGCACAGGAGTTGAAAAGTGGTAACAGAAGAAGTTTCTGTGAGAATTAACTATGCATTTCTACACTACACCCTTATAACGCGATTATTCCACTTTCAACATCCTATGGAATCCTGGGGTTTGCAGTTTAGGGAGGGGCCGGCTCACCAGTGCAAACCCCAGGATTCCATAGGATGTTGAAAGCGAAATAATCGTGCTATAAGGGTGTAGTGCAGAAATGGCTCATGTTAAATATACAGAGGGTGATCATTAGCATAAGTATATTTTTAGGAGATGTGACAAAACATTAAGGGGTATTTTTTTCATGGAAAATAACAATCTCCCATTCAGAGTTAGGCCCATCAATCTGATAGGGCTTTGTGATGCTATCATACAACTAAACCCTACTGGCTGCTTGGTGCTGTGTCATCAACATGCTGGCTACATTATCCATGACTAATTGGATGACAAAGCCTGAACTCTCTTTATAAAAATCTGAGCCAAATCAGCTTCTGGGACACAAAAGGAACATGAACAAAATAAGCAGTCAACAAAAAGAAGACAAAAATCTGAGGTGTGGTAGCGCTTTTGAAGAATATATTAAGCTTTAGACGGCCCATTTTCATTTTGGTGCAAATCTCTCAAGATCCAGGATCAGACTTTGGCCTTGCAATCATCCTTATAAACATGCTAAACAGGTCTAAAGGTCTACAACTGTGTGTGAGGTCCAGCAGTAGTTGCCAGTCCTCTTGTAGACAGATGAAACTAGGGCCCATGTGGCCAACTAATATCAGAGTGCGGTCAAGATGGCAAGAAGGCCATACAAGCTGGGAGAAGCTGTTGCACTTTGCTTTTTGCCAGAACTTATGGAGAAGGGCGAGATTCTATCCCTTCTCTCTCTTTTCCTGTTGAGTTAATTAAGCATAAACTTCTTTTGCACTTTGAACTCACTTTGCAGCAATTGAAGTAAGCTGAGAATTGAGAGGGAAATTTTCAGATGTCAAGCTAGAATTCTTGAGAATTCTGGCATATAGGGCAAGAAGCACACCTTTGTTTGTACTGCCCAGTCATCCCTACTGTAGTCATGAATGGCTAAGCAAACCATTACAATCTCTGTTTTGCTTGTTGTAGTGTCTGACCTTAGCATTCTTGTTCTTCTCCCCTAGCAAGAGAGAGAATCAAGACACAATTTGCTGTTTTATTTCTCTGGCTTACTGAAGGAGAGACAAGCTGGGGCTTGGACTGAAAAACAAACCATGCAGTAAAGGTCCATAGCTTGTTTAGCTGCTCCCACACGCAGTAAAAATGTTCAGTCAGTATACAGCAGGTACACACTAATAAACCAGAATTCCCTGGATCTCTGACTTATTGTAACATATTTACAGTGTCAATACTTAATCTATGATTATCTGCTTTGTCAAAGCAGAAATTTGGAGGCCTGATCTCATAGAAAGGATTTGTAATATTCCCACTAGTTTTCAAGATCCCAGGCAAAATAATGATCAAGTATGCCTTATCCTTGTCCAGAAAGAAAGAAAAAACAGGATGTTAAAAAGAATCATTTCAGTAACTACAGTGAAGGAATATATATGAATCAAGTCTTTGATTTTTAATACAAAAGGAATGACTGTCTCATTGTTAAATCTGGAGAAATATTTGTATCAAGTGCTTTTCACTGTCTAAATTCAAGTGCAATTTCACCTTTCATCAGTCAGCTCATCTCTATGTTGTTCCTTTTTGCTTCAAGTTGAAATGGATATCTTCAACATCAAAACAACCCAGACGAACAATCTGCTTACCCGCTGCCAACAATACCTCTTCCCACCTGTAGGTCACTGGTTCAGAGAAGTCAATAGGTCAATCCTGTCAGCTTTTTAACCCTAAATCTGAGAATTCACTGTGCTTATAGTTGTGAAGATCAGCTTCTTGAAACATTTTTTTTCTGGTATATATAGCTATTGAAACAAGGATTGTGGAGGTTTCCCCTCATCGTGTCACAGCCTTTTGAAGTCAACTGGAGTACTTGTCTGCTGTCTTCCTACTGGATTAAAGAGTGACAATGCTGTTCACAAAAACAATCTTTTTTATTTTGCGCTGAAGATGAAGGTTACTGCAACTGGGGTGACTAAAAGTGAGACAGTAATTTTGCAACTTCACTCTGTGTGTGTGTGTGTGTGTGTGTTGTAGAAGGGGAATAAATAAGTCAGTTTGTGTACATGATGTTTTACAGGTTCCTGCCTCAAGGGGTTTACAGGATAGAATAGAACAGAATAGATGAATACAGAGGGAAGGGAGAAATAAATATGGGGATACATAGAAGAAAGATCTGTGATGAGACTGTAGCCCAAATGCAGAGCACATGCTTGGCATCCAAAATGTCTTATTTCAGTCCCTGATACCTCTAGATAACAGCTGATGTGAAAGATATATTCTAGAAATGCATTGCCAATCAGAACAAACTATACTGCATTGGCTGGACAAATAGTTTGGTGTGGCTGAGGGCAGCTTTTTACTTATCTGTTTTAGTTAACATACATTGATGCTTTATTATTCCATTCTGTGGTCAAAACAACCATCCTGCTGAATGGGTATTACTTTCCTTAGTAATTTTCAAAGTCTGTGCCAGATTTCACACTAGCAAACTAAACAAGAACTGCTGCTGTGATATGAGAAATACTGTGTTAATACTCTGTGAAAGCAAAATATACATCCACAGAGGAGGTTGCGTCTCTGCAGGATTTACAGCATTTGGCCTTTTTTCCTTTTCATAAGCCCAACTGGAGCTGGCTGGGCACTGAATTTCTGCAGGGGGTACAATGGAATCAGACAGTCTCTCTCCTGACATAAAAGGATACCACACTCACAGAGGACATAGCACCAAAAATCCAGTTACACGAAATGTATTGAACAAATTGCTGAATAGTAAATCAACACTTAGGTAAATCTCATTGATTCAATAAGTCTACTCTAAGTGTAAGTGATCATGTATTCTATTTGCATCCCAAGTGGTATAATAAAATCATATACAAAAATAAATATTCTCCCCTGTTCACATACACAGGTGAGATATTTTAGATACATTAAATTGAATGAATTTTTTGGTTCTTAGAATCCCTGAAAAATTCACAGGGATGAAATAAAACTATTCCATGCCCTTCAAAATAGCCTGGAAAATAAACTTTTGGATAGTAATTTCTTACAGTTGTAATTTAGAGGGCCCCAAAGCACTTAGTTAGCACTGTGCTTACAATTATAAAGGTAACTCAATGTTTCTATTTCTCAGAATTAACTCAAGAAAGTATATTTATTCAAGAATCAGAATTCTACAAGTCATTGACCTGTAGTACAAGTCCACTCTCCTCTTGTCCACTTTGTTGTCACCACATCAACTATGAAAAGCAAGAAGTGGCAGCACAAAATGAGCCAGCATTTGAACTATGTGATATTCCTTCTCCATCATTTAGGGAGGGCATGAAAAGCAACTTATGGAATTAAAAAAACAAAACAAACATAGGCCATTTCTTCACAATGTCACTGTCCTGCCATGGGACGCATTGCTGCCAGTCTGTGAGTCATGCTTTCACACAACGTTGTTATGGTCCTGCTGCCAACACATCCCCACCTGTTGCAATCATGGGATATTCCATTACCAGAAAAAGATCTGGTAATAGCCCCCAATAGCGCAATGCTCCCATCGCTGGTGGCCATGCAGAAAGGGAGGAAGTGCAATCTACACACTTCCTTCCCCAGTGCAGAACAGGAAGTGGCTGGCTACACTGCAGAAGGAAGGAAGGAGCATGCCACTCATGCTACCCTTCCACAAGCAGCCGGCCAGGTGCAGAGGGGAGCATTTGTGTTGAGCTCCCACCACTGCCAGGATCGTGATGGGATGACGACAGAGATGGGTAAGGTGGGGAAATGGCCATAGTGATCTTATCCCTCATTAAGTTACCATGATAAATATATCCTACTTACACATGCTTAATAGAGGAGAGTGAGTATAAACATCTAATTATTCATAGCTAATTAATTCCAAGATCTATTCTCAAAAAATGAAAAACAAGAAAGAGCTTTGGGGAAAAAGGTCTTGGTGGGGGCTTTTTCAGGGTTAGTTGGGAGATCTTGTGAAATTAATTTGTCCCATAGGCCAGACGTTTCTCCACTACTTTAAAACAATCCGATGTTGTGTCTTGAACATTTTTTCAAGCTTTCTGAGATACAGTGTTTATCATTCTTAGTGCCAGTTGGACAGAAAGACATATTGATATGGATAAGTTATTGTTATATGTCTTCAAGTCAGCTCTGACTTATGGTGACATATCACAGGGTCTTCTAGAGAAGATTTATTCAGATGAAGTTTGCATTGCCTTATTCTAGGACTGAAAGGGTATGATTTGTCCACGATCACCCAATGGATTTCTGCAGCTAAGCAGGGATTTAATCCTTGGTTGTCTAGAGTCCTAGCCCAACATTCAAATCACTGCATTATGCTGGCTCATTTTAGGACTAAAAATAGGTTGTTGGTTTTTTTAACCTACAGCCACAGAGAGTGCAACAAAAGCACATTTCAGGAGTAATGTAATGAATTAAGAATGGATCTATTTTACTAGTGTAACAACTAACAATTTCTAATTACATTGCAAACTTACTTCACTATTGTAACCATTTTGAGTTCTCTTGAAAAGTTACGTTTAAAGGGCATTTTTGAAGACTTTTGACATCACTTGTTCAAGTTTTATACCATAACAAGTAAAGAGAAGTATAGGAAAGTAATAAGCTGTGCATCAAGAAAACACATTACATAATACAAAAATGAGTTATTTGCCAAATGAATAGCAGAAACAAATGATTTTTAAAAAGTGATTTTTCAAAGCTTTGGATTAGCATTCAGATACAGGCTAAACTCTATTTCAGCATCACAGAATGGTGTCACTTTCAAATCAATCTTTCTCCTAATAAATTAATGAGAAAAGTTGTTTTGACAGTCAGAAATGTAAAGTAAGCATACAGATACAGTTTACCCAGCAGGAGGAACTCACAAAAAAGAAACTAAAAAACAAACAAATAAATTACGTCTAACATTCTTCCATGTCAAAACAGAATTCTTCACTCAAAAATGCACAATGACACAGCTCAATACTACCATGTTTAAGGAAATAATAGCCATTAATTGCATTATCTGATGAACCCTGGTGAGTGCTAATGATGCATTAATTATCACATGGCTTATCTCCCAGTTTCTTATTAATCAAAGATGTTCAGGAGTCAAATATCAGAGCTGGGTTAACATAAGGAGTTCACATGGTTATTTGTATGAAGAGGCCATCCAAATGACGTAACCTTGCCGTCTTTTGTCTAAAGTTTTAAAAGAGTGTTTTCTTGTTACATCGTCCCAGGCAAGGCCAGCTTTCTCCCTAACATTTATTATCTCTAGAGTCAGTTTCTTCTTCTGAGAACAATGGTAATTGAACCTGACCTGACAGTAAATCTCTGGTAGAGATGAAGGAACTCCAGTACCAGGGCAGTTAGGAAAGCATTCTCATTTTAAAAATTTGGCATGTGAACACTGCAGAGGAAAACTAAAGGCCAGATCTCTGTTCCTTTCTTTCTTCTTTAATTTCTATTAATAGCTCAAATGTCTGCTGATTGTGTCATTTTGCTAAGGACAGTGACTTGAGATTCCTACTGTAACAGTACCTCCCCTTCTGGAAAGTAAGATCTTCTCAAATCTTCACAGCAGGGCTTTCCAAACTGTGTGCTGTGACACATTAGTGTGTCGCCTACAACCTGGGAAACATATGTTATTGTTTATAAATCATATATTTTAAAAATATATGAAGGGTTTTCATGAGATATGTTGTATCCCCATACATTTTGTTATTACAATTTATGTATGTGTCTGTATCTCTTATCAGGGGTTAGTTTAACTTCCAGTTTGCTAGCAAAACTGAAATTACTGTGTCGCAAAATGATGCATGTCTAAAAAGTGTGTCACCAATATGAAAAGTTCGGAAAGCTCTGCTTTACAGGTGGGCAAACCTGAATGGTTTAATCACATAGATATATAAGTTTCCATTCCAGTATTGTAATTATAAAGGAGAAGGAGGCCTCATTAAAGGGGAGAAAAATCCAAACAGCATATGGTAATACTGTAATGCTTTTATTAGGACCAACTCAATATCCAAAAGTTATGAACAAGCAAGCTTCAAAGCACTTTAGAACTGTGAATGAAGCTAGATAATGAGCAAATCAGGTCAGCAGAAGAGAGGCAGAGAAAGTGAGGAAAAATTTTCTATCTCCAAAGTCTTTGGGTGCACTGCAGAAGGAACTGTACAGGTTAGCTGAGCAGAACAGGATATTTCAGCAGATGGAGAGGATAAAGGAGTCCTTTGGTACAGAACAAATTCATCCCTTTCACATCTCTCCTCTGCTTTCTCATTCACCACCTGACATGGAGGCCTTGGGCATAATGCAATCTTTGAAGATTCAGCCACAATCCTCAGCAAGAAGATGAAGAGCTGGTCAGAATTGTGTTACATTCAGAACAGTGTTATATATTCATATTCAAATTAGAACTATTAAGAGATTTTCCTGGAATATCTCAGGCCATTTCTGCCCTACACTGTTACAATGCTATCTTTCCACTTTCAACATGCTGTGGAATTCTGGAGTTTGTAGTTTACTGAGGCCAAAGAGTTCTCTGGCTGAGAATTCTAAATGTCCTTCTCTAAACTGAAAACCCCAGGATTCCATAGGATATTGAAAGTGGAATAATAGCACTATAACAGTATACTGTGGAAATGGCCTCAGTGTCTTAACCAACCAACCAACCAACCAACCAACCAACCATTTTATTCACTTTGTTTCAACCAACCCTGCTCCACCACCCAAGACTGGGACTCAAAGTGGCTTACAGAATAAAAAGAAATACAAATAAAACCACACGCCACTAAAAACATATGAAAATCAAAATTAAACTAGTATTAAATAGCCTATAAAATTAAAAATGTTAAAAGCATGGAATAAAAGCAGTACAGGACACTAAAAAAACCCTGACATGTAAAACAGTCAGTGGCCATTTCCACCCATTTCCAGTCCTCCATAACCCATGAAGCACATGACAATCTGAACCTAGGTAAAATGGTTTAATGAAGCTCACTTTTGGATCACCCATGTAACAACCTTTTTTCTTTTTTTTAGAATGTGAGTGCCTGGCTCACTTCAAGTGGTTTTTCTCCTTTCCTGATTCCAGCTGCAAGCTGCTAAGCACATACTTTTTCAGGTCATTATGGCCTAATGTCTATGGCATTACATTATTGCAATGACATATCTTTGAACATACCGTAATTCCAAAAACTGCAGGTCATCCTTTTGCTAAGTGAAAAACGGGATTTTTATATTAACTCCATGCTTTGCCTCTGTTCCTTTCTGAAAAGAGAGCAGTGCTGTTTCCTTTTCCCATTATTTCAATTCCCTTTATTGTAATAACTCTCAAATATGCCCTATTTAGAGTGGGGGGAGCTTGAAAGACCAGGAATGTACCACCTCTCAGTACATCTCCTATCCCTAGATGTTGGCAATGATCCAAGAACCACAGAATAGGTCAAAAATGCATTATTAAAAGAAATTCCTGGAAATGGAAACACTGGCAGAGGCCATCCTTTCTATGAATGAAGGCTAGGAGGGCATGATACTTAGTTTTAATAAAGTGTCACAGAAGAGTCAGTTCACAGACAGAAGAGGAAGTTCCCAAATGTGTATTTTAAATTTAAAATTATTGGGGGGATTGCTATAACTCACCAGCAGAGCAGATGCTTTGCATTTGTAAGGTCCTGGTTCCAGTCCATGGCATCTCTAGGTAGGAAAGACTCAGGTCAGAAACCCTAGAAAGCCATTGTCAGTCACTGTAGATTTGAGTGTTGGACCAGGACTCCAGGAGGCCACGGTCTGAATCCCTGCTCAGCCACGGAAATCCACCATATGGCCTTAGGCAAGTCACATTCTCTCAGCCTCAGGGGAAGCCAGTGAGAAACCTCCTTAGAATAAATCTTGCTAAGAAAACACCATAAGTGGGTCACTATAAATTAGTCACCTTGAAGGCACATAATAATAAGGACTAATAAGTAGATTGAGTGGAAGGAAGGTTCTTATGATTTATGAAATCCTATGTAGTTAAGCTGACACTGCTCTCAACCTAAAAAATTCACTATATACCCCTGAATTCTCTGAAGTTGACACAAAAGTCAACTTGAACAGATATCAGACACGTCCTGATTGAAAAGTCCCAGTTTTTGTCCTGTTCTTTCTGACTTTATAGTAGATTAAAATAAACTGACCTGGGAAGCTGGTATAAAAGTCTCTTATTATACAGAAGCCGACAGAAAATATTTAGAGATAAAATGCATATAGATCTCCAAAATAAAATAGGGAAAAACAAAAAAAAATAAGACATTTCTGGTCCCTTTAATCAGTCCAAATGTGCCCACTGTCTTGTAATTTTGTTGCTGAAATAAAATCTTGGTACTATGGTTTCCAGAATACATGAAATAGGAACTAATTGCCAATTTGTTCTGAACAGTTATTTGTTCAGTGTTCTGATTGCTGTAGAATTCTACATTCTGAAATATATTGTCTTCTGCCTGCCCATGGGAACAAACCAATAAGCATACCTCTCAAAGGATGAAAACTTACAGATAACAGCAAGTGACAGAAAATAAGAGCACACCTTCAAACAAAAAGCAGTTCTAAAAGCATTGATTTAGGTTTATTCTCCAGTTGAATCCTCTTACAGCTTGTCCTCCTTCAGACAACATTAAAAATGAAACAACCCTCTCCCAATATTTTTTATATTTAATAATAGAATGATATCTTAACAATATTGTCAATTCGTCCATCTCCACCACATTCAGAAGTTTCAGCATCCTCTCTTCTTGTGATGGGGTCACCAAGTCTTTGCATTTCTGAACATACAAAATTCTTGCTGCAACAGTCATAAACTGTATAATTTTAAACAGTCTTTGTTCACCTTGTCATCTATCAGTGTCAGGAAAGAACAGTTCTGGTGTCAGTTGAATTTTTATTTTCAAAATTTTCTCCGTCACCTGGTATATTATAAACTAATACTTCTTCACTTTGTCACAAGTCCACCCCATATGAAAAAAGGTCCTTCCAAGTTGACATGTATTTGAAGAACTTTTGTACATTTTAGAAAGTTATTTCTCATGTTAAATACCATCTATATATCATCTTAGAAAAATTTCATTTTAAATCGTAACCTAAAGTGAATTTCAAATCTTTTGTCCACATCTTTCCCCATCAATCTATTTGGATCATATGACCCACATTTTAAGCCTGGAACACTAAAGTTTTGAAGACAACATGTAGGCCCTTTTCGCATGGCATTTGGGCTCCAGAGCATTGCGCAATTGCGAGGAGCATTTCAGACAACATCCTCGCAATTGTGTGATGCTGCCAGGGCCGGCAGGTGCTGATCGCGCACTATTTCATTTTCAGCTTGTAGCCGAAAACGGTGTGTGATTGTACATTACCATGTGTGCGGAGCCTCCGGAGCTGCAGCCTCGCGCTTCCTCCCCCAGCGCAGCCTGGGGAAATGCCCAGCTGTGCTGTGGAAGGAAGAGGCGGAGCCCTCATGCTGCCTGCCGGCCAGCAGGCAGCAGCTGCGGAACTGAAGCAGCGGGGACGCAAGAGCCTCTCGCAAGAGGCGGCTCGCAGGATCCCCGCTCCCCAGCGCCAAGAAAAGGTAAGTTGCAGAAAGGGCCATAGTTTTCCACTGAGAATAGAGAAAAATTACAGTAACACGTGTGTGTGTGTGTGTGTGTGTGTGTATTTTACACACACACACTGCTAACTTTAACATTCAGTGGTCCTAGCAGCTTCAAACCTCTCTCCACTATCCAAAACTCCTTGCTGTTTGTTTCTTTTTCTCTGCTATGCTGCTGCAGCTGGATTCTACTTTTAAATGGCTGCCACAAACTTGCATATTTATGTTAGCCAGAGTGAAACCTTCAGATGGCTCTTGTACCTTTAATAGTTGTGGAATTTCAGCAGATGTTGCTTGTTACTTTATTGCACAATAAGCAACAATTGCACAATTGCACAATAAGCAACACCTGCTGAAATTCTCTCTTCTACACAGCTGTTAAAGGCACAGGAGCCATCTCCAGTTTTCATTCCAGTCACATCAAAAAGGAGTCAAATCAAAAAGAAGGACTTTATTTAAACAAGTTTGCAGCCAACTCCTAACGTCTCTGTCCCTCCAGCACAGTCTCTCTACTGGTGTGATGAGATACTTTCCTGGTAACTGTTCCCTTAAATTGGTTCTTCCCTCTATGTCACTAACTTTCTTTTCTTGCTTGCCATCTTAACTTTCTTAACTATCTTAACTTGCTATCTTAATTTAACTTAACTTTCCTATCTAGTTCCATATATATTGATGCAGGAGGGGCTCCATTTCAGAATCAGAAGTTACTCCTTCCTATTTCCAGTTTGCAGGGGGAAGGTTCCCTCCTGGTCCTAAAACATCTGATGATATTGCTCCCTCATCTCAGGCACAAAGATTTTCAGAAGAGGCCTCTCTTTCAGTCCTACCACCTTCACAGGTACAGTTGGTGGGGACATGAAACAGGGCCTACTGCCCCAAGCTCTGGAACTCCCTTCCTTGGGAAGCTAGACAGGCCCCCTTCTTGCCTGCTTACTATTGACAAGCAAAGACAGATGCTCCCCCCCAACAGTCTTATAGACCAAGAAAAGGCTTTCAAGAGGGTTAAGAATCATTTTAAATAGTACTGTTTTAAACTACTTTTATTCTTTTAAAATTTATGTACAGCATTTTTAAAATATTGATAATAGTTTAATTCCATTTAGTGTTGGCCTCTTCTATGGGTCAGCTATATTGCACTCATTTTTAATTTGGAAACCACCTTGAATCCCAGTTTTGGGGAACAGGCAGGGTATAAATGACAATGATGGCCTGTGGAGACCATGAGGAACCCTTTCGAGTAAAAAGAATTGAGTGGTAGAGTATTATCCCTTTGAGATCTGGGTCCCATTTACGCTACGGAATTATAGCACTATTATTCTACTTTAACTGCCATAGCACCATCCTATGGAATCTTGGGACTGGACTCAGATGAGACACTAGAGGACTCTGGCTGAAAATGATAAATGTCACTCTGTAAACTACAAATGCTAGGATCCCATGGGATGTTTTATTTATTTATTTTATGCATTGAATTTATATCCCACCTTTCTCCCAAGATGGGATGCCATGATGCCATGGTAGTTAAAATGGAATAATAGCACTATAATTGTGCAGTATGAATGGGGCCCTGGTGGAAAGCAAGGCCCTTTCCACAGCTTACTTCTTTCTGGCGCGGGGGGCACAGGGATCACGTGAGCAGCCTCTTGCGGGAGGCTTTTGCATCCCCACTGCTTTGGCTCTGCAGAAGCTGTTTGCCAGCCGGCCAGCAGGCAACATTAGGGCTCCGACTCTTCCTTCAACAGCGCAGCCAGGTATTTTCCCAGGCTGTGCTGGGGGAGGAAGCGCGAGGACTGTGGTTCTGGAGTTCCGGAGAGATGTGCGATCATGCACCATTTTCGGCTACAAGCCGAAAATGAAATAGTGCGCAATCGGCACTTGCCAGCCCCGGCAGAGTTGCATGATTGCAAGGACGTCATCTGAAATGCTCCTTGCAATCGCGCGATGCTCCAGAGGCTTTTTCACATGGCAAATGCCATGCAAAAAGGGCCCAGGTATGACTCCCAACCTAAGGAGGTCACCCATCCACTCCTGGGCCAGAATGTTGGACTTCAGTCACAGACTTATGTTCCAATTCCCGTTTAACTACCCTCTGTGGTAAGACAGGATGGAGTGAGACTGAGTGACATTCCCCATGTCACTCAGCCTCACCCTAGCCTACTTCACACACCTGTGAAGATAAAATGAGAGTAGTGGGTGAATCAATGGATAAAAAGATGGTCTATGTAAGCTTCTCAAACTTCTTGAAGAATCATAGAGTTGAAAGGGACCAGAAGAGCCATCTAATTCAGCTTCCTGCTATGCAGGAACACACAACTAAAGCATTCCTGAGAGATGGCCATCCAATCTCTGTTTAAAGACCTCTAAAGAATGAGAACCCACCACTTTTAAAAAAACAACACTAAAGTGAGATAAAGAGATTGGTAAAATTACTACTTTAGACAACAAATCCTGGAATCCCCCATTGGCCACATTGGGGAATTCTGAGAGTTGTAATCCAGAAAGATAACTTTTCAAGGGTCAGGAAAAAAATAATTAAAATAATTATGATGTACATAGCTAGTGGGGTGATAACAAAATCTGCTGAACCTTGATAGATCAGCAGATGAAGGACCTTCCATCCACCCATAGTCCATTTTTCTCATGCTTGTAAAACCAACTGATCCAGGTGAAATTTTATTCTTGTATAAAACTATTAAATGTTCATGAGCTCTCCCTACAATGAGTAGAAACCTGAGTTGGTGATAAAAGGTATCTGCTATGGTGGCCAGATGCCAAAGAGGATTAGGGAGTTAATTGCTGAGCAGAAGAAGGAATGTTAACAGCTGTAGCCTGTATGAGGTATTGCATGCTTCCTTCAACAATATTAATAAACAACATGAAAACTGGATCCACAATTTTGCCTGAAATTCTCCATCTGATTCAGATATGGAGAAACTGGAGAAGCCATTTTATGGATATTTTCTGGGTGAGCACTGAAATTCTCTTTGAGTGTCAGGGCCTCGGGCATCGCCGTGCCAGCGGGCGCTGTGGAGGCCGATGCCGTCGTTACCTCCGAGGAGGAGGAGGCGGGGCCGGACCCGTCGGAGGTCGCAGCCGATGGCGGGGGCCACGCGGTCGCCGCGGATGGTTCTGCCGCCGGGGGGGATTGCCGAGATGCCGCAGCTGACACCGATCCCGGCGAGGATCTCCCTGGGGCGGTGGAGGCCGCCGCCGCCGCCGCAGATCGGCCTGGCGCAGCGGAGGCCACCACCGCCGACGCGGATTGGCCCGGTACTGCGGAGGCCGCCAGCCCGGCTCCCGGGCCATGCGGCGTGGCGGACGAGGACCCGTGGGAGGAGGCGGGCCCCAGGCCCGATCCCGGGGCACCGCCTACTCACGAGGCAGCCACGGAAGAGGCTGAGGCCGCCGCGCCACCGCCGACGTTCCAGCAGCGTCGGCGGCTCAAGGAGGCCAGCCACCGCTCCCGGCGGCTGCAGGAGAAACACCTGGGGGTCGGGAGCTCCCAGCTGTAACACAGCTGTGAGCCCGGCCACGTGCTCGGCACGGATTGGCCGCGGCCCGACCCGCAGGCCTTTTTAGGCAGGCGCGGGGCTGGGGAAGGCACGGAGCAACAACCGTCGGCTTCCCGTGCGTCTGTCACCCGTGCCTTGTTCCAGTCCAGCCCGCACCTGTGTACCGCTGCCCGGCTCCACCAGGACCCTACCCCGCGTTAAAGGTGCAGTAACCATTTTGTGTTCGGGGTGAGGCAACCCCTTGTTATTTTCGTTGACGCCTGCTGTTAAGGCAAACCTCAGTTCGAGGCCCCTTGCTGGCTGCAGCACTCCTGTGGGACTGTTTGGGACGCTGCTGGTGGCCGCCTCTGGCCGGCCCCTTCTTGACCTCAGCCTGCGCTGACATTGAGGGTGTTCCTGCATAGCAAGGGGTTGGACTGGATGGCCCGTGTGGTCTCTTCCAACTCTACATTTCTATGATTCTATGATTCTCCAACAGTTGTCCTTTTCAATAGGAGTAATAATAATAATTTAAAAACATTCAGAATTTTTTTTCTGTTCTAGTCAGAATGCTTCTCTGTACCAGATAATTGCGGCAACTGTACTGGCTGCATATTCACTACCAGGTTCATTTAAAAATAATATCTGTAACATTTTGGAGATATTTTTAGAGGTTTGCCTGAATACACTTTCTGGTCCACACTTTGTGGCCTGCCAATGAGAGACATGTGATTGATGGGTACCAAAAAGTCGTGGCCCCACATCTTTAATGTATGTATGTGTATATATATACATAGAGAGAGAGGAATCACAGTGAGTACTCTAGAAATACCCCCAGCTTCACTCTCTGATTGAAATATATGCCACAGGAGGATGGGCAGGCCCTGTAGAGTGATACTCTGGACGTAAAAAAGGCTCACTAGATAGCTCTTTTAGTCCTAGTCTGCTCTTAAAGTCTTTATGGGAGATGGGGACAAAGAAGTTTCTGTTCAAACAAATAAAAACAAAAACCCTTACCATGTTGAGTGTACCTCCCAATCTCTCACTGGTGTGTGTGTGTATGTTTGTGAGTGTGTCAGAACAAGATCTGGTGATGGCAAAAGGCAGTGATAAGCAGTGTTGGGAAATATGGGAAACAATAGCGTATCTCACAAGCAGAATAATTAGCATCCACATGCAGAAGGTGAACAATAACCAGTCCTGCACCACCAGCAACCCCCAGGGCCTAACAAAAAAAATAACGCAGGCTTTGTATGAAGTAGGTTTACTGAAAAATACTAAACATTTCATTAGATCTCATGGTGAGAGAATGTGTAATATGTGCTCTTCAAACATTGAGAAAACAGTGACAACTGCAAACTACAAAACGTAGAGAGAGAACTAGCTGCAGTCTAACTAAAAGAAAAAGTTAGGGGCTGTGGCTAAGACTAAGAAACAGGAAATGACATGAATACATGCTATGTCCAAACTCTTAGAGAGAATTAGAAACTGGCAGCTTCTGAAGACAAGCAAGCTGATGTTGCCATCTCTAAACACTAGTAGGACTATTGCTAACACCAGCAACAAGTAATAGTAAACTTAGGGGGCAAGTTGAATATAATAGGATCCTGTCATCTTGCTCAAAGATGTTTTGAGAATGGAAATATATTTCAACATATTTTCTAGGCTCTGGGAATACATCTAAAAGTCCACTTTTTGAGGAAGTATTTTTGCCCCTGTATATTTTAAAATATCTATTTTCAAGAATGTGCACTAGAAAGAATACTCAGGGAGAACAGACTTGGTCATGGGTCCTTGGTAGACTGCAACTGCAAACATGCAGATCCTTCATGAGATTTGTATGTTTTTCCTTTTGCATTTCTACGAAAAGAAAACAGAATTTAGACATTATGACAAAGTAATTGAATAGCAATAGACAGACGCCATGTTATAAAATATGTTCACTTCACAATCATTAAGTAAAATTAGATTGTGTTAGAGACACATGCCATTCAGGGCATACGTGTAAGCATGCTGAGTTCTAAACCATTTGGGTTGTATGTTCCTCTTTCACTTTTCTGCAAATGAAAATTGAATTTAGACAGTAATTATATAATAATATCCAGACAAAATGTGGCCAGGATCATTCCTCCAATTATTCAGTCAAATCAAAATGTCTTTCTTAACATTCCATTTTAAAACTGTGCAATTATTTCTTCTTTTTGATACTTATTCTCCACTTGAATTGAGATTTGCCCATAACAAAGGGCAAAGGACAGGGTAACAAGAACTACAAAATAGCAATCTCTTTTTGTCTGTTTTAGTTTATAAGGAGTTTTTTTTTTTTTAATGTCAAAGGATAAGGGAAGTCTTCTTTAGGTTTCATATTGCAAGTCCCTGCACCAGTATTTTCTGGTATTTACCAGTTATGCATTGTAAATGACAGCAAACAAATTTCTAAATGGCTCTTTTAAAACTGTTGCCAGCGTACGTTAGAAATAACTGCAAAGCAAGTCTCCAAATTAGGGATGGATAGATTTGTTAGTTTTGCTTCCTTACCCATTATAATGGTTTCACTTCAACGTTTTTCCCCATTACACTTAGGAAAAAATGTGTGATTTTAGCAAGTTCTTATCAAAAATTAACTAAATGAAATTCTGAATCACCTTAGCTGTCCAAATTCAATGGGTATAGCTATTCCTGGTACAAGTGTACCTTCGCTAATAAAGCCTCTGACAAAAAGCTGTTTTTCACAAAGTCTTTTATGCATGCCCAGCTCTGCCTTATGCTCAGCCTTACTAGCCTGCCGGATTGGAGCTGGAGACATATTGCTTCTTCAAGTCAGGCACAGGTCCCTTAGCAGAGCTCAGGATATCTGCTGTTTCTTGCAGCCCCTAATTCCAGCTGGACTATTTCAAATTAGGCAAATCTAAATATATTTATGATTCATTTATTTATGAGAAAAAATAACTGATTTTTTTATTCCTTCCTCCTTCAAATTTCACATTAGCTCTAAAGACCACATGTACAGTGTCAGAGTCTATCCACATTTCACTGAGACCAGCCATTGGATACCACTTGAACTCTTATGGCTCTATCCTACAGAATCTGGGGATTTGTCATTTGGTAAGGTACTTGGAATTTTCTGCCAGGGAGCTCTTGTGCTCCAGTTCTAGGGACTGCTCTACAGTTCTTTAGCAGACAATTCTAAAAACCTTATTGAAGTTCATATCCCAGGATTTTATAGGGTGGAATCATGACAGTTAAAGCAGTATCAAATTACAATAGCTGTGTTCAGTAGATACATGCTTGATGGTTCATTTACAGAGTTATTCCATGAGAACCAAACAGTGTTGCCAGATTTTCAATATAGCAATAAGGGGACAGTCAAAAGTCAAGGCAGTCTGGGCTGACAATCTGGAAGCAGCTATTAAAAATTTTGTCTTTTACCTAAATATCAAATGAAATAATTAATTTGTTAGCCTAGCTATGTATTTCTCTGCAGAATTAAAATATTGTCTATATTCATAAAGTGCATGATGTACACATTTCTGTCTTTATGGACGACCCACATCCAAAAACACAGGACTTTTTTGGCAATTCATTCAGTCTATGGCCATTTCCGCAGAGGCTTAAAGAAAAGGTGCAGAGCATCCTCCAGGGAGGATGTCTGTACCTGGGAGCAGTCTGGGTTGGACTTACTTAGTGTAGTTCCACACCTCAGCCTGCTCCGGAACGACCCGAAGTGGTTGTCCAGTATGCTTTTGAAAGACCGCTTGAAACAGTTCTTTCAAAAGCATGGAGCAGGCCACTCCGTGCCCACGCTCCAGTGCAGATTTGCAGGCTCGCACCAGTGCGAGCCTGCGATCTGCCAGGGGCGGGCTTTTAGGCTAGTGAGCTTCAGCGGTTGGTGGAGAGCCTCCACCAACTGGAAGCTGCCATTTTCATCCCTGGAGCAGTGCAGAGCGGTGACCACGCACTGCTCCAGACCAGCCTGGACCCAAGCGTGGACCCAAGAAGTCCGGTATGTACCGGCAGAGGGCAATTCCCTCGCCCCATGCGGAAATGGCCTATATGGAAGTCAAAACTTTCCAGCCCTCAAATAGGAGACATCCTTTTTAATAAGAGACAACTGGCAACCCTAGTACCAAACACTATACTAGAATTTCCCCACTGTTTTGTGCATTTTGATCAGCCATGATCAGTCTGACAATTTGGCCTGGAAAACACTAAAAATCTTCTGTAGTCCTATTAACTTAGTTTCAGCGGCACTTCATTATGCACATTCAGCCAATGAAAAGAAATCTGCGTGTGTCTGTTGCATTTGCCAAGGGCTCACACAGACTTCTTCCATACCTCCCAAGAGAACCCATTACTAAACAAATCCCCAGGTGTTGCTGAGTTTTAAAGCGGAGAAGGGCTTGGAATGAGTGGTATTCAATTGCCTACTCACAGCTGCCAGTGCCTTTTGTCCCCACTTTTATCCTAGTTTCTCTTGACTAGAGCCACATCCCATTTTGGAGCCAATGACAGACAGCTCCCAAAACCTGACCACCTGGATCTTATCAATAGGCAAAACTAGAAACGTCCTACCAGAAGCCAAGCCAGATGGAAAGCATAGCTCAGCAGTGCAGATCAAGAAAGGCACTTGAAGACTACAAAGCATTTGTGGGTCGTCCCCTCCCTCTTTTCACTAACATTTGCCATTTTTCTTTGACAGCTCAGTGCTTCACTAAGGTGAGTTGCTGGGAGCATCTCTTTCTAAGGAATTGTGTGTGAGATCTGGGTCACTGGAAGGTAATCGTTACTGCTTTCTGATGTCACCTACCAATTGGCATATCATTTGACTTAGTTTAAACCAGACTGACTCGCCATCTCCCACCCTTCCTCTGAAGTTTTCTTTTTCATGCTTGCAATCTGATCTCCTCTGCATCTCCAGCAAGTTGATCTGACTTTAATGGAGGGAACTCACAAATCAGCATGCACAGCCTTGTAGCCCAATGCATTACTGGAGCAGCTCATTGTTTGGATCCAATAGAATTGCTTCAGTGCTCATATATGTGCGTGTACAAGATGTTTCACACTATACTGTTTTAGCACTATATTCCACTCTGTCCACCCTGGCAGCACCCTATGTAATCTTGAGGTATGAGAATGCACTGGCTAGAAATTCCCTGCCCTAAACTGCAAGTCCTGAGATTCCATAGGATGCTGCCATGGCAACTGAAGTGGAATCACAGTACTATAACTGATGTGCATTTCACTTTTCTCCCACAACTGGGATACTTGCAACAAAATTAAAAACACAAACAAAAAATATATAAAATGCAACAATGATAAAACACAGTTAAACAAATTATAATACTGAGACATTATTAAAGTAAAAAGTAATTAAAAAGCACACCAGTAAAAAAGTATAGCATTGGTCTTTTAAAAGCCTCTTATTCAGATGCCAGTCAATGTCCAAAAACCTACTTGAGCTGAAAAAAAACAAAAAAAACCCCAATGCTTGCCACGGAATGGACTACTTATCATCCATTATCCATCAGTTCTATTTAGACTTTGTTTTCCTCTAGTGAGCTCATGGTGGAATCCATAGTGCTCATTCTCTCCATTGCATTCTCACAATAATCCCATGAGGGAGGTCATGCTGGGAGAGAGGAACTGATCCAAGATCATGATCCAGTGGTTCTAGGACTTAGATCACACAAAATCCTCTAACCACTTTGCCACACTGACTCATGGAATGAACCTGCTTATGCTCTTGCACTGGCAGGCACAACTTTTGCCTTCACCATTTCTTCCTTCCCCCACTCTTGACTCAGACCATGTTGACAAAGGACATTGTTTTGTTCTTGCAAGAAGTTTCCCACCCAGATACAGCAGTTTCCAATGGGGCTTTTAGGTACACTGGTAAGCTGGAGGCTAGGAAGCCATAATGCAAACCATAACAATACAGGGAGTAGATGCACACAGTTGTATTCCATAAGTCAGTGTGTTCTTGTTCTTATTAACTGCTGTCAAGTCTGTTTTGATTTATGATGACCCTATGAATGAGAGATCTCCAAGTCACTCTGTTATCAACAGTCCCACTCAGGTCTTGCAAACTCGGGGCCAGGGCTTCCTTGATTGAATGTATCCATCTGTAATAATGTTGTTGCTCTTGTTTTACTCATTTACATCTTGCCTTTCTCTCAATAATGAGACTTAAGGTGGCAAACAACTTATTTAAAAACTACGCAGATTAACAACTGCCCAAAAGATTCAATACAAGGATACAGTGTAAAAGTTACTTTAAAAACAATTGTAAAAGTTATGAAGTTAAAAGCATTAAAATTCATTAAAAGGCTATCTAGAAACTTTAAAAACAGTATAGACATCATTAAAGCCCAGTGATTTTCTAAAAACCTGGTAGCGTACAAATGTTTTTGTTTGCTGGTGAAAGAAGGAAAAGGATGAGGCCATCCTGACCTCCCAGGGAAGGGAGTTTCAAAGTCTGGGAGCTGCCGCTGAGAAGGCCCTCTCCCTTGTTCTCATCAAATGAGCCTGAGAAGGTGGTGGGACAGAGAGAACAGCCTCCCAGAGGACCTTAGAGCTTTAATGGGGAGATATGGTTCTTCCGGTAGCCTGGACCCAAACCATACAGGGCTTTGTAGGTCATCACAAGCATCAGGATAATGGAATGTCCAGTCCATAAGAGTGATCCATAGTTTTTCATGAGTCATGGAAAAATTGCATTCAGGATTCTGATGCTATGTCAGTCACCTTTGATCTGCCATCCAATGATGCTTTTCTTTCTTTTTGACTGCAGATAGAGTCTTCCACATTCTTTTCTGACAATGTCCTGGTTGTGGTCCAGATTTCCTGGTTTTTAAATTTTACAGGGATTTTACAGGGACATAGTCTTTAAATTCTACAGGGATTTCCAGGTTGTAGTTTGGAATGATGGGCTGATCTAGTGTGCTTCTTTAGCTTTACTCTAATTTTGATATTAGCAGTTCATCGTCTGTGTCACAAACTGCCCCTAGACTTGCTTTTGTAAATAGACTGGAGCTTGTCCATCTGCTGTTTCCAATTATGTAGTCTATTTGATTTCTATACCAGCCATCAAATGATGTCTGTACATACAGTCATGTCATTTGTTGCCTGAGGAACATGTTTGCAATAAACTAGCTATTGGCCTCACAAGATTTGATAAATCACTCCTCTTCTTCATTTTGTTGATCCTAAGCTAAATTTTCCAACAATGTTGAATTCTGCTTTGTTTACTTTTTTTTTCATTCCAATCACCTACAATTATCAACTTGTCCAGTTTTAGTATGTGATCAATTTCTTCTTAGACTCCAGCACATTATCTTTCAATTTCTTCCTCTTTTGTCTCTTTAATTGGAACACAAATTTGGTTTATGTTTATATTGATAGGATTTCCCTGAGGTCTTATTGATCTTATTTGTTCAGACATCATATCCCTTGACTGCTTGTGTTACATCTCTCCTCCCTATTAATTGTATTCCATTTCTTCTTAGATTTTCATTTTTTGAGTAAAATACTGTACAGTTATCTGATTGAAATTGTCCCATTCCTATTCACTTATACTCACTCACTCCAAATTCTGTAACATTTGTTCATTCTACTTCCTGTTTTACAATATCTAGCTTTCTCAATTCATGCTTCCCACAATTCATGTTTTCTATTTGTTTATTTATTTGATTTACATTTAACTTTTCTCTTTCATGTTACTCATTTCTATTATATGTATTATGCAGCTTTGGACTTTCCTTTCACACCTAAGCATATCTGCAGCTCAGCATTCTTCTATCTTGAGTCAAATTGTGTAATTAACCATAGCACTACTCCAATTTTTCTTCTGCACTTTCCTAGTAGTCGGTTTAGTGCCTTTTGACCTGAGAATCTCATTTTCCAGCACTATCCCTTGATTCATTTTAGATTGTCTTATCTTAGAATTTTCATGGTTAAAGACATTCAGAAGTTGTTGCCATTTCTATGCAGTGCTAACAAGATTTATTCAAAGGGCCACTGTTATCTCTGAGAGATCTTTCACCAGTGTCTCCTCCTTAGCTCCACACTACTTCTGCTGCCTAGTAGCTGTTTGGTACATCTACTGGCATCTAAGCAAAAGCCTGACTTATATGGGAGACCTGTCCAGCATTAGTGCTACCATCAGCATACCTTCTTGCATCATAGGAGTATGCAGTCTTACCACCATAGACAATAGGTACAATGTTGGCTAATGGGGAGTAGCTCTGCTTTGTTTACAGTATCTACATTCATAAAGGAGAGCCAGTATGATGTAGTGGTTTGAATTTTGGACTAGGACTTTGGGAGACTGGCGTCTGAATTCCTGTTTGGCCATGGGAACCCACCAAGTGACTTTGTGTGGATCACACTATCTCAGGCTTACAGGAAGACAATAGGAGACCTCCTTTTCAAAATCAGAAATGGGCCTTTCTGGTTTCTGGTTTTGTTCTTTTGTATTTTTGAAAATCCATTTCACCCTCTCCTGGGGGTGGGGGTCGAAGGACAAAAAAAAAAAAAAGGTCTTTGAACCCACCAAAGTTGCCCACTCCTTCTCTGGCCCTTTTAGTATAGTTGGAATGGAGATCATGGTTCCTTCATACAAGTATTTCTGAGGCTACCATCTTTTTTAATGAAGGAAAGATGTTAAATAAGTTTGGATGATGTCATCAGTTAGTGGTGATTCAGACTGATGGTTATTTTCCAATATTTTTATTAAAGTTATAATACAGAATCAAAAATATATAAAGAAAACAATCTGCACATTATATTTAAAAATGTATTTTTGGTGTTTCTGATGATGTTTTGAGCTTGACTTCTATGTATATTATTATGCCATATTTTTATGAAATCAGTGAGAATAACTTTGAAATAAGCACAGAATCAGGCTATCTGCATGTTACCTTTTGTGGGATGAAAACTCTATAACTTTGGATTCTTTCATTGACAGATGTTTCATTGTTGACATGGCCTATTATTTTCTGCCATCTGGATTTTTAAAAATTATGCATGATCAAAGCTGTAATAAATAAATGCCACCTTTCTGCAGAGTGAGGTACATCATTCATGTTGAAAAGGTAGTATTTTGGAAAATGTAATATGAAGCAGCCCTCAGTAATGAGAAACTGTCACTTTGTTGAAGAGTCTCAAAATGCAACCACAATCAAGATACTGCATGTTTGTTTATTTTATGCATACCCTACCTTTGCATGGAACTCCCCGTGGTATCTCATCCAGATTGTTGACCTGATCCACACATATCCACTTAGCTTTGGTAGAGCTATGGCATCTGGTATACACAGACTGATCTCTGGGCCCCACTGTAATTTTTAGTTCTATGAGTTAATCAGTTCATTGGTAAACTAGATGATTAGTCACAATCCTTTTATATGCTGAGAGTCAAGAACAAATACTTTCTCTTGAAAATACATTTAGAAGAAAAGACCTATGGTAGTAAATAAAAATTTATTGTGCTTTTTAGTAGGTGGCTGCCTTTAATGAAGAACAGAACAACTTGCCTTTCATTTGCAGCTGGAAGATGTCTTAGTTAAATTAAGGTCTCTGAATTTTTAACATTCCCAAATGGATTCGATGGTGGAATCCAAACATCCAATTGTGCTAACAGAGGACTAAATCCAAGTGTTATTCCCAAATATAGTAGACCTACTGAATCAAGGAAACTTACATATGTGCTGACTTACCAAATTCTAGTTGATCCAGTTATTGTACTCCAGTTGGACCTAACAACTGATATCTCACATCAAGAGATGTACATGTATTATATAGCTGCATCTCGATTGTTACCCGCAGCTCACATTGTAAGCAGCACAGCTGCCCAGCACGGCCATTTCTCCATTGTCAGAGAGTAAAGAGATGAGCAGGACTGTGTCCAGCTGTTTTCCTGTAGCTGGACACACTGCAAGAGCATCTTGTATAGAGAGTTCTCAAGGACCCCCAGAGGTTTCCGCAAATGCCTGTTGCAGCATGTCCACATATAGGAAAACAGCTGCGCATGTCCCCACTAATTCCTCCCACTCTCTGACAATATGGAAATAGCCATGTTGGGGACTATGCTATTTACAACTTGAGTTCTGAGGGAGATTTTTGTCAGAGCATGCTTGGAACAGAATTCCAATCTATGCAACAACAAGTGAGTTGTGATAGTGTAAGTCCGGCTTATACTATCATAGTTCACTAACAGGATGGAAGCTAATAATTAGGTTTAGGTCAGAAATCTACATTTAAGTGTATTGTTATAGATAAATGTTTGCATGCAAAATTATAATTCATAGATATCACCACTCTCTGCCATCCTGGTGTCATGCCTCTTGTGGAAGAATCCTCCCCCAGGACAAACCTGAGATTCCTGGACCAGAAGGCACTGAAGAACAAGCCTCTTTAACTGAATCCACACACCATGGGGAAAAAGGTGAAGAGTCTCACTCAGGAAGTGGGAAACTCTGTCCTCAAATCCAGAAAATAAGACAGGCTAAAGTCCAGTACAAGACTGTTGGTTACTTGGACCTCCTTGTGAGCAGGACCCTCTCCTAAGGGGACTTTGGTTCAAGGTCCTGCAACTGACCCCTGGGTGGGGCTCTCAAGCTCAGTTTTACAGGCCTGAGTACTGGCCAAGGAAGGTTGCTGAAAACAACATTGATTGCAATTTCAAGTCCTGTCAGATCTTTCCTGGACCCTTTGAATTCTGCTCTGACAGCCTTGACCTGAATATGAACTATTTGCCAGAGCCAGGCTCTGTTTTGCCCTTACTTGACTTAGCTGTACTCTGCCTGTTTGAAATCTGGACAGCATTGGATTTTGCTTTTGGATTAACCTTGCACCTCTTACCTGCTCTCTGGTTGGACTCTGCTGGCTTGGATTTGAACTGCCTTAACTCTGTTTCTGAAATATCAGCTGAACTTGTTAAAACTTTGTGCATGTTACATGCCTTTCTAGTTAAGTCTGATTTATGGCAGTGCTGTCATAGGGTTTTCTTTGCAAGATTTTTTTCAAAAGAGATTGAACTGCCTTCCCCGAGGCTAAGGCCCCTCCCTAAACTGCAAACCCCCAGGATTCCATAGGATATTGAAAGTGGAATAATAGCACTATAACAGTCTAGTGTGGAAATGGCCCAAGAAAATGTGAATTGCCCAAGGTTGCTTAGTGAATTTCCATGGCTGAGTGGGGATTTGAACTCTGGTCTCCCAGAGTCCTAGTCTAACACTCACACTACACTACGCTGGCCCTCTACCATTTCATACATTGCCCTCAGTGTTTGCCTGTCCTGGATGTGTCTTTTAGAGACTGGACATTTACTGTTAAGAAGAAATAATATAATGATATACTGAAGTCATCTATAACTGAGCAATGGCAGGGTGATGACTTGGGTTACAAATATATTCATAATTCTCTTAAACAACTTTCCAAACTTTCACTATAGGGTCCTACTATCAAGAGTTAAATTTGAACCCACACTGTTTCATAACTGGTTCATATTACTAAATAATTACACTACCAACATTATTGTTTCTTTTCCCTTTTTAGTGTCCTAAGCAGCTGTACTAAAGTCCTTATAACTGCCTCTTCAGCACCTTTTCTCTCAAAGAATTGTTTTGTTCATGTTCGAATTAATATGTTGTATTAAGGCTTTTCCATAGTCCCTCAAGCTTCCAAATGCCAAGAAGCTCTTGCTGTTCAGGGCCATACTCTGAAGAGATGCTTCATATGATCAATATAGGTATGTGATTGGATTTTATGCTGTGGTTAGTTGTAGTCTCATCACTACCTTGGAATTGGATGTCTGTCAGTAGCAGAACTGGTGTCCCTCGCTCCCAGATATTATGTTTAATGGAAGGGGGAGCCTGTGCAACTGAAGCAACCATGCAACCGATATGACCATTCCACAGTACATGTACCCAACTGGCAACTAGTTCTGTTGGAAGTGATACCACTGCTTTGTGGAGCTATGGATTGAGATGGGATAGCAAGAAGATGAGATGGAGTGTATCAAAGATTAGGTGGTGCAATGGCCATACTTCCAGTGCTACCATACTTCATTATTTTAAAAGACTTAATTGATTTTCAAGCATCATTCCTTCTTAGCTCCCTCTGAAAGCTTTCTTGCATAGTAATACCTCTATGACATATGCCATTTTCATACAAATGCCTCCCTAAAAAAATTGAGGGAGAAAGAAAGCAAATCACTTGCTCCTCCTCCATTTTAGGGCTCTACTTGCATATGAACTGCTGCACCTATCTTTCTGAAAACATACAGTGGCTCACAGGTATTCAGGGTGCAGAACCCTCACAAAAGTGGAAAAGCCGTGAATAACATTCTCCCTCCCCCATGATTCCCCTCCCATTGCCTTCCAAGGCTCTCCCCTCCTGTTCCCTTGCATTTTGCCCTGGCACATGAGCCTTCCTTCTCAGTGCTAAGGCCAGAGGCAAGGAAATGGGATGAAGGGACTCTAGAGGGGAGAAGGAAGGCACTTCCATGCCTCCTCCCAATTTCCTTGCCTTTTGTCTAGGCACACATTCTCAGCACCATGGCCAGAGGTAAGGGAATGAGAGGAGGAGCGCTAAAGGAGAAAAGATAGGTACATGCATGCCTTCCCTCATTTCCCTTGGCTTTTGCCTTGACTCACAGACTTAACATCAGGGCCAGAGGCAAGGGAATGGGAGGAGGAGCTCTAGAGGGGAAAAGGAAGGCACACACGTGCCTTCCCCTCTCCCTTGCCTTTTGCCTAGGTGCACATTCTCAGCACCTGGGCCGGGGCAAGGGAATGGGAGGGGGAGTTCCAGAGAGGAGAAAGAAGACATGAGTGTACCTCCCCACCATTCCCTTGCCTTTCATCCAGGCACACTTGCCTTCCTTCTCCATGCCTAGCAAAATGCAAGGGAATGATGGGAAGAGAATGGTAGAGAGACATGCATGCACCTGGTAAATAATCTAGTTCACAAAGGTCAAACCCATGAATGTGAAGGGAAGACTGTATTCAGTGGCAGCCATGTTGGTCACACATCAAAATACCACAAAATTCAAATCCACACAATGGTAATACTTTTATTGGTCAACCAACTGCAGAAAATGCATCATGCAAGCTTATGAAGCTCATCAAGCAAAGATATTAAAATTCATACAGGAGAGAAAAAGGTGACAATTGTTAGAGCCAGAGGTCTACATTCTGTCTCAGATGTTACTCTGTTGTCAATTAAGATCATACTGAGAGATTTCAGTGCAGGCAGAAGCCACACACCTTCTCAGCCATGGGGACCAGGGACAAAGGGCAATAAAAGACAAGGAATAGAATTTCAACTTTATTAGCAACAGAAAAGTAACTTCTCTTGAGATCCAGCTCTCCCTGTCTCATATGAGGCTAACCGTTTCTTTCTTAGGCAGAGAACAATGAATTTCTCATGGAGTCTCTGTGCTGCTACATCTGGAAAAATCTTTGTCTTTCCAGATATAACAGCACAGAGATGCCTAGAGAAATTATAGGTAAAACTTGCCAAATATAGTTCAGTGAAAGAGTTTTACCTTTGTTGGAGGTAAATCCTTAAAAAATTAAATTCCAGACCACTGCTTCCTTTTGTTAAACTTTCCCCAGTTGCAGCAAAATTTGGTATCTTCAAATTGAGGTAATATATTCTGGGGTAGCCATGTTGGCTGTATAGCAAAATACAACAAAGTCCACAAAAGGCCAACCAAAGTGCAGAAAAGGCATCATGCAACCTTACAAAGCTTCACTGCCTTCATCAGGCAAAAATCTTAAAAATCATATAGGAGAAAAAGGCTATTTCATTTATCCTGGTTTTTCTTTTAGAGCCACCATTGTTCTGTCTTGTCATTTTAAAACATAAGGGAAAAAAATGTTCTTATTCTGGATACTCTATCAATGGATAAAGTGCCCTTGCAGAACCTACTCTGCACCTAACATCTGAAATTTAGCAATCTTAATTCCCTCAGAAGAGGAAATTATGCCTGCACGTTTCCTCCAATTGTGCCAAGAAACAAAAGGGATTATTGGGAATCACATTTTAAAGACACATAGCACAAGCCCCTTATTTGTCTGCTCTTTGGCAGGCATAATCTCTACCTAAGGAAATACTATGCCTGGAGCAAGCATCCAGTTGAAACAAAGTAAATCTCTCTCTCTCTAGCCAATTTGTTGTTTCCCATGATTGTCCTTGGAATTACTGGCTATGAAGTCCTATGAATTAGCATCCAACCACGTGAAGGACATCAGGTTGGGATAAGCCAATTTACAGACTAGTCTGATTTTTTTTAAAAAAAACCCTTTATCATAGTCTGTCAATTCAAGTTTCCAATGAGCTGATTATCTGAAGTTGTGTGCCTCTGCAGGGGAAAGAGCAAGAGAGAAAAAGAAAGACACACACACAGAGAGAGAGAGGATGGGGAGAGGGACTGAGAACCACAAAAGATCAAATCAGCTCCCTCTGGCAGCACCTCAGTAATGTGCAGTATATACTCCAAAAGGACGTTTGTAAATGCAGAACAATTTTGAGTTAAATCTTTCATGTGACAAAGATACAGGATAATTAATGCGGCGTTTGTCCAACAGCCTATAACCAATGCAGGCCAGATCCACAGCTGGGGTAAATCAGCCAGTGGCATGGTGTCAACTTTGCAATGAGGCTGCAACTCACATAGGCAACTTACTTTCCTGCAGCAGCCCAGTTAACTCCAGAGGAACAAATGCAGAGGAAAAGTAGTTTTCAGACTGTGGCTAAGATACACCTGGAGTGATGGGAAAGGCTAGGATACAATCAAAGAGTTTCAGGGGTGGGAATCATGTGGCCCTGTAGATGTTGTAGGACTAATTCCTAGTCTTCCTTATTGTCGGCTGTGCAGGCTAGGACTGCGTGAGGTGTCTCCCTGGATGTGTAAATTTTTAAATAACTAGCATGCTCTGAAAGCCTATATGATAAAGTGGTTTGAATCTTAGATTAGGACTCAGGAAGACCTCAGTTTTAATCCCTCCTCATCAATGGAAACCCACTGGGTGATTTTGGGCAGGCTACACTCTCTCAGCCTAAAAGAAAGCCAGTGGCAAGCCAGTCTTGAATGGAAACTCTACGATGGGGTTGGCGTAAGTTGGAGTCAGCTTGAAAACAGATAACAGCAACAATGCTGTCTCATTCTTTCACAACACACAGACTGAAATTCTGTTGGCGAGCTGATGGAGTTTCATTCTTCCCCACACAGCTCTGCTCCTGAATCTGTAGGAGTGTAGCTAACTACAAAACACTGCTACTTTGGATTGGGACACACTTCCAAAGCCACAGAGTGGCCAAGGAAGCAAGAGAAAAAGCAGAACCATCATCCTCAAGTATGCTTCCTTTCCCCTGTCTGTGGGAGAGAGTGCCCCTGCAAGCTGGAGTTGTGCTGAGGTGGGGGGCAAGGGGCCATTTCACAAAAAGAATGTTAAATACTTCTGTGATGGGAAGTCCCTTTCAGTTTACTTGATTACTAGTTAAATCTGTACCCCAGTCATTTACCTTACCATTTCATATGAACTTTTTCTAGGATTTCACCATAGAGACCCTGAGATGGCTCGAAACATGGACAAACCAAGAACAGTTGAATCCTACCTCTCCAAATAGGTTCAGCCCCATGCACAGCTCACTTATAATTCAGACTAAAACCCAGAGGAAATTCACCATCCCACTAACAGGAAAGCGAACAACTGCCACTGGGATCAAACAAACTCAGTCCCAAATTTCATGCAGAAAGAATGGTCAAATCTGTTAAATTTCACTTTCTCCCATGTTCAGATGTTGGGTTTTTTTTGGGGAGGGGGAGGTTTCCAAAAAATACCATCTCTTTCCTCAATGTTAGGAAGAAATTTTCAAATGTTGGTAAGTTTTCATCAAAAACAGGTTCTTAATCAACTATACTGGCCAAATTCAAGAGGAGCCTTCCAGATGGGGGCGGGGGGAAGTCTCTGAAAGTCCTAGATTTTGTTCCCATACAAACCAATTTTATTTTGGATGTCTCCATGACATTTTTTACATCCCAAAGCATATGATGGGAACTCCTGGAATTTCCAAGGACTTTTTATTCCTGCTTTCCATGTCAATTTAAATTAACCCAGTATTTTCCAAAATGAAATGTATCTCTACTTGGCTGTTTGTATTATTCTGGAAGTAGCCAAGATGGCCAATGCCAGTAAACACTCTACTATTTCCAGGCCACAGATTCAACAGAGATCAAGCAAGGGAAAGAGGAATGTTTCCACCAAAACCAAATGATCCCAGAGTTTAACTACTGTAATATTGCTGAAGTACTTAGCCCTTTGACTGTAACTCCTGCATAACAGAAGGCTGAATGGAAATGCATGAAAATCAGTTTTTGAAACTTTGCATGAATCTAGGGCCCTTTCTACAACCTGTCTTATCCTGGTGGCATCCTGTGAGGATCCTGGCAGTTGCTCTGCTGGGAGGAGTGTGTAACAGGAGCACTCCCCTCCACACCTGCTGCCTCTGCAATCCAGAAAACACAATGGCCTCACTTCTTCCTGCCTCAGCACAGCCGGGTAATGTCCCAGGCTATGCTGGGGCAGGAAGTGCAGCCATTGCACTTCTGGGTCCTCCGAACACCAGATAAGTGCGGGGTGGTGGCGTGATTGCAGATCATTGATGAGGAAAACCCGTCAATGATTTACTCTGTGATTGAGCTGCCTGGGACAGGAGAAAGATGGTACTGCAACAACACTATGCATAACCTGTCATTGCAGTCCCATCCTTTTTTCTGTCCTCATTGCAGTACAACAATGTCCTGGGAAAAGGGCCTAGGTATGACATGTGATCAGTGGCAAGAGGAAGAGGAGGAAGAACAGGAACAAGAACATAAGGGAAGGGAAGGGAAGGGAAGGGAAGGAAACAATCCAGGATATTTCCCAAAAGAGTTTTGATGGTAGCCTCAGAATACGCACGTAAAATCAAGGCCATTTCCACACGGGCATATTGCCCACGCTAGAGCGACCTCTCTTGGAGGTCTTCTTCACAGGGGGGTGTGCTAGAGCAGTTAAAAAAAGTGAGGTTCTAGACTTCAAATTGCTCTAGCGCAGCCGCGGGGGTGGCACTGTGAGTTTTATAAAAACCACCTTCGCAAGTGGTTTTTATAAAACTCACCCGCGCTGCCCCGTGGCAGCCCCCGGTGAAGAACTGCAGAGACGCGGTAGCGTGCCCCTGCAGATCTGCCCGGGGGGGGCTTCTGGCTGGCGTGCTGTCCTGATTGGCAGAGTGCCGCCAGAAGCCACCGGCCGCCATTTTGGGCGCCGCCAAAATTCGGTGGCGTTTAGAATGGTGGATCCGCGCTCTCCGCAGGGACGGAGCAACCCGCTCGCAGGTAAGTTCTGCCCCTGCGTGCACGGCCCCGTTTCAGCACCCCCCGTGAGGAAAGGGCCTAAAACAAAAAAAAATTAGAAACTCTCAGTTCTTCCAGAAACATTTTTTACTGTCTGGTTGAGTCCAGAGACAGCCATTCCCCATATGAAGATCATTGTGTTGTACTTACCTGCCATGTATCCATCAAAAATGAGAAGGCTGTCACAGAGCTTGGAAAAATTACCTTTTAGAACCTCAGAATCTGCCAGATAGCACAGCCAGTGGGAGTTCTGGAAGCCGAGATCCAAAACAGTAATGCTTTTAAGCTCTGACCCGTCAGGAAAAAAAACTGGGGCCACTCTAACTCGACACCAGAAAAATGATAGAATACAGAGGGATTAAAAATCAGACTTTAAGGTATGTACTCTAAGCCCTCTGTCTACCTAAAAGGGTGAAATCTGATTATTTGGTTTTTCCCACAATCACTTTTTCCTGATCTAAAAACTGTGAATTCAATACATTCTCATATATATAAAAAAGGAAATAAACAGGATTTCCACCCATCCTTGGCAGAACTAGTTGCACTGGATCACCAGGTTAAACAGAAATGGACATCTCTTTTTCACAGACATTTACTGTGATAAAAAGAACACATGTGCTTAAATGTGAGAAGGCATAGTACTGGCAGGTCCTGCCCACAACCTTGGTGCATTCACTTGAAAACTTAGAAAAGTTACTTTGGGTCAGTTATGGCTCCCAGAATGTCCCAATCAATGTCCATGTTGCCTGCAGGGCCTTGGGCAGTCACAGTCTAAAAAACTAACCCTCTGAAGCTCTGATTCAGTTTAATATCTAAAACTTACCTGTGTGTATTCTTCCTCCACAACATCTGACATTGGAGGAGGGGTAGGTAATGGGGAAAGGAAAAAACAAAAGCTCTGTCAGAAAGATCAGATAACAATTCAGTAGTTCTCTTAATTTTTAAAAGTCAGATTTGCCAATATTATATAAAATTGTGCTGAAAAAGGTAAATAAGCATCTTTCTCCCAACCCCCAGAGTCCCTCCCCCAAATCCTCTCCCTCCTTGCCAAACACAAGATGTTATGTTACTAAACTGTTGGTGAACTTTTAGAAGAAACAGACCATGTGTTGACCTGTGCAAAGCACACGAAACCTTGAAAATATTAGGAGGTTGCAGACTTTGGAACTGTGAACCTCAGCTGGAACTTCCTGCCGGCTGACGGGCCGGGTTTGAAGGCATCAGGTTGAGTTTTGTGCTTTGCAGCAAACAGCAGGTCTGATCACAACTGACAGACTGCTTTGAAAGCATACAGCACTGATGAAAACGTGATATGCAGTATGACACAATGGCAAGGAAAGTTATTGACTTGGGTGGGAAGACAATAAAAGAAAGCAAAAATCCCACCCTGTTTGCAATACACACGCACACACGCACATATTTCAGTAACTTATTTCCTCCTAAATAAGGGTATAGTAAGCAAGAATGGCATCTTCATCTGAAAACAGAATTCACACTATACCTTTATAGTGCTATTATTCCACTTTAACTGCTAATAGTCCATCCTATGGAAATCTAGGATTGGAAGTTCAGGGAGGGAAATTTACAATTCCCAGCCAGAGAGTTCTTGGGCCTCAGAATTTCACAGGATGTTACCATGGCAGTAAAAGTGGAATAATAGCAGGAATAATGATATGGTATGATAGGGTCCAAAGAATCTTGTGGTGTGTTACAGACTAACGTGATGCATTTGACAGCAGCTTTTGTGGACAACAGCCCATCTCTTAGATCCATTCTGCTGCAGATGTTGTGAAATAATGGTTTATGATACTTAACAGAATACTTTTCTTTAAAATATCATGGCTAATAATTTAATAAAATCTTGCCTGGAACCCTATATTAGCTTGATTAAGTGTTTAACTAAAGCCATTTCCACACAACACTGCTATGGTGCTACTATTCCACTTTTGTCATCCTATGTAATCCTGGGGTTTGCAATTTAGGGAGGGGCCTTTAGAATTCTCAGCCAGAGAGCTCTTGGGCCTCAGTAAACTACAAACCCAGAAATCCACAGGATGTTGAACGTAGAATAACAATACTATAACAGTGTAGTGCAAAAATGGCCTAAGTAACTTCTCAGGGCCCAACCTCTCCAAACCAAACAGGCATCATTCAACCATGCTCATCAGATCATTGGCAAGAGAAGACCTCCTTCTCCCCATGCAGCTGATGCCCAGTAAAGTAGGTTGTCAGAGCAGGTTACAATCAGGATAATAGTGTCAAAATTAGGAATAAGTAGTGATCATGAATACAAAATGCTTACAGTTCAAAGTGCTGATTATTACCCACAAAGGTCTACGTGCCTCAAGTCCATCTGTCTGAAGGCCTGTACTTTGTTCTCGCATATAAGACTGCCTGTAATTGGAAATCATAGCAGAAGCCCTTCTCTCAGTCACACCACATTCAGTGGTATGCTGGATATTGTGGGAATTTCCATATTATGAAACAGAGAGACTAACTCCCTTTCTATTGCCTTCCACCAGCAAGCAAAGACTTTTTCTATTCAGAGAAACATTCACCAGCTGACTATTCAATCTGGTCTGATGTTTTGAACGAGATGTGTTGGACTTTTAAATATTTTACTGCTTCCTTGTTATTAACCTGGTAGTTCCAAACTGTTTTAACTGGTGTTTTCATAGTACAGTTGGTTTAATTTAAATTTTATCTTGTATAATTTATTGTGTGCTTATTGAAACCTTTTAAAAATAATCTTGTAAATTGCCCTGCATCCCAACCCTGGAGGAGAGGTAGGATATAAATCAAAGAAGTAAATAACAGCCTGCTGCTTGGGAGGAGGTTCTCTGGATGCCCTTGTTAATTCAACTTAAGCCCCACAAAAATCAATGGAACAAATTCTCCATGATTTAAGGCATGACCCACTGATTTGAATGGTAAGTAAATATTTGGGCTTAACCAGAAAGGGGAAAAAAATATCTGGAAGTATCAAGAGTTTCCAGTTGTTTTGTTTTAGTTCTACCTGCATATTCCCTGATTTACATCCAAACACTTTTTTAAAAAAAGAAATATCCTGGGTTTCCCTCCCTACCTTAGTGTTCTTGCTCCTCCCTCTCCCACATGTCACATTTAGACCCAGGCAACAAATCAGAAATTTCAACATCTTCCTTACAGCCTTCTTTTATTAAACTGACCTGGTAAGTAGTAATGAAAAGTCCTTGACAATGCTGGGAATTCCCAGGGGGTACTTCAGCATGACATGTGGATCTCCAAAATAAAATTGATTTGTGGAGGAACAAAACCTGGGATTTTCAGAGGGGTATTTTCCTTCAACTGGAGGGGCTCTCCAAGTATCTAAGTGAGGCTTTACTGTGCAATCTTCACTGCCTCATTTGAGGAAATTCACAGAAGGTCCAGAATGTCACCTTCCCTTTCTGACTCTCACAATTTTTCTCATAATTCCATCCAGGTTTTTGTATTACCAAAGAAAATCTGTTAAGGAAAAAGATACAATAGCTGTATGCTGCCTTTTAATGGTAAGTGGTGGTTTTGTCTGGAACCACATGTTACCGCAGTTTCCTAGCCCGAGCTCGTGGGATATTGGATATCATTTGATATCAATAACTTGGTCTCCTTTACCTATGCCTCTCCATGTGCTTGCGAGGCCCCTGGACAAGCACGCAAACAAGCATGGCTGCAAATCGCTGAAATATTCCAAACTAATACAGGCAGGCCAGAAATAGCCAGACTGCCGCTTCTGGAGACCTCAAGGCAGCTTGACGAGCCAAATACTCAACTGTCAAGCACTCTGCGTTTGCATACTGGCTACTCTATTGACAATTCGGTCTTAACTCAATCATGTAAATCACTGCCCTTTTGGAGGCTTTGTCTCCAGCCCCAAACTCATTGTTGTCCCCGAGAATGGACTAGCCTGCGGCCGCACTTTCCCCTATAAGAACCCCTGACTTTGAGCGCTTCCTCGGATTGCTCTTGACTTCCATCCTGTCTTGCTGTTGCTTTGTTCGACGATCCTTCCCCTCAGGTCTCCGTGCTGAGAACGCCACTTCAACGGACCTTTTTCCTCTGACTTTCTGGCTTCAGGACAGGTGCAGTATTTCCCGTACCAAAACTCCTCTTAAAATCCCTCTATCCCACTCCAACCTTTATTTCTATAATTCTCTGTGTGAGTGTGTTGCATACACGTGTTTGGCTGTATATCAATAAAAACCACTATTATTAGTTACCTCTGTTTGCTCCTTGACTCAGTCTGACCCCGTAGACATTGAGTAAAAGATCTCGCTCCATTGCCCTGCCTCTCGTATTGCTAGCTTTTGCTCTTTGCTAATTCTCAACTTGATAATTTGGAGCGCACTTAGGTGTACCTCACAGGACCCCCAGAAATCAAGGTAACACACACCCTTAGTCTCCAGTCAGCCACAGCTGTATTTCTCCAAGATCCCTAAAGGTGGGAGGGGTGGTTGCAGAAATTTGCCTTTTAAGTGTTCAAGTACTCCCCCCGCCCGAAAAGCAGAAGTATGACAAAAGAGCAAAGGAGAAAAGAGACTAATTGGAAGAGCTGGTACAGTCAAATTCACAGAACTGGTAGAATATCACATTAGGATAGGAAAGACCCAGAATCAAATCTGTGGTCAATCACAAAGCTGAGCGGCTGAGTTACCCTCAACCTAAGCAATTCACAGAATTGAACACACTAATTTGTAGTGTGAATAAAATGATGAATAAATGCACTTAGGTGATTCTGAGGGAGGAAGGGTAGGAACAGAAACAAGAAACATATGTTTAAAATACATGTAGTTTAAAAAAGAAAATAAATTTAGGTTTGCATTCTGTAGTGCCATATTTTTTTCTCTTTTTGTCATTGCAGAGGCTGGAATTCTGTTCTTCCTTCAAGTGACAAGGAAACCCCGTGACAACTCAACATCTCCCTGTATCCCCTCCATGGCCACGTAGTGGCTGAGGGAGAGCAGGAGAGTGGCTGAAATGTGTTTGGCTATGTGACTATAGTAAGACAACTTCTGGGACTTCAAAGATGACATTTTTGTGTGTCTGGATATAATTACTTAGTGAAGCACTTCTTAGACATCCCGTACTCTCTGCCCACCACTACATGAGCATGGAGAGATGGAAGAGGTTACAGGGAGAAGGAAAGTCCTGCTGGAGGGTAGGGGGAAACATTCTGTAGTTATGATATACCTCCCAATGTATGACCTGGCCATCATTTCCCCTTTATTTTTCAGGGATTCACACCTCATCCCAGATATAATATTTATAGAATGCAATCATGTCTCACAGGAATGAATTCCGAAATAACAGTGTCAAGTTATAAATAAACAGTCCCTATCCAATCTTGCCCTTTTAAAATCTTAATAAAGTCCCACATAAATATGTGATAGGTATGCATGGTAGAAAACCCTTGTTAAGGAGCAGAGTGTACCTCATTCTCTGTATTGGTGTGGTTATTTTGGTAACTAGAACTATTTACTTGGAATATTTTTCCATGAAGGAAAAGATAAATCTGTAATAATATTTGTACAATGTTATTATACCTGACTTACAACAGTGCATTCTAGAACAGTTGTGTTAGATTGATGGAGGAAGCGGTGTCTAGACTTTCTCCATAACAGATCTCATATAAATATGTGGTAGGCAAAGAAAGCCATACCATTGGAGAAGAGGCTTCTTGGAGGAGCAGAGGGGAGTGCATTCTGTATATTGGTCAGAATATTTTGGAAACCACAACTCATGCTGTTTAAATTGAACCAAAGTAGGGAAAAATCCTGGTGGGTTGTTGACCGTTTCAAACTGGGAGGACCACACAAAGAATAATATTCAATGAAGAATAAACAGCAGAGACTTATTATGAAGTGTTTTAGTCCATACAATAATGACATAAAGCCAAATTTCTTTTTCAAATCCTGAAAACTACGGCGTGAAGAAATGCCTGTATTCCGAAAGAATGAGAACATTGGGTTGGTAACAGTCCTCTATAGCTCAAGATACAGGAAACGTTCATTGGAAGATATAACAATATCTACAGCCTTAGGGCTGCATAATCCACATGCCATACCATGCATATTAGAAATACAATTTTTCTTATTGTTCCTGCTCAGGCTTGTTCTTGCTCTGCGTGCACAACAACTGTTGTGTCTTGCTTAGGATCTTCTTGCTACTCCATGCTGATAAACATCAAGTCTGAAGAACACAGTCAAATATCAAGACATTCTCTTCTCATCTATCTAGTATAGCTTTGTGGTAGGACAAATGCTTTACATGATAAAAGTGTCTCAAAATGAATTCCAGGCACTGGTCTGTAAGGTTGGAAAAGATTTCTGTTTGAAAATCTGGAGAACCTCTCTTAGCCCATATAGATCATGATTAGAATTCTGTGGCCCTTGGCTTTCATCAGACTTCATTCCTCAAAGTCTCTCCCCCGAACCAAAAAAAAGAAAAAAAAGTGAAAAATGTGCTCTTTTTTTTTTTTTGATCTGGAAAGAAACATTCAGGAATTGCAATTCTGCCTTAAAACAAAACATGGTTGGCTCGCTGTCTGTTTTCTTGACCAGTGTACAATTCTCCCAGAGAGAAGTTTTGTTTTACAGTTTGACCATTTTGGTGGATAGCTCAACACAAGAAAAAAAGTGGCTGGCATCCTGTATTGCAGCTAGAGATTCATAACCTAGAGTTATGGATTGCTAGCTACTCTATATTCAGTTATACTACTAATCGCAATTGTGGCACTCTTGCCATGATCATAAATCCCAAGCAATTCCTACTTTAAACTCCAGGGAGTCACTCAGAATGACAGAGGTCAGATCTGTTGGGGAATCAGCACACAGATGTTTCTAGTCTCCTCTTACTAGCAAGTTGCTGTGGCACAATCAGAAGATCCTACCAGCAAGCTGCTGTGGCACAATCAGAAGCAAGATCTCTGTTGCAACACCTCATTTCAGTAGAAATTGCTGGTAGGAATCCCCAGTCCCCAGCAGAATTGACCTCCATTGCTTGGAGCAGCTGTTAAGTTAGGTTTGGGGTGGGGTTACACATTTATAACCAAAGTCAGTGATGAAGAAGCTCTGCCAGTCTTTCTACTGAGGGATGTTCACAGTAGGATCTCTTATAATGTAGCCTGCTTTGCCCTTGCAGTAAGGAAGATTAGAGAGTGAGCTTGTGAAAAATCATCTGTCAGACTGCATATTTTGAACTATTGTATCTTGCAATTAGTGTATGTTCACTTAGTGCAATTTCACTGCTTTGTATTAGCAAAATTTGGGGCAGGGGACAGGATCATTCAAGTCTCTTGATAATTGGTGTTTTTAGGGTTCCAGAAGCCATCATTTGTAAATAATTCTATATTGAATCTTCTACATCTATCTTATATGTATTTTATCTGTTCACGTTTTTGTATTATTATTACTATTATTATTTTTATACATGCTTTAAAATTGCCTTTAGTCACAAACAATAAACTGCTTATTCCCCATAAACTCAGCAAAAGGATGTTTAAAACAAAACAAACTCCTGGTTTTAGTAGAGGGTTTTCTTGTGGTTTTCTGGGGTTGGCATGCTTCATAGTGGGCTCTGAAGGGTCAAAAACTGGCTTCCAAACTTGGGAATTTGCCCACCTCTGATACAGATAACACTGAGCTAGGCTTACTAGTATTCTGAAGGCTCCAAGCACTACCAGTCAAAACACACTTTGAGGTTATTTGTTTCCTTGATGGATATTATTTTTTCCTGGTAAGGAAAAGGAAGTGATAGGAAAATAAGAGTGGTTTTTCATGGAAGACATCATCATACAGATACCCTCTTCTCAGTGAAACCTTAGTGCTATTTCACAGAGATGGAAAACTAGGTTTTCCTCTGAGAGTTTGTGTGATAGAGAAGTCTTTTACAAATATTTTAGCTGTGCCAGTCACAGCATTCTGATAACCATACCTGTATGCAGGTCTTCAGCGACATTTCTTTCTCACTTCATATTTTTAAGTGTGGACTTTAAAACATCTTTGGCTACATCCAAATGTTAGTTGCAACTACAGTAGATCCATTGCACCAGTGGGATTTGTTAAGTCAACGTTTACGTTAAGAATTGATTTAATGGGTCTGCTCCAGTAGGGATTTAAAATTGCACTAAACCTCCCAAACGTTTGGTAAAAATGTAACAATCAAAGTGTCCTTTACTTAAAAGAAAATGATGGGCTAGCCAATTAAAGTAATTCATGGCAATTTCTTCAGCATAAAATATCTAACAGTTAATTATTCAGTCATGTTGCATTTCAAACCTGCAGTATCTTAGGGAAAGATTTTTTAAAAAAAGTCTGATGAAATCTATTCATAATATCCTAATCAAAATATAAAAATATTATGCTAGATATAAAAATTATCCCTAAAGTGTTTCAGCTCAGTCATGGAAAGTTCTTCCTTTTGCCATCTCACTAATAAATATATTTTACAGTGTTTCAGACAGTTGTCCAAACTGAGACCATTTCCTCAAACCCTGGGATTGCAGTTTAGGGAGAGGCATCTAGAATTCTCTGCCAGGGAGCTTTTTGGCCGCATAAGCCACAAACCCCAGAATTCCACAGGATGTTGAAAGTGGAATAATAGCACTGTAACAGTGTAGTGCAGAAATGGCCTCAGGCACTGAGGTGTTAAGTTTCAATCAATTCAGTGACTTCAGGCAACAACCAAGATAGAATATGGTTAGGGCGAAGACAGGGAAGTATGAAAATGCAAGAGTAAGGACTTCATTTTACAAAGTAACCTCTGAATTTATTTGTGGATGCAATTAGGAAATATTTGTCATATTCAGGAGCATAACACAGCATATTTTGTACAGTTTGTGTGGAGGTCCTGCCAGGTATAGTGAGAGCCATATCTGAAAGTTTCAAGCCATGAGGGAGATGTCGTAGCTGTCAATAGCCATAGCTGTTCTCTGCCTTGTGGAAAGGGCAAGAGGCAGGAAAATATTGTACACAAAGGAAAATGTAGGGAATTGAAAGTGGACACTCACTAAGGATTTATAGTGACTGTAGGGAACTGTCAAATATGGGATGGAAGAGTGAAAGGATAAGGCATGTTGATGAATTCAGATGATTGAAACATAGCAACTTGCAGCACTGGGACAGTTTTTCATCAGAAAATAGCCCAAAGGGGAAGGGGAAACCCTGCTTCTGAACTGAATCCCAGTCTGGAATGGACAGCCAAGCAGATGCTTTTTTAAAAATGAAGAGCTGTAGTCAGTCTTGAGTCTTATGATTTAAAAACCAACAAAGACATCAGGATGATGAGGGGATGGGGAAGAGAGCTTGGATCACCCCAAATGCCTACAGTCATCATGTAGGCCCAAAGGTAGTGTCTCATTGGTGGAGGTGACTAACATTCTTGTTGTGGGGAAAATAATCTAAATCAAAGTTTCCACTTGAGCTGCTGGTGATAAAGTATGCCAAATAGTTCTAACACCCTCAGAATGCTGTTGTTGTTCTTTGGGGTCATGTCTGGTGTGTTTTTGGGTTTCTCTGAGTTGACTTTCAAGCTACAGGGCCTCAATGGCCAAGTACTAACAATGCTATTATGTGTCATGGTGCATGCTTACTGATACTTCATGCTCTTTTCTCCATGCATTTGCTGTACATCTGAAGGAGAAGTTCCAATCCAGCTCTTACTACTAGAAAGAACGAAGAATTGTACAAGGCAGGAGTTATAGCCTCCCTCAACAAACTCATGAAGCAGCTTCAGATAAATACAGGAAAGAAAATCAATTCTTTTTGCAACAATGCTGCAAGAATGGTTGGAAACAGAGGTCCATGTATTAAAGAAAAGAGGCAAGCAGAACACAAGGAACTCATCAGGTTAGAGACACATGCAATGGGCAAAACATTATCTTTAGATGCCCTGAGGCTAGAACTGCAGTCCACATTTGAATTCAAACTGAGCAAGATGTTTTGTCAATATCACAGAGATAGTGGAGAAACAATTTAATTGCCAAGTTTTGGGAGACATTCTTCAAGGTCTAATTTTTTTTAACTCTGCCGCATGCTTCTCAGGATTCCATTTGGCACAGCGCTCAAAGAATTGTATAGTTTCTTACCAGTTCTATTTCTTTAGCTCCAAAGGTTGGTGTCCTGTTTAGACAGTAGAATGCAAAGAAATAACTTCTTGAAATGTTTTCTTTCTTCAGTTTCAGGTGCTATACTCTGTTGACATGGTTTTTATTTTAACTGTGATGATAGATTATAAATCTGGTTTACACAAGGGAGTTTATTGACACTGAATTTATTTCTTTTTTCTAAATGTACTGCCAATGGATCAATGAGATTAGAGACTAGACTAAAAATGACAATGTGGTGCATAAATGTTTTCCAGTTTTTAAAAATATTCCCATGCTAATTTAGAGTTTAGAGGTAGTTGGGAAATATTTTTCTATTTCTCTCCCCCACTCCCCATATATAATCTGCACCAGATACTTATGGCTGTTAGCTTGAGTGTACTGCCTTGAACCACAGCACTAGAGCTGTCTCAGAGAATTTGAAGGACCTCACAAAACAAAAGGGGAAAAGAGTCAGCATGGTGTTGACAGTGTAGTGGTCTGAGCATTGTACTACAACCCTGGAGACTGTTGGAATTTTCTCCTTCACCTTTCTTGTTCTAGGGCAAGTGGGGCTTAGCTATCTTAGAGTTTGCATGTCAAAGCCTTTTGCCTTCCCACCTAAAGCCCCAAATCTTGCTCTTTGTGTCATTTAAACACATGGCTATGGTAACCAGGTGACCAGACCATGTGACCCAGGGGCCTTTGGCCTTACATATAAGCAGAGGCATATCTATGGTGGGGCAACTGGGGTATCTGCCCTGGGTGCCAATGCCCAGGGGTGCCCTCCTCCCCACCACTGCCCTCCCTGTGCCCACCGCCCTCCTTGTGCCTCCCCCACACTTGCTGACACCCCTTGTGCCTCCACCGAGCCCACTGCCACCCCCTGCACCCGCCACTGCCCTCCTTCTCCATGCTCATCGCTGCCCCCCTGCACCAACCAGCATCACAACCCCACTCACCACCACCGCCAGCCCCACAGGAGTCCTTCTTGGCCCAGTGTGGAGGTAGTGGCAGCACCAAGGGGCACTTGCCCCATGCGCTGCTTTTGCATTTGCCCCATGCACTGCTGAACCTAGATGATAATACTACTTCTATGCAGAAATATTATTTTCTACACAGAAATAGCTGTTTCCTGTTCAGAAAATGCGATTTTTGTGCTAATCGATGGACGGATTTTGCACAGAAGAAGTCTCCAATCACAGGAAGCAATATTATTTTCTGCGTAAAAAATAGTTGCTTTTCGTGCAGAAAATGCTGCCTCCTAACTATGTGTGACTAAGTCCTCAACTGAAAAGATTCCCATCAGTCTAGGATTCTGCTTGTCAGGGTATCTCAACACTTGAAAAACAGGGGGTTTTTTTACTTTTAAAAAATATTTTCAAATATTCCGTAATCTCCCAGCCACACTACAGACCCCAGGAATTCTATAGAATGGAGCCATGGCAGTTAAAGCAGTACAGCACCACTATAACTGTGTATTATAGATGCACTTGATGCTTTTGGTCCTTTGTATCATATTCCTTTCATCTCTTAGCCCATCAAAGCAGAACACTGTCCCTTTATGCATTAAATAAGAAGTTGTCATCCTTTGAAGTGCCTACGTGATAGCATTTTTGCATTCAAACAATTGAGATTAAGCTGCACACATATATCATGAGCATTGTGAACAATGTTGAAAAATATTTCCCTTATCAGATTGCTGCTTTTGGCACTCTTTGCAAAGATGTTTGCCTCTTAGCTTTCCTCTAATGCTCAATCTCAACTGTCTTCACTTGCCTTCAGTAATAGCAACATATAGCCAAATCAAATTAGTTCCATGACATTATCGTAGTCATGCATGATCCCTGATAAGTTGGGATCACTCATGTGGCTCTTCTGCAATTTATTTCCCCATCTTAAAATGCTTTATCTTTGGGCCTTTCTGCCCTACACTGTTATAGTGCTATTATTCCACTTTCAAAATCCTGTGGAATTCTGGGGTTTGTAGTTTACAGAGGCCGAAGAGCTCTTGGGCTGAGAATTCTAAATGCCCCACCCTAAACTGCAAACCCCCAAGATTCCATAGGACATTGAAAGTGGAATAGTAGCACTATAACAGTGTAGTGTGGAAAGGCCCTTAGTGACATAATCATATAGACATATGATTGGCCATGTAGAGCATATTATCATATTCACGATAGCCCCATTCAATGATTCCTCAAAGGCTACATGAGAATTGTTTGTTCCACCCTCTATCACCAAGCTCCACAACCCTCAAAGTACAGGGGCTAATCTCCTGTGGGAAGGCTTCTGTATTCATCTAAACTCCCCACATAGTGCATAACTCTGTTCAGGGAGGCATGGCTAAGGGGCAATCACTCCAGCAGGGCATGCAAAGTTTGTTGAATAGCTTGGCTCATCCATGAAATTAATCCAGGAAGGGGAAAGAAACCAAGAAATGATACAAAATGGATGGTGGAGAAGATTAAGGCTTGCCTAATCTAAATGTTGAAGGGAAATATTTCTTCCTGATTTTAAAAATCTTCCAGATTTTTTTACCTGCAAGTTGAAATTACCGAATGCTCAAAGGTACCTCAAAAATTATATAGGCCTAAATCCAATTGCTTATTCCAACTAGCATAGACCCATTGAAACAATGGAGTTACATAAATGTTTGGCTTACTGAATCAAATTCCGTGGTCTATGCCAGCTGGGATTTAAAGCATATTTCGTACAGGAAGTCCCCACCTTTCAATGTCCTGTTATCCGGTGACTCACTTTTTTGATGCTTCCAAATTAAGGATAAGTTCCATTAATTCAATGTGGGGTATACTTTTTCATTAATTTTTGCCTACGGAGGCTTATTCAGGACCACAAATGTGCTGCAAATTCAGAGGGTGGAAGGGGCACCAAACCACCTGAGAGATTTTACAAGAAGTGTGCGTGTTTGACCAGTCCCAAGTAAGCCTCCATAAGTCTTTCATGTTCTCTACAGTAGATGGGTTCCACTTTTCAACCATTTCCTTTTTCTGACTCAGATAAGCAGGGGAAGCTTATATGTAAAATACATTTCTTTTTCTTTTATAAAAACTCCAGCTATCCACTTTCTAGCTCTCCATAATCACCTAAGTTGTGAATGCTGTAAATAACATTAAAAGGATTATGTTGTTATGAAAATGAGAGCTAAACAGGAGGGGATGAAATCTGCTGGACACATCTGGACCAGCGCATCTCACTCTTGGATAAACTACTGCAATATGTTGCTTGGGGGATGATGTAGTTAGTCAATTGCTTTTTAGTACAGGATCATGCTGAGGAATGTTCTAGAACAGGAATGGGCACAGTGTGGCCTTCCAGCTGTTGCTGCCTGCCTTTGGTCTTCACCACGGACTAGTGCTAATGGGAGCTGCTATCCAACAACTTCTGAAGGGCTACATTTTGCCCACCCATGATCTAGAAAGATTGCCTCCTCTCTCTCTCTCTCTCTCTCTCTCTCTCTCTCACACACACACACACAGAGTTACACACATACACATACATATGCTAAAGATGAAGTAGTTTTGATGACTATAAAAGAAAACAGAAAGACTAGGCTGCTGTTTTGAGGCAGACTGAAAAAGAAAAAAAATTGCTTTATAAGCATCTTAGCTGTCTGCTAAGAGATTTGCTGTGGAAACTGGACTTTCAGTTCTCTGTTGGGCTAGTTATGTCTCAATTTGTATATTTGTATTCAAATAAGCTCAACTTGTATATTTGTATATAAGCTCAACTTGTATATTTGTATCCAAACGCAAGCATTACAAAGCTACCAATAAGTTTCCACTAAATGCTTTCCAGAAGAAACCAAAATTAGGCATATGTGGCACTCTTGGAACCTTCTGCTTTGAGAACTGGGGTGCAAATAACAATATTTTATGAACAGTTCATATGTGAGTCTTGATACTTGCTATTAGCAAACTAGAATACATAAGCAGCACCAAATGCAGCTCAGTGGAGGTGTTCTATCTGGCAAACATTTTAAAAACACCTAAGTACACCAAACAGATCTCTTTTCACTTCCCAAAATATCTGTAATGGTGGTGATATAATGTGCATTTGGAATAGGCTTACAGTGACCATCTATGATATGATGCCTGGGGTTAAATGCAGTCATACATGCCTTTCAAATAGGTTTCCTATTCTTCTTTGCATGAATTGTTAGGATTTCAGGTCCTAGAAGAAAAATCCAGCTGTAAAAGGTGGCCACAAATGTTTGTTTCAGACATTTGTATACTGTTGCGAAATGCTTTTTGCTTCTAAACCCAAAGCCACATTCATCAGATTTCACCAATGCAATTTTTTAAAAAAAAATAAACATGTTCCATTTCCACAGTTCTATTTTATATTTCAGAAATAGCAAAAAGGCAAAGCTTAACAGAGAACACTGGGTTCTGCAAGGCTGCAGTTCTCCCTTTGAAAACATAACTGAATTAAGGGCACCTCTTTCAGATAAAAAGCGATCTTATCTCTCTTACCCCTTCTTTACTGTTGCCGAGAGAGAGCAGAAGAGAGAAGCTCTCTCTGGTGTTCTTGGGAGGTCTGGCAGATTTACTTTTTTGGCACTGTGTATTACTGGGGAGTTGAAAAAACTCAATCTGATATTGGATCGTTTCAGCCAGATGCAACCATTTTTCTTTCTCTGTGCCTGCAAAGTTTGACAGCAGCATGGGAAAAGAGAATGCAACTGTTTGGGTGGAAAACCACCAGTGTGGTGCATTCCCAGGCAGTGGTCACACTGCAGCCAACTTTGCTCAAACAACAGAGGTTTGTAGTCCTGAATGTGGCTGTTTGTTCAAGTGCCCTTTAATAATGGACAGCCTTTTTTGTCTATGTCAGTGGCTTAGAATTCCTGGCTTTAGAATCTCTTGCTTGGAGAGCAAGAAAAACAAAAGAGAAAGGTGTGTATGAAGGATATTCTTTGGGCAGATACATTACTATAAATTGTCCAACAAATTTGCACCAGATCACTGATAAAATCATCCAAATGTTACCTTGCAGGGTGTGAGAGGGTTTAGGAATCTGCCATATCCTGTACAAAATCATTCTATTATCTGATCTAATTCAGTACTGTCTATTCTGGCTGGCAGTAACCACGATCCCAGCACATCTCAGAAGGGTCTTCATGCAAACAGTAGGATCACCGACTTTATTCATTTAGGCCATTTCTGCACTACACTCTTATAATGCTATTATTCCACTTTCAACATCCTATGGAATCCCCCCGTAGGATTCCATAGGATGTTGCAAACCTCAGGATTCCAAAGGATGTTGAAAGCGGAATAATAGCACTATAAGAGTGTAGTGCAGAAATGGCCTTAGACAATTACTGTAAACTAAAGTGTTGAGCTACATGACTCTGAATTGTTCCCTGCTCCTCAATATACACTGAAATCCCAAATGGAGTCTGATAATAGTTTATACTAATCTGATGTTCCAGAATTAATATCCATGCATTTTGTGTATTGTGCTTAAAATAGCCTATACATCCTATTACTGCTGGTATTACTAGTAGTGCTATTGCTAGTAGTAGAAGCAATAATCCTACTAATATAGCATACTTTGTGCTGTATGATAAGATGTGCTTGTCATATAGATACTACAGAACAAACACCTACACAGGAAACTACAAAGTAATAAAGAGAAAAGCTAACAAATATGATTTAACCTAACATGTTTTAAACAAATCACTCAACAATATAATAAAATATACTTGTTTCTGTTCTTACCTCCTGTCCAACAATTAAGATCAAAGATCTAGCATGGTGTAGTGGATTGAGTGTTGGGCTACGGCTCTGGAGAGAAGGGTTCAAATCCTCGCTTGGCCATGGAAACCCACTAGGTGACCTTGAGCAAGTCCATGCTTGCAGTTGCAGAGGAAAGGAAGAGGAAACTCCCTTGGAACAAACTGTGCCAAGAAAACGCTCTGGCTCTTACCACACAATGTCACCATTGTGGTATGGCAATGGATTGCTGCCACTCTGGGATGTGTGCCATCACACAATGTCATTGTGGTTCCACTGCTGTTACATCCCCATTCATCACGATCACACCATATGCAATGACTAGAAAAAAATCCAATAATAGCCCCCTTTCCTACAATGATCCGTCAGCTGCAGGTGTGCAGTAAGGGCAGAAGTGCTATTAAGTGGTTCCTTCTGCAGTACAACACAAGAAGAAGCAGGCTGTACTGTGGAAGAAAGAAGCATGTACCTAACACTACTCATTCTTCAGCAGCCAACAAGTGTGGTGGTGAGCATTCAGGTCCTGATCCCATTGCCAGGATCACAATGGGATGACATGGGATCATGGCATAGTGTGGTGAGGGCCCATGAAAGGTTTGCCTTTAGGGTCTCCATAAATCAGAAATGACTTGAAGGCACTCAAGAAGAAGAAGGAGAAGAAGGAGAAGAGGAAGTAGTTGTTGTTCAAATAGTCTGACCAACTCCTTCTGCTCAAATGCTCTACACAGGCTAGCCAAATACCTACCCTTGCAGAGCTATCCCCTTCTCACCCATACTGATTTGTAGCTAAGCATGGTTTTAGTACATTGAATGCATCGTGAAATGTCAGCCTCTGCTGACAAGGCAAGGCCATCTCACACATGCAGTTATAGCACAATCAGTTCCTCTCCAGGACTGCAGCATGCAAAGCAAAGCAAATCTTCTGCAAACCATGTTTCCAAAAAAGATCTGGCTGTTGAGTATCAGTGTGTGAGACTGTGACCATGTTTCTAGTGTTATATAAATTGATGCTAAAGTATCTAGAAGTGCAGGTACTTTCAAAAAGGGCTACTGTGGGAGAAGGTACCATTATATGCAGCATTCTATTATCAAGCATCTACTTGCAGCATAGCACTGTTATTATTGGGCCCCCAGAGCCTCCAGAGATCAGATTTCAAACTACAGAGAATGCACCCAAATGAGCCCAGACATTCCAACATGCTCCAGAGGTTCCTAAGAACAAACTGATCCATAATCACTGGCAGTGCAGTGCTGGTATTTAGAGAAATAAAATAAGCTTTCTGAAAGATTAATGGAATGTGAAAGAAAACATCCATAAGAAAACTCTTTCAAAAAACCAAATCTACCATCTCTTGGTATGCAGCTGCGCTCAAATGCCATCTTTTAGAGTCCCCCCCCCGCTTTAACTTGTGTCTCTGGTGTCCAGTTCTGCTGCCTTATGGGGATATGTCTACAGAGAGGAGATTTTAGGCTTCAGATAGATAGATAGATAGACAGTCAGACAGATGATCCATGAAAACAGAATGGAACAGAATTATAGGTAAAACACATGAGAAGAAAGATATTTATCTATCTCTACCAAGAAGTGAATCCAAAAGTGGAGATGATCCTGTGCATAATAATTTAGTGGGGGGAAAAGTACTTACCAAAACAATATACTTCAGGTTATCCTTCACTAAAGCAATTGATAAGAATAAATTTTAGATAGCTCCAGCTTTTTATACTTTCCATGTCATGCTGGTATTGTGTGATAGGAATTAAAGCCATCACGGAATTCAGTCCCGTGGCCAACTTTTCCACTTATAAGGAGAATGCCCTTGAGTAATATTCCAGAGGCCAAGAAAAGTTGAAGACAAGTGAAGGCACTTGGATAGAGGAAAGAAAACACGCACTTGCTTTATGTAAATCATGTTGAGCAGAATGTCAGAGAAAGCAGACATCTGTCAGATAAAAGAGCAGAGTTATTGTTTTTCAATGATGACAGGGTTTAAGTGACATGCTCCTATTTCTCCCACAGATTTCCAGCATAACAGTGGATCAGTCATTTGAACTTTGTTCTCTTCAGCTGAACACCAAGGGATTTGCCATTGTAGGCATACTTAGCTATTTAGCTTGGTGTAAGAAGCTGTCTGGTTAGTAGAAGAAGAAGAGGAGGAGGAGGAGATCATGAAACAACTGAACATATCAGTGTTTTTTTTTTTTTAAAAAAAACTTAACTGTTATTTAACAGAGAACCTTTGGAAGCATTATAGTTGAAATTTGGTTGAGAGTACTGACAACTTCACATGTGCAGACTTTTTTTTTTTCAGGCAACCTGACATGTCTCCTTCTTCTCTTCCCAGTCCCACAAATCTCTGGTACAGATTTTTGGGGGAAGTGGCAACAATGGGGAAAAGGGAGTCCATTTCACCAACTGTGCCTTTTCTTTTGGGAGAAAGAATCCCAGTAGCAGCTGTTGGCTTTTATGTCAGTGAGGTGAGAAATCTCATTCAGATTTTATCCTGGATTTTAAATGACCTAACTGAAGTACTGAATGTTTGTCCCAAAACATGTCCAGAATCTTGGACAACTCCTTTAAATGTTCTTTCAAAAAAGAGTGTTTTCCTGACCTGAAGGCATGGAGAACAACAAGTGGTAGCTGAAAAGGACACCACTGAATTCTGCCCTGAGAATACAGATCTGGACTTGTGCAATGTGAGGTTCTATGGGGGAGGACCTGGGCAAGAGATATCAGGTACTTGAAGGTGGAACCCAGGGGTTTAATACCCCTGTCTGTCCCTTTGAGCCTCTTTTTGAATGATATTTTGACCCACTCTCCCACTTCCAGTGAAGTTTGAGCTTTACTGGTCACTTTGGTACCAGATAGAAATTTTTGCCTCTCCCTTTTGTTATTGTTGTTGTTGCCCACCTCACAATGCATCTCGGGAATTGTGACAATTGGCTTGGGGTGGTGTCTTTAAATAGATAGATGGGGAGGATAAGAGTTATGGTGAACACCTTGACACTCTTTTGGTTAAGAGGAGGGCTCTGGAACTGCCTTTTTAGGTCCTGAGACCTGGGGCTGGGGAAGGAGAGTATTCTTGGGGCTAGCTACAGGGGGTTTGCCCTAAATTAAATCCTGTGGCTTGGGGATAGGGTTCCTTGGGTCTGCCTGCTAGTAGATGGCCAGACAGGGAGCAACCCGGCTATTGGGTTGCTTTCAGGGTTCAGGTGGTTCACCCAGGAGAAGGCTGAGGAAGAAGTCAGCTGAGCCTGCACTAGTTTGCTTCCCTCTCTTGTAACTTTCCAAGCTCAGCTCAGTTTAAATAGGTTCTAGGTAAAATAAACTGGCCTTTTCAACTTTTCAACTTCTCTGTGTCTGGTCTTGTTATTCCCTGGTTAGTCAGCAATTCTCTATTAGATTTGCTTAGCCTTCATCAAAGAAGAACAACAGTCTCCAGAATGGAAAGAATCTTATGTCTCTTCAGAGAAGTATTGCCAAAACTGTTAAACCAGCCGGCCCCTCCCTAAACTGCAAACCCCAGGATTTCATGGGAGGTTGAAAGTGGAGTCATAGCGCCATAACACTCTCGTGCAGAAAACTCTCCCAAGTGGGTACAGTGCAAGCTGAAGATGAGGTGCACCCAATACCACACTCTTGCATCCCCTGAAGCTCTTCTCAACAGTCCCTCAAATTTTCCTCAACTCCCCCAAACATTTTTTAAAATATTTCAGGGCAATTTTCAGGAGAAAAATGCCCAGGAATCATGCTCAACCCTCCCCCCACATACAAATACACGATCCTACCCAAGCACCTAAAACCCCCTTGTAAGACCCCACCCTCTCAAAAATTATTGTTTCTACCATTTCTCTCTTATAATGGCAAAAATAAAAAATAAAAAATAAAAAAAAATGAAGGAACATCACTTTTGATCACCATTTTGAAGGAGAAATGGAAGGAAAAACAAGGCATACTCAGGTGGGGGTGTGACCCATGAAGGGAAAATTGTCCCCATGTGTTTGTGCACAATACAGACAATGCAATGTAAACAATACAGATCTAACTAGACCGATTGTCAGAGTCAGTATAAGGTGAGCTTGGGAAGTTACTTTTTGAAGTAATTTGCTGACATTACTGGTGATAGGTTTTGTCATCACCATTACTCATCATCACAATGTCAGGAAAGTAACTTGTGTTGGTGGTCTTTTTTTATTTCTTTAGAGGAGGGAGAAATGGTGAGAATGTCCTAAAACTTTTTTAAAAAATGTTGTCAAAATCCTGGTAAAACAACTTTTTAAAAAGCAATTATACACCTTTACTGTTTACACTAGTGAAATAACTCATTGCAAGAAATTACTTTACTTACCACTTCTGTGAGAATAAGGCAGGAGAGACAGCCCAGGACATCTTTGACAAGATTCTGCTGCCTTGCCAAAAAAGAAAAAGTCAATTGATATTTGAATCTTGCTTCAATGATCACAACAAGATAGAATCTTCTACCACATCTGAACACAGCTATAGGGTGCTAGACAAGTTGAAGGTTGTCTCAGGAGGAAAGGTTGGAGCTCACTTCCAGTATTGCTGCCTGAGCTGTCTTCCTAATTTGCCTAACAGTAGGGCTGGACCTCTAAAGAATCCTCCCATAATTTCATGTATTTGTGCTGTTCAATGGCTTGTGGAAGTTGTCGTCTATCCTTTGGCTTTCCCACATTTTGTTGTGTTACAAATGGCTTCACCCAACATTGCTACCACTTGACTCACACAAGATACTCAACACTGTGAAGGTGCAAAATAGTTTGATCATGGCACAAAAGTTATATTAATGCATATTCCTATCTTATGGCACATGCTTTGCCTCCTTTTTTTATGTACTTCCTTTTCTTTCTTTTTTTATATTAATTAGTATTTGTATTTATGCTTTATATTTATACTTGCTGTATTTGAGGTTATGCTTTGAATTTATACTTTAAACATTCATTTAAAAACAAAAAAATAACGGGCTGATCCTAGGGAAAATTCAAAAGGGAAATGCATCACAGCCAGCCCAGATCCTGAGCCTAAAACAGAACATATGTGCAGATCTTTGCCAAGAGAGTTTATTTACATTAATTACTTTCAAAATTGCTTAAAATCCTAAGCATACTTACTTGGGCATGAATGCTGTACATGGTATGATTCACTTTTGAGTCAACTTACCTCAGGTTAGGCAAAATAGCTATGAGACCAAGGTCAATGATGTGTGTTTATATCCCATCATTTGTAAGGTTCCCATATTCTGCTTTCCACAAAAGAACAGAAATGTGTGAGGCATAAAGCTTCTGCAGTTGGATTTCGATCTGATATGCAATTAGTAAAGCTGATGCTGCTGACAGAACTTGTAAAAGTGGTGTGTGTGTGTGTGTAGACTACAAATTCCTAGAACTCCTACCCATATGGCCACTGATAAAGGGTCTGGGGAATTAATCTTTGAAAGGGTATTTTTCCAAGCTCTAAATGACTGTTGTTGTTGTGTATCTTCAACTCATTTCAAGTTTTGTTCAAAAAGGGTTTGAAATTGTCTTTCTCTGAGGCCAAGAGAGTGTGACTTGTCTAAGGTCACCCAGTGGGTTTCCATGCCTGAGTGGGAATTTGAGCCATAGTTTCCCGGCCTCAAACCACTACCCCATTTTGGCTGTGTAATTTATTATTGGTTGGATTTATGTGCTTTTAAATGGGCACAAATTATTTTGTATGCCTTTGTTATTGTTTCTACTAAAATACATTTCAGTTCTTAGCCTAATGAGGAGAGCGTCTGGCTTCTGAAAATGTTTAACCAACACACAGGTATTAATCACATGAACTCCAACTGAAGGAAAAGGAAATGGAGCAAATATTTTTGTTAGTTGAATTTGTTTATGTGAAAACATTACTGTGTTTGTTTAATGCCTCTATGAAATCTGTAAACTTGGCTTGAGGATAAAGGCTTTCAAAGTGATGTTTGGGGATTCCGGCATGCAGCCCTGTCATTCAAACCAAAACTTTTCAACTAGTAGGTAATCTACCAGGCAGCATGGGGTAGTTTAGCCTCTTTCTCAATAGAAGCCTGAGTGATGTGCAGTTCTTAAGAAGCAAGAAGCACACAGAACAACTACTGTTTCCACAACCATTTGATCAAAGTTCCACAATTTACTGGTGCAGTGTGATTTCTTCCAACCTAAAAGCCATTTGTGTGAGATGAGACTTCATTTTATACTGGTGGTGTGCAACTTCACATATATGCATTGTGGGGGTTTTTTTGGGGGGGGGAACTGCACAACTCAAGTGAGCCCAGATCTTGCATCATTACTTTTTCAGAATCCAAACTCCAAAATACACACTGGTGATAATTTTATTAGGCCAGCTCGAAAGAGAAAGAGAGAAAAAATTACTCCAGGTTGCAGAGCTCACTGGCTTCTTTATCACTGATCTGCAGTTCTGCATCTTATGGTTTTGAATGTTACAGTGTTAAAGAATTTTGCCAAAAGAGAGGCTTTGAGATTTCACTGGACAGGATCAGATCAAGTCTCAAGGGAGGAAATGTTATGGCTGCAATGGAGAACTGCAGTTTAATGGGCTTCTAAAACAGCCTTTGTCCCTGTTTCTCTGCCACCTCTCTATTGTCTGTGACCCTTTCCACACAATGTTGCTGTGCCACTTCTGGGACGGGATGGCAGCGGTTGAGAGACTGAGGTTCTACATGACATTATTGCCATCCCATTGCCACCCTGTTGCAAAGCGTCATACTCACATGGCATTTGCAAAATGTAAAAAATCTGTTTACACCTCCAATTGCACAGTGCTCCTGTACTTACCATTGTGCGGAAGCCACAGAGGCACGATTGTGATGCTTCCTGTCTCAGCGCAGCAATGGCAAGTGCCCGGCTGCACTGCAGAAGGAAGAGGCAGAGCCATTGTGCTTCCTTCCGCAGGGAGCGAGCAGGTGCGGAGGGGAGCATTGCTGACACACTCCCTTCTGGATCTGAATTGCAGCACGACAACATGGAAGAGCATTGTCATGTGGAAATGGCCTTCCTCTCTCTTCCTCTGGTGGGGGAGGTAGAGACAGCACTTTGTGCTTGCATGCAAACACTTTTACTATAAAATCCAAACCACAAGATGCAGACCTGCAGACTTTTGTAACTACAACATCATCAGTTTTACCCCCCTCCCCCGCAGGATATTTTTCTACCCTCTTTGCATAATAAAGCTAGTGAGCTCTGAAACTAACTTTTTTGGGGGGAGGGGGAAGCACTTCTGGTTGACCTTGCAAAGGTATCACCAGTGAGTATTTTGGAGTTTGGAGTCTGTTTAACACATCTCCTCCGGCATTTTTCCTTACTTTATAAAATTAATTCTTCCCTTTACTCATTTTAGTGTTTATAAACTAAACGTCTCCTGTTAACTGTTATGATGATAGGGAAGTTAACTGATTACATTAATTTTTTGTACTGCTCATTACTTTTCCATTATTTTCTGTTACTTTTTTTGAAGAAAAAACTTCAGAGATTGATCAGAGAATGGCATAAAACTGGAAAACATCTGCTCAGAATGCCTGTTACAATGCCCTTAAAAGTAGCGAAAATCAAGAGCAGCCAGTGGCTTCCATGATCTCTTTCACACTATGTAGTTAAAACACTTTCATGACATTTTAACTGTTATAGTTCTGTCTGATGGTATCCTGGGATTTGTAGTTCTGTGAGGTATTCAGAATTCTCTGCCAAAGCTCTCTAATATTCTGGCATGCAATATCACATTAGAGCTCTCTAGCAGAAGATTCTAGGCAATTTACTAGATTACAAATCCCAGAACTCCAAAGGAGCCATATCATCACAGTTGAAGAGGCATCAAAATGATATAATTGCACAGTGTGAAAGAGATCCATGCCAATGAGGATCTGGGTTTTATTCCAGATTTTAAAGGAGGTATTGAAGATGCTGAACGTTATCGCTAAAAGAGGCTTAGCACCTTGGATAGTTCCTTTAGATCAGTGGTTCTCAACCTGTGGGTCCCCAGATGTGTTTGGACTTCAGCTCCCAGAAGCCCCAGCCACTATGGTCAATGCTCAGAGCTTCTGGGAGTTGAAGTTTTTGAACATCTGGGGACCCACAGGTTGAGAACCACTGCTTTAGATAGACCCTAAAGTCTAAATTAAAATCCAAAGTGGATTCAGTACACGATTGCCATGGAAGTATGCAGAATTAACTACAAAGGGAAAAGAAATTCCGCTTTCTTTCTTTGTTCACTGTTTTCTCTTTTTTGATTTTTTGTTAACAAATCACCCAAATTTAGAGCTCTACTTACACAAAGAAGTAGCCCCTGTCCAAATAAATTCCTTGAGATGCCTCTTGGCTACTGCTGTATAAAAGTTTAAAGTCTCAGTTTATAAAAAGTTGAGTTTCTGCTGAAAATTCTATCTTATAAAGTAATTACAGTTCTTGTCTAGATCACTAGATGCTTCCAACACTTTCTGCACAACTTTTACAGCTAAGAATCTGGTACAGATTTACAATGAGAGCATGCTGCCCTTAGATCACTGTTGGGATGATAACATTGAGTTCCTTGGGGCTCCTGTCTTCTAATTTTTGGTCTGTAGTCATCCCAATAAAGTCAAACAAACTACTTCAAGGTAATGGAAAGCTGAAAAATTGCTACCTATCAGTTGTTTTGCTGAGAAGTGCAGACAGGCTGGATCCATTGGTATTACCCTAGAACAGAGCATTACTTGAACAGTGATAAACAACAGCTCGCAGTTGACATGGGTGGTGAGTATGAGTGCATTCATGCCCAGCAATGGCATTCTGAGGAGTTTCATCTCTTTCTCCCTTGGATCATTTTAAAATAGTTTTCAAGAAGCTCTAAAGACTTTGGCCTTTACATTACAATCAGGCACTCATTAATTTTCAAAGATAGGCTTATTGTAGGAATAATGCACCATATTAAAATGTTGGGCCTTTCCGCCCTGCACTGTTATAGTGCTATTCCACTTTGAACATCCTGAGAATTCTGGAATTTGTAATTTACTGAGGCTCAAGAGCTCTCTGGCTGAAAACTCTACATGCCCCTCCCTAAACTGCAAACCCCAGGATTCCACAGGATATTGAAAGTGGAATAGTAGCACTATAACAATGTAGTGCAGAAATGGCCATTCTGTCTTGCATACAAGATCTTGATGTTACATTGGTCTCCTGCACCAATCCTCTTCGGTCCTGTGGCTTGTGTGTGAGCAACATCTCTTTGGTGTGTTAAAAAAGGGATGTGGCACTCCTTGACCTAAACTACAGTATGTTCTAAGACCCACAACCCAGTCTTCTGCTCCATAATACACAAGTTTTCAGTGAGTGTCTTAATGTGCTGAGACACCATTTCTTATTGAGAATGGAAAAATTTGAATAAGTAGTAGTTTGGGCTTCCTGTGAGGAGTGTTCAGAAACTTCATCTAGACCAAAGAAGTGCAGCAAGATCCTTCATTCACTACAGGGAGCATGCACTTCCGTTGTTGCAACAGCTCCACTAGCTGCCTATCTATTTCTGAGCAGAATTCAAAGTGTTGGTGGTAACCTACAGAGCCTTATGCAGTTAAGGTCTAGAAAATCTGAAGGACTGTATGAACTTGCCTGTGTTTTGAGATCTTCTGAGGAGGTCTTGCTCTCTGTCCTGCCACCCTCACAGGTACATTTGGTAGGAATATGGGAAAGGGCCTTCTCAGTGGCTGCTCCCAGGCATTGGAACTCTGTCCCTAGAGAAGGTAAACTAGCTCCTTCCTTCCTATCTTTCCACAAGCAGGTAAAAAATGTTTTTATTCTGGAAGGTTTTGATAATAGTTTTTCAGGGGAAACAAATCTTGAATGATGTGCTGGACTTTTGTTTGCTGGTGTTTTAATTTGTTTTAACTGGATTTTAATTGCTTTTTATGCAATTAAAAGTTGTATGCTGTTGTAACAATGTTGTATGCTGTTAAATTTTTTAAATATGTATGTTTAAAGTGTTGTAAGCCTCCCTGAGTCCCAAGCTGAGAAACAGGTAAGATAGAAATAACAGCAACAACATTAAAGGATCAGCCTATACATTCTGTTCAACACCTGATGGTAGCCTGAAATCTTTCTCCTTTTCACTCTACTTTACTCATCACCACAACCAATTCAGACTGGAACCAGTGTAGCAAGGTGGGAAAGCTTTAAATTTATAATCTGTTTTCAAATTTAACAGTACCTGCATTGTCATATGTGTATGTGTGCGTGAACTGTTCATTAAAAGAACACATGGGAAAATTTGACCCTCCCCTATGCATGCACGTTGATGTTGATCCCAACTGAGCCTGTGCATGCTTGCTTGCTCTGAAGTTATAAAAGTGTTACCCTGCGACTTGGGGGTCCCTGGAGGGGTGCCCAAATAACCAAACCAAACTGAACAAAGATGGGGAAATTAGCTGGAGCACTCTTTTAGCTAGCGAGAGGCAGGGTAACTTAGCGGGGATCTTTTACCCAACGTATACAGCGTTGGGTCAGTGAGCAGACAAACAGTTCAAACTCACAACAATATTTATTAAACAATTATTAAGAAAACATAACCTCACTACTACTAAGAAATAGAAAAGAGAGTTTGGGTAAAACGGTGATACACCACCTTTCTCATAGTCCTGAAGAAGCCAATTGGAGAGAAGGAAACTCAGCGTGGTTGCCGAGGGGAGTTCGCAGAGGAAGTGGCAGCAAGGCGGGATGGAAGTCTAGTGAAGTCCGAGCGTTCCGAGCAGTCCGAAGAGCTCTTGGAACTGGGAGTTTTTATTAGGGGAAGGCATGACCATAGGCTAGCCTGGTCTTGGGCTAAAACAATGAGTTTTGGGCTGGAGACAATGTCTCCGAAAGGTCAGGATTTACATGATTGAGTTATGGTCCGGATTGACAATAGTATGGCCAGTATGTAGATGTGGCTAGCTTGGCAGTTAAGCACTCAGCTCGCCAGTGTGCCCTCTCGGGGCAGAGGTTTCTTTGTTTTACTGAAGGTGTTTGTTTTGGGAGGACCCCTAAAGCAGATCTGGCAGTTTCTGGCTTGCCTTGGTGTGACTCAGCAAATGATAGCCATGTCCAGCTTCGCGCTTGTTCTGTGGCCTCACAAACACTTGGCTGGTGGCAGAGCAGGGCCAAATTATGATATCAAAATGATATCTAAGGTTACCAAAGGCCAGGCCAGTTCACAGTGGTAACAAAAGAACATTCTTGGGCTGCATGCTGCATTTTAATTTTTAACCTGTCATGTTAGTTGAGATTCAGCGTACAGGGGCAGGGAAGTTAAAAATCTCCCCTTCCTCTCTGTTGAGAACTAGTAATGACAAGGGCTAGGGTGAAATAAAAGCCCCGTTCCTGTTCTTCCTCCAGCAATTTCCATTAGCAGCAGGAAAAGTTGTCTCACTAGGCATGATGTGCTACAGAGGTTTTATAATAGGGAATGGCACCCTACTGCCCCTCTGCATGAGCCGAGGATGAGGGGAATGGATGTGGTCCCTCCATCTTCATGTAAAGAGCAGCTAAAGATTCTCTCTGGTCATATGGCTACAGATTGTGGACCCTTGTCCTAAAGATACACACACTTAGAATTTCTTTCTTTTCAGCCTACACTGGGAAGATAAGGCAGTAGGGGTGCAGTTTTTACTATGAACCAGATTTGGATGAGCAAGAATCTGCCATGGGAGGAGGGTGTTCAATACACCTAGATCTCAGCTGGAGAGTGACAAAGTCTCTGGATCCTATTCACATCCTGTAAATGTGCATGCACACATATTTCCAAGTGTTCCATGCTTCTCTCCAAGGGTCACCCTGCCCAGAGTTTTTGAACAAACACATTAAACTAAATGCTTGTACCCTACCTTTGTTCCACAGAAGGCCTGCAACAACTTCCAAGTGGCCTGCATCAACTCTGAAGTAGGTTAGGAGGAGAGAAAGCAACTGGGTCCATGAACTTAAGTTACTCTGGCTAATGTCCAATGAAGGCCTGTCCCAACTAGATGAGGGTCATAGAATCAACTGCTGAATGCTGAGGAATATGACTCCTGGGAAGTCCCAGAGGATGACATTGTCTAAATGTGTCCAGCTACAGAAACACAGCTGAATGCTACTTGGCTACTAAAGCAGCAGGAGAGAGGCAGGTTCCGCATGTGTGGAAAGGGAGAGACCATCAGTTCCATCTAGGATTTCAGCCATTCTCTCCACCAGAAGCAGATCTTGTGTAAAGATAACTGTTCTTAGTTGCCAATTCAAGACTAAGCTGCCCCAAATACTTTGCATAATAACAAGGACATCTTACACTTTTGCCCTTGCTGATGAAAATGTCTCAGTGCTTTCACCAATGAGCTCTGGCTGGGTTATGCTGATTGGCAAGCCACAATCCATATATTGTGGACAGTGGTCAGCTTGCATCATATCTTATCCAGGTTTCCACCAAGTGATTTTGCAGACAGTTGTAAAGTAATAAATAGAGTTGTGTGAGCACTTTGGTTGCAATTTTGCTTGAAGGATACACGTGGGTGGCTTTTTCTAAATTGATGAGAAGCAGCACAGATGTTATCCATCACCCACTGCTAAGATGCTAATGATACCCTTTCCTTATGTGTGTATTCTCTGAAAACATTGCACATTCTGTTTGTGTGGGTGCCACAGCCTATGAGGAGTCAAGTTCCCTCTTGTTGACGGGACCAACTTCAGCTGTTCATACGGCACAGATCTACGTCTGCTTTAGATCTATTGGAGGCTACCCATTAAATTAAGTTGCTGTCTCTTGTAACAGCCCCTTAGTCAATCATGAATAATCTTGCTCAAATTAAATGCAATCTTGTCTTCTAAACCATCACAGCGGCTTCAGAAACTGAAACAAAATTTCATATCAGATATGAAAATGTTGAAATATAAACAAACATATTTATTGAGAAAATCACTTGGCAGAGTGTCATTCCTCTTACAATATACATTCTGATATTAGACAAAAATAAATTGTTAAAAAATGGAAATTATAATAGAGCTCTGAGTGTGTGAATCAGTATGAATGCACACAAGCATGTGTGCATGCATACATACACACACTTGAAAAGTGCTATGCAAGGGTTTGTTTTTCTAAAAGAATCCAACACATCTGTTGGGTATAGGATGAAAGGGAAAAATATGGACACTTGATCTAGGAATTAGCAATGAGCTTCAATGCACACAAAGCTACAGAGCCATCTTTGACCAGAAGATCAATTGTTTAAATACTAGGGGAAATGCTGTGCAAGCATCCTTTCATACTGATGTGGAATTATCTCCTCTGCTGACATTCCTTTGTGGAGAATCTCAAGTTTTTATCACATCATACATACACTATAATAAAGGCAACTAACCCCCTTAAATATGAGTGATGTATCATTTATGATGTCCACTGTAACAGTTCCACAGTGCTAATAGGCAGGCATTAACAGGTCTCTGGATTAACCAAGCCAAAGGGGTGGGATATTTGCAGGTGCACTTTCAAGTTGCCTGTTGACTCATGGTGACTCCATTAATTTCATAGAGTTTTCTTTGGCAAGAAATACTTCAAGGTGGTTTTGCCATTTCCTTTCTCTGAGATACAGCCTACAGCACCTGGTATTCTGTGGCAGTTCCTCATCCAAGTACTAACTTCGCCTGACTCTTCTCAGCTTCATCTTGGTACTTTCAATTTATTTTGACCTGTAAGCCAAATATAGGTATTTGTAATTTGATATTTCAACATTGGGTAGTTAGTACAAGAGAAAACCCAGTCTGTTGTTGTCATGTTTCTTGGTTCAGATCGCAGTTCTCTGTTCAAAGCACCCAGCTCCGTTTTGGGGTTAACATTTTTTCCCGCTTAACCTCTGCTATGTTCTCCACCTATATTTTCCTTAGTTTGTCCGAGTTCCTATATATGCAGATACAACATGCAAGAGGAGGTTTATTCCTTTGTCATATGCTCCAAGATTTCACAGATTAAAATTGGGACACATCACAGCCAAGCAACCTCAAAGTGTGGCCAAGATGACAAAAGTTGTTAATGAGGAAGAGCACACAAGCTAGTAAAGGCTGCAGAAGTTTGCTTTCGCCTGAGCCTATTGGGAAGGGCAAGATTCCTTTCCCCACGCCTCTCTGCCCTGCTGAGTAAATTGAGTGCAAACTTACTTTTGTACTTTTGACTCAATTTGCAGCAGTTGAAGGAAGCTGAGGACAAAAGGAGAAAGTGGGAGGAGGAGAAAAAAAACCCTGGGACATCTTAAAAGTAGCTGAAAAAGCAGGATGACACTTAATTGATTAATTGGGACTGTCCCTTTTAAATTGGGACAGCTGGAGGGAATGCTATTTACATAACCAGGAGTATAATAATGATAAATTATTATTTGTTATTATTTTATTCATTTATATCCTTCTTTTTCTCCAAAGATGGAGCTCAAGGCAGCTCACAGCATGTTGAGAACCATATAGATCAACAAGGAGCACACACTGGTCTACAGCTTTTCACAGAGAGCACACTGTATCTCCCATCTGGCTAATCTGACTTTATACATTAATGCCTCCTGAAGGAACAAAGATGCCCGAATGGACTGTGCGTGGTTACTGTGCAGCCAAGAGCTTCTGTGTGAATGGCCAGTACAAGAATGAAAACAAATCTCCTTATTAAAGTGTTGTAAGCATCATACATTACTGGTATCTCATAGTGTTGTGCTTCCCAGTAAGATAGATCTTCGCATCACAATTAATCTAGTTTTGTCTGTAGCACCATAACCACAAAGACATTGTAATCCTCAGCATATGTACATGAAAGTGAATCTCACTATGGTCAACAAAGCTCACTTGAACAATTGTATAGCAACAGCACGTGTATTTTTACACCGCTTATCAGCTAAGCGCTCTCTAAATGGTTTACAATGTGTTAGCTAATTGTCCCCAACAAGCTGGGTACTCATTTTACCGACCTGCAGAAGGATGGAAGGCTGAGTCAACCTGGAGCCTGGCAAGACTGAACTCACAACCTCGTGGCTGCGGCACCAGCATTTAACCACTGCGCCTTGTCCCTCTTCCCATAGACACACACACATTTTCATATTCGAGGGTGAAGACAGGAAAAGGTGCAGAACTGTATAACTTTGGCAGATGCTAATTTATATGAGCAGATGTTAATTTTACTGAGACTCCCAAAGTGATATATAACAGAAAAGTCACTGAAATAATTACATACACAGACAAAAACTTTTAATACAAACTAAACATGCCTCTTTCTTGTAATTTAAAAATCATACAGTTAAAAGAGCAGAAACTTTTCAAGGACCAAAGGCCACGTGGAACAACAGCATCTCAGCTGTTTACTGGAAGCTTAGAGGCAATGAAACCAGCCTAACTGTCTGGCAAGGAATTCCACAGTCACGGTGCAGCTACAGAGAACACCCTCTCAATATACACAGCAACCTGGCTTTGCAGGATGCTGGGATATGCAACAGGGCCTCTGCTGAGGATCCCAAGTTTCAGGTAGGCACATGGCAGGAGACAGTCTTTCAGACATGTTGTCCCCAAATTATTTTTAGATTTACTATCCATTATAATAGAAACACGGAATAGTTGGCCCTCCACATTCACCAGAACCTTAGCCAAAGTGGAAGAACTTCAAATATGAAAGTGTGTATTTATGTGTGTGTCTGTGTGTGTGTGGGAAGAGGGACAAGGCACGGTGGGGAGAGTGGGTACCCAGAGTCCAAATCAGGTCAGGGAAAGGAGAAGGAAAGGAGGTAAGTTGGCATGGTAACCCTATACTTCCTCTCTCTCATCCGTCTTCTTCCTTGGATATGTGGGGGCATTAGGAGAGAATTTGTGGTGCAGGGAAATCAGGCTGAAAGCCATCTTTAGCTGGACAGGTAGCAGCTGGTGGTGGAGGAGGCGAAGGACCAGAGGCAGGTTTTTTAAGGGCTGTACTGCTTGATTGGAGCCACTGAGAGGAAAGGTTGTCCCAGAAGAAAAGCACATGAAGTGGAGCAGGCATGGTTGAAGAAACTCATAAATAATCAAACTGGTGAAAGTCAAACCAGCAAATGTGGGGTGCCTACTGTACATCTCACCATAATAGGGAAGCTGGCTGTTCTGCCTACTCTGTCTGCCCACTCAGCCTACTATCTGTTGAAGTAGTCCTGATTTGGCAGGGACAATCCTAAATAATCATCTGTTGTCCCATTTTTTTCAGCTGCTTTTAAAATGTTCTACTCTGTCTCTCAATTCCCACCTTTCCCCTTTCCTCTCAGCTTACTTCCACTACTGCAAACTGAGTTCAAATTGCAAAAGTAATTTGCACTCCAATAACTCAACAGGTAGGAGAAGAGAGGAAGGGGCAGAAACTTGCCCTTGCCAATAGGCTGAGGCAAAAGCAAACCCCTGAGACCTCTACTGGCTTGTGTGCTCTCCTGCATTAATAACTTTTGCCATCTTGACCACATACTGAAGTTGTTTAGCTATATGTGTTCCAATTTTGATCTGTGAAATGTTGGAGGATATGAAATAGGGATAGCCCCCCTCCTTGCTTTGTGTGTTGAATCTGCATAATAACTTTTGGCATCTTAAACACAATCTGATGTGGCTTGTCTACACATGTCCTGTTTTTTTCCTATGAAATTCTGGAGGTTATGAAGGTGCCGTTATTTATGCACAACTTCAAGTCCCCTGCTATCTCTTAAAATGGTTCCACAGCATTAAAGCAGATTGGACCAGCTTTCAGACAAAGGACAGCTTCAAACATAGGACTGTACAATGAGACTTCTGGCTACCTACTGTCAGATAAGAGTACTTTAAGTTTGCACAACTTTGGCCCTTTTTGCATGGCATTTGCCATGCGAAGGGCCTCTGGAGCGTCGCGCAATTGCGAGGAGCAGTCCACATGACATCCTCGCAATTGCACGACACTGCCGGGGCCGGCAGGTGCCAATCGTGCACTATTTCATTTTCAGCTTGTAGCCAAAAATGCTGTGCAATCGCGCATTGCTCCAGGGCCCCATGCATACTTACCATGCGTGCGGAGCCTCTGGAGCCGCAGTGCTTGTGCTTCCTGCCCCAGCGCAGCCTGAGAAAATCCCAGGCCGCGCTGCAGGAGGAAGAGGCGGAGCCCTCATGCTACCTACTTGCCAGCAGGCAGCGGCTGCGGAGGCGAAGCAGCGGGGATGTGAGAGCCTCGCGCAAGAAGCTGCTTGTGTGATCCCCGTGCCCCAGCGCCACAAAAAGGTAAGGTACGGAAAGGGCCTTGGTCTGGTTGGTAGGCCAGGGCCTTTGTTAATAATTACTTTCAGAGCTATGATTTTTTTTTGTTGCTGTTGTTTATTCAAGTAAGATTTTTTCTCATTCTGCTTTATTCTGTATTTAGAACTCTATTTGGCCACTCATCACACTTTACAAAGAAGAAGAGAAGATGTCACATTAAAACAGCTCTCTGATCAATCTCCCTGGGAAAAGGCCAACTTGCTTTTGCTAGCTCGCTCTCTCTTGCTCTTTTTTTTTAAAACTCTATACAGTGTATTTCATTTGGTTCTGCAGTTATTTGTTCAGTATGCAGTGCAAATTTTTCTGGCTAGAGACATGGGATATGGTAAACCTTTGCCTAGATCAATGTCCAACCTCTTTTAAGTTATGGACTGAGTTACTCTCTCATAAAGTTCAGACCTGCCAGACTCAATAACTCCACAAAAATGTTCAGATGAAAATTGCTTCAAGCAATCCTAGTAGAAAGCCAGCACCTCACCCCTAGTTTAAAGTTATGATCCTTATCATAATTAATTCAATAAAGAAGTAATGTATTTCAACCTAGGCATAGAGAATAATTTTCTATCCTGACTGGTATAAACTTTCGACTGGGGACATTTAAACTCTGGACCTGATCTTTTACTGCAAATAATAAATTACAGATCCCGTGCCAGCATATTCTAACTGAAGTTAAACCACTGTAAATATGTTCTAAGCAGAAGAAGAAAATGGTGATCATGTTGGTGTAATAAATAGTATAAGATGATTTTTAAAATATTGTGGCAACTTTTTTTCCACTGATAATTTCCACAGAGTTATTACATTCTTAGTTCTGGATAAGCTGGTAAGTGAAAGGTTGTGTGGCAAGCCAACATACCTTACATGTGGAATTTGAAAACAGTTTTTGCCACTGAAAAATCTGATTAATAAAGTGTCAAAAGAGATTAACTTTCAAAACTGAGAAAGTATGCATTTGAAGGCTCTAAAATTGCACAAGTAATTCTGGAGTATTGACTTTTTGATGCCTTGTCTCATACCCCCTATTCTCTGATTTTTTTTAAAAAATATTCTTTGCTTTTTCACTTAAAAGCACCACAGTGTTGTCATCATCTTGATTCCATGTTTAAAAAGGGAATTTAAAAATTGACTAGATCTGCAAGCAGATAAACAGTAAGCTGTGTATCATTAGTACTAGGAAGAAATTATCCAGATGAGATTATATACTGCTACACATGTGCAAACATTAACTGTATAAATAGTTGAGATTTATTCAGTGCAACAGTGTATTTTTCCATGTTATATATTGTTAATTTGAAGTACCTCTTCATTCAGAGAAATACAGTGGTGTTTTTTTTTCTGGGAACTGAATTTCATGGAATAATTTAAGCAATTCATTTTTTCCCCAAATTTACAAAATTAAGATTCCTTAATTTTCAAAATGAATAATACATTTGTTGAAGCTTTCTTTTTTAAAAATATATTATATTATATCCCATTTAATGAAGGTGGAGGGATTCTGAAAGACACACTAACTACGCTCAGGTGTTAGATCTCAATGAGTAAGTCAAATACCTGAGAAGGGGAGCAACCCTGGGATGCAGAGTCCACCTCTTAAATTCAGTTGCTTGCCAGCCATGCCCCTTTAATTCAAACTTGCCATTTGTACTCTGCAAATGAGGGCTCTAAACTGCATGTAGAGCCTAGCTGTAGAATAAAACCTCCAGTTTCAGAAGGTCAGCTGCCAAGAGAGGACATTTGAAGTGGATGAGGCCAGCGGGTCCATCCCCTCTCCCTTAACATAGGCCCTTTCTGCACAAGGAAATTAAGACGGGCCAATGCATTGTAACAGAGGTCATCTGCACCTTGGAGCGGACTAGCTTCAGATTATTTACCTTTGTTCCGCACCTAAGTCCGATTAAATGCGCCCCCAAGTGGTCCTCGAGAGCTCTATTTGAAAAACAGAAGAAACCAGTTTTTCAATTTTCCGGATTGCGCCAATTCATACTTTCGCAATGGTGCAGATGCGCACATTCACACCAATGTGAACTGGTGATCAGCGGAGGGCGGGCTGTGGGGTGTGGTCAGCTTCAGTGGTTGGTCTGGCCCAACAAACAACAGGAAGCCACCATTTTCTCATCCTCATAGTGCAGATCTATGAACCCGCACTGCTCCGAATTGGCATGGAACATACAGAGTAGCCCTGTGGAAGGACATAAGGGAAAGTCCCCTTTGTTTCGAGACCAGAACAACCAGTAAGAAACAGCACGAAGCGATTCACTAGCCTCGTGCGGAAAGGGCCATAATTATACTTAGGGATTTGGTAGTCCCTCTGAGACTGAGAGGAAGAAGTTGGTAGCATAAGCTTTCAAAAACTTAAGTCTACTATTTGAGATGCAAGATGCATCTGATAAAGTAGACTAAGTTATGGAAACTTATGCTACCAGCTTCTTGCTCTCAGTTATAAGATCCCTTTGCACGCTGATCCGGACTTAGGCCATTTCCGCACTAGATGCCATTAGCATGATATACTGTCACAATCCTGGCATTGCCACTTGCACAATGGTAGCAGATTAGGACTGCTGTTTGCTACACACCCCCACCTTCAGCCAATGAGTAGCAGTATTGCCACCACCGTTCCTGCTGTGCTACAGTGTCCTTGGCCACTCCCTTTCCCCGCTTTCACCTCACCCCACTGCCCCTGATTGGTTGGGGGTTTTGTTTGTTTGTTTTTCTTTGGAAGCTGTACTAAACACACCAGTACACTATTGCATTTTCACACTATAGTGCCTAAAATATATATTTTAAAAAAAGTTTTAACTCAAAGGAGAACTTTAAAATAAACTTGAAGAGTTGATAGATTTCAAAGGTACCAGCCATGGGAGTTACTGAGGGAGCGGCAAGCTGGGCACACCCTCAGCCCACCCACTTCTGGATCCATGATCACAGGAAGCACTATCAAGTGCTATAACAGTTCTGCAATGAGCCAACTGATGGGATTGAAGTGCTAAAGGAGGTGCTTAAAGGATTTCTTTTTGGAAATAGAGTATGGTGGTTTGGCAATGCTTGGGGATAGGATGGCAGCTGGATAGTGACAATGCTGTGCAGTAGTACTGCTCCCAAACCAGAAACAACCCACTGCTATGGTGGTATAGCAACATTATGTGGGAATGGCTTAATACAGGTATGTCTTTGAATTACACCTATAATCAATTGCATGTTTAAAAGTTTATGTGTAACATGTATTTCACTTCCTGTTGGTCGATCTTAGGTACTCCATTCCTCTTCTGCATCAGTTAGTCTGAGCTCGTCTGTCCTCCATTTTATAGTCTGCAGTTCTGTCTCTCTCCCTCATCCATGTTTGAAGAACACATGTTATAGAGCTTTCATTGTAAGATATAATTAGACCTTTAGTATTTGCAAGTAAAGCTCTTCATATGTTTTACAAAGAAGAATAAACCAGCATTTTTTCCCTGCTAGACCCTGTGGGGTTGGGAGGACTGGTTGTTGCTCACCTTCTGCTTATGAATACTAGTGGCTCTGTTTATGGGATGCACTACTATCTCTCATATTCCTTAGCACTCCTCCACTCCTCTCCCAATAATGGTAGTATAAAGGAGAGAGAATGATTGATTAGTTGGTTTCTACATGGTTAGTGTAAAATGTAAGCAAGTACCACAATTCTGAGAGAGCTAGCCTGATGTAGTGGTTTGAGCATTGCAATATGACTCTGAGGACCAGAGTCTGAATCCCTGTTCAGCCCACTGGGGTACCTTGGGCAAGTCACACTTGACAAAGAAACCCTGTGATGGGTTCTCCTTAGAATCACCATAAGTCAGAAATGACACAAGAACAAACCATAGTTCTGAATGCATCCAATATTTCTGTAGGTACAGAGATTTAGATACAGACATGGAAAATTCTTGCCTATCCATTTTTAATGAGCACAGCCACTCTCTTTGTCTGAGCGCACTTCATTCTTCCTTTTATGGAAATGAATAAGGTGGCTCATAGATATATCTGCTCTGTGCCAGCATTACAGTATACAGTATACATGCTCTGGATTAAGGGAGCTGGAGAGAAATGTGGCTCAATAAGTGGTATTCGAACCAGTGGCCATGCTGATTAGGAGACTGTGGGAGTTTTAGTCAAAAAGAGAACATTTCCAAGCTTCAGGTGGGGCAGAGATTGGTAGATACATATCCCATTAGTGTAGTAAATCAACAGCAGCACCAGTTATATATAAGTATAGACTACTGTGTACGTAGACAGTGCTAAATAATCATGAACTAATAGCTAAAACTTTTGTTAAAAAAAATGCTCCAAATATTTTTGCCCAGGCTGTATACTCTGCTCGTGAAATTGATTCCCCCACTTCTCTATTGTATCTCCTCAGCAGTTCTGTCTTACCTTGTGCATACTACCCCCAATAAGAAACAGTTTACGAGGAGAGAGATTTTTAATAATACAGCATATTTTAAATAAGGAGAGCATAATTAATACCAAACTGCAGAATGCAGTTCTGCAACTGGTTTCTACTCCCTTTGTTTCTGGAAAAACTGTCAAGATACCGTTCTTAAACTGGTCTTTTGAATTGCTTTATATGCATTTTTCTGTTGCTGTTGTTTTCAGTGATTTACTGCTATTACACTTCAATTATGCATTCAAAATTTTATAGACTGTTTCCATTTGCTGTGCACCATCCTGCTGGCTCTGGCAGAAGGAGGGTATCAAATTACTGCAAACAGATAAACAAACAAAAAGGATTACAATGTAAAGGGAGAGCCATGTAAGGAAAGAGAAATGTGTATACTCTACTGTCTAAATGCACTGGCCAGAATCCAGGGGAATGTTTCTTTGAGCTGAAGGAGAAATGGCAAATCCCCTTCTTTCCTTCAGCCCCAAAACTCACTCTAGAGGGGTGAAAAACCTCTGGAAAAGATTTTCAGTGGCATGGAGAGCTGCAAAGTGTGGACAGGGAAAAGAAAGAAACTCCTGATGCCACCATGTGTGCCACATGGTATCTAGCCCATTTACTTGGAAAACAGTTTATATGTTTCCATGTAGGTATGCTTAGAATTTGAATCCCCCAGCCCTGACTTTCAAGAAAGGAAAAACACAAGGGTAAAAGTTGCTGACATTTCAGAACACTGCATTGATAACTTCACACCTTATTTATTTATTTATTTATTTATTTATTTATTTATTTATTTATTTATTTATTTATTTATTTAAAGAATCTTCCTGAGAAGTATTTCTGGGCAGAGGCAGTAATAATAGGATGCAGCAAAAGAACAATCTAAGGAAGACCCACAAACATATTGGACATCAGTTACATTTGAGCGAAATGCTTGACCAACGCTTACAGCTCTCTTTGCTCCCTCCCTCGAGTCCCCTTGGATTGATTAAATTGGCTCAAGATGACACCAATAATTGGCTCAAGATGCTGCTTCAACAGACCCAATGATCCATATCTTCACATTCCCTAAAATCAGTCCTTACAGCTCTGTGTTAGATTTAAGATGGTTTACATTGGCTCTGTCACAAACATTTTAATAAAGTCCCAGGGAAACCTCAAACTGGTGACATCATTGGATGGTGTTAAATAAAAAGATTCATTTTCCTGGTTAGCTGTTGGCCTTTCTAATCTCATTGGAGGTTTTCCTTTTCTTTTGGTGTTGCTTTGTCATTCCATAATAATCTTTCTGCAATTAAGACAATGTTATATTAAAAGGGAGGGGAAAAATCAGGCTAACTAATGAAAGGAAATTCAAGGGATAAATATTTTGACATCTAGTAGCAAAATGTTGTATATATTTTAGTGGTTCAAACGAGTATTGTGTCCTGAGGATAACAGGTTTTAAACAACGTCTGCTTTGTGTGTGTGTGTGGGGGGGGTATTAAAAAGGGAATTTGTTTATTAAGATCAGTGGCAACCTTGCACACTCATAGTTGAGTGAACAGTGAAATACTGTTGAGCTGCTTACGAAAGGGTGCTGAAAACCGTTTTGACAAGTTAAACATTAAAACCTCCCAAAGCTGGACTCTGGGAGAGCCAGTCACCTTTCTGAATTAGCTCATAATGGCTGATCAGTGTCAAATGCCACAAACTGGGTTACTCAGATGGAGAATGTAAGTGCCATCTTTAATAAAGATTCTTGCCATTTCCAACAGAAAAAAAAGTGCCTTCTTTGGATACATCACAGAAGTAATTGACTGTCACTGAAAGGATTACCAACAAAAATCTATTCTGTCGACAAAGGCCATTTCCGCACGAGGTAAGTAGAACGGCGCTGTGCAACCTCTGACGGAGGTCGTCTGCACCTTGGGAGCGGACTGGCTCGGACTACTTGTCGAAGTTCCGCACCTCAGTCTGCTCCTGAGCGACCCGAAGTGGTCACACAGCGTGCTTTTTAAAAACCTGTTTTTACAGGTTTTTCAAAAGCACGGAGCGCATCACTCCGTGCCACTCCGTTCCCACGCTCTGGTGCAGATTTGCAGGTGTGCACCAGTGCGAGCCTGAGATCTGCTGGGGGCAGGCTTTAGGCTGGCAAGCTTCAGCGGTTGGTGGGGAGCCTCCACCAACTGGAAGCCGCCATTTTGGATGCTGGAGCAGTGTGGAGCAATGAGCTCGCACTGCTCCTCGTCAGGATGGACCCAAACGGACCCACCAAAAAGACAGTGAGTAGCGGCAGGGAGCGTTTCTCTTGCTGCATGCAGAAAGAGCCAAAGTTTATTGCCACCATTCCAGCAAGGTTTTCTTTCCAACCATACCTAGTAGCCATTTTTCTTTACCTTTGTGAAGATACTCACTCAAGGAAACATCTTGAGCCCTTTTACACTACATAGTTAAAGCTCTATGATTCCATTAGCTGCCATGGCTGTGCCTTGTGGAATCATGCAGTTCATAGTTTGGTGATGAACTGGAGCTCTCTGGCTGAGAATTCTAAATGCCGTTCCCTAAACTGCAGATTCCAGGATTCCACAAGGTGTTGTCATGACAGTTCCAGCAGAATCATAACACTATAACTGTGCGGTGTGAAAGGGCCCCTGGAGTTCTATTCAAATATGCACAGTTTCAATAACCTTAGATCTTTAATTTAGCAGATACCTTTGCTTCTGTGGAGGGGGAAACAAAGAGAAAATGAAGACAATTTAGGAAAGAAAACTAGGAAGGAACAAAAGTATTGCATCCACATAGACTGACATGGACAATAACATGGGGATCTGGGTCAGTTTTAACCTCTGCACCCTCCCCAAGCAGGCCATACCCATGCAAAAAATAAAGCAAAACAACATGTATGGTTAATTCCATTTTCTTTTACCTTTACTTTTGGCTGATTGTGCTATTTTATTTTATTTTGAGAAGTTGTGGAGGGCAAATAAAGCCCAAGTGCTGCATTTGGAGATGGGGCGAGGGAGAGAGAGATAGTGGCAATTTGGGTATTTGAGGCCTCAAGAAAAAAAGTAAAATGGAGGGAATCTGGGGCTTTGGGATTAACCCAAAGGGCTGCAAAAACATTTTTGGGTACAGGTTTGGCCCACAGGCTGCATTTTCCCCAAACAGAAAGAAAATTGGTATCCAAGCACTCGCAACTGGACAGGTGTCAAAAGGGATGACATTTTGAGCCAGATTTTGGATCCAAGTTTGGAATTAATTGTGCAGAACAAGTTATTTGTAAGTATTTTCTTTTTGCAGCAAGTAAGGCATAAATACATTACATCATAAGAACAGCATTATAAGGAATAACTTCCTTCCTTTTGTGATGTAATTGTAATTGTGTTTTAGTTATTTTTGAAGTTACAGAGATGTGTGGCCTCACTCCTTAGGTGAGATTTGTACTACAGGCCAGTGGTGCATGGACCTCATTTTAATGTTTTTAAAGTATTACAGTTGCTTTTGGATAAAGGAGAAAGAAAGGTTACTCTTAAACCTGTCTTTAGGGAGAGGGAAAAGTAATTACTTTGAGGCAAAAAGCTCTACTTAATTTCTTGAAAAGAAAGTAGCTTTCCAAGCTCTGCTTCTGATCTACTCTTCTCATCGGAAAAACTGAATTCTCTCCCAATGGGATGCTTGGCATAGGATCTCTGTGTGGGGAAAAAAAACTTTTTGAATAATTAAGGCCTGAAGAATTGATCTTAGTGTCACTTGCTGATTTCTTGGACTATCCAGTGAGGAAGTTAGCTATGAAGCTGCCCTTTCCAGATGAAGTGTAAATTACTAAAAGCACATGAGCTAGAAAATAGTGATCACTAGCCAACAGGAAGGTGAGATTCTGTAATGATCACAACTTTAGCTAGGTATTCTCATATCTTAAATAGATTGTATTGTGATTGCTGGAGATAATAAGGAAAAGTGGTTATAAACATTCTTCATTAACCTTGCTTTTATACAAAGTGAGTAGATGTTAAATGGTCAGTGTGTGTATGATGGGAAATAATATTCTGCGGAAATCCTTTCAAACCTCCTACTATGATGTATAGTATAGCAACACGTTATCTGCTGCATTTCACAAACACTGGGATGCTTATTTGGTTATTTTCTATAAGGACTTCCACATAGGAACTCCATCATCTATGGCTCTCAGTTTGATTTACACATACTGTATGGAAGATGATAGTTTAGTATGTGGACTGGCATATCTGAATTTTCTTGTTACAGGTTTTCATGTGCAGCACAGAGCACACATGCAGGAAGGTCAAATTTATGTACCACGTTATACACCATTACTCTGATATCTTAAAAGAACTTGGTATTCCCTCCACTTAATCTACAGTTTTGGCAGTTTTGTGGATAAAATGAGGATAGAAATGTTCTTGTATGCTGTCTTGATCTCCTTGGAGGAATGATGGAATAAAATATAATACAAGAATAAGCAAGTGGATCTATTTTGTAGTTGAGAGTGATTCTGGACATCAAAAAGGTTCATGATGACCCTTTCCAGTTCCAGAACAGGAATCTGATAGTTCATGTCAAACTACTGGAAATGCAAAATGATCATCTTTGGCCAAAAGTTTAGGAACAGATATAGAGAACCAGAACTCATGTGGCTTAAATTTTATGTGTGTTATCTTTATGGCAAAGAGATGGTTATCTTTCATCTCCAGATACATGGCAAAACCACAGTGTTGCTAGAGACATAAACACATCACAACTGTGCATGAATGTGAAAACAGGACACATGAATTGGATTCTATTGTTTCCATTTCTAATCCAGTGAAATGTAAAAACTCATGCTTTTAGCTTCAAACAGAGAGTCACCAGCATTTCTCTACTATGGCATTCAACATGTGGAAATGTCCTCCTCCATCCCAGGCCCAATTGATGACAACACAGATTTCATATCAGGACAAAGTTAAAACTTTGTTTTTCATTAAAGTCTTAGGGGCCCAATGATTTCAGATCTATGTAATATATGGTTTGAGAATGTTTTAACTTTAAATTATTTAGCTTCTTAAATTATTCAACTGTTTAATATGTTTTAGGGTGTTTACATTACTTTTATTCTTTTAATTTTAATTTGTTTAAATTGATCTGTTTGTAAGCCACCAAGAAAACTACTAATATTGGATATAAATATTCTAATTAATTAAATAATTGGCTAATTAGTCAATATAAATAAAACTTTCTCTATATGTCTGTATATCTATATATCAATTAAAGATGCAAATTTCTTCCAGCCATTCATTTATTTTCCTGTTCCACTGTCTTCTCCCACTTCTGTGTCAATGAGGCAGTGAATCCATTCTAGGCTCTAGACAAAACGTTGAAGGAACATTTGGGCTTAACCTATTTTGTGGACATTGTTCAGCACAATGGATAACTCCTCTTAAGTTTGAACTAAAACCCAGAGCATATCTATAAAGGTCAGTGCCTTCTACTACTTCTGTTTAGTCTGTAATGCTAAAGCTACAGTGGAAAATGATGGGTTGTTAGAAACTCTCATATTTAACATATACACCACAATGTTTGTTTGTTCATTAAACTTCAGAACTGCGTAGTAGCCAAAGTTCTCAGATTGCTATGCAATATTTTGAACAAAGCAATACAGCAATAAAACAATGACACGAGAATATAAAAGTGATATAAAACCAGCAGCAGTGAATAAAAATACTACCACATATAAAAACCACATTAAAACTAGCAGAAGGAAAAGAGTATTGAAAATGCTCAGAAGAAAAGGAAGGCCTTAACATGTGGATGAAGGAACCATAAAAAAAGGTTGTCAGGTCAGCAGCATCCCATTTTTCCTGAGATTTTGGGGCCAGCTTCTGAGATTGGAGGAGGTCCTTGCAATGGCACACAAGTGTGTCATGGAAGTATTGGAAGCTGAGACAGAACTGCTTCTGAGTCATCACTGTGGAAACAGCATTAGTATGGTAAACGAACCAAGAACTTGGGCAAAGTCAGCTAACCAGGTAATATGGCAACCCAGAGCCAGGAAAACAAAACAAGCAAGCAAGTGACATTTCTGCTAGGTCACACATCCCAAATGAACTTACTTAGAGAAGGCCTGATGTTTGCGGAAATTTTTAAAGCATGGTACTGATGCTGAGACTTGTGGAAAACTCATAACCAACCCTCAAGGAGTTGTCCCCCTACCAGTCCTGCACAGCTGCTGCCACTGCTTGTCCAACAAAAAGGCCCACAGGTTATGGCATTGTCCTTTCTGCCTTTTTCCAGATGACACAATGGGCCCAAGTGCCTTCACCCACCATTTCTCTCCCCAGTCCTCTTTGCTTAGGCTTGTCTTTTTGGGGTGCCTCCATTGCCTAAGCACAACATACATACAAACATCTTTGCACTGAATCAAAGAACTTTGGCCTTGGCTGAGAACTGCTGGAGATGGTCTCTAAAGCTACCTCACATACAAAAATTTAACTTTCTCTTCCAGTACTTCTTGCCCCATGATTTGTCTCCTCACCTAAAGGCATGGAGAAATGTAGCAATTCCTGAGATTCCAGCCTGGCAACCCTAAGTAGAGGCATCAGGAAAAGCTTCTTGTGGAGAGTATTCCACAGAGATTGCTACAGTTGAAAAGCCACCTCCCTTTTGTAGTCCTCTGCCACACCACATTTGATGGAGAAGGGCTTTCATTTTTCTTAAGGTTCAGGTATATAAGAAAAACCCTTCAAGGAATTTATGGTAGTATACATGGGGCTGGTTCCAGAGTTCTGGGAATGGCACTTGAAACTCTAGACAGACTCTTCTTCTATAGCTTCAAAAATCATCCAGAGAGAATTGTGGTTTTGTCTGGAACTGCACAGAGTATAGACCTATCCTTTTGAAGAAGTGCTCTTTTTGTTTGCAAAAGAACATACAAAAAAGAACATTTTTGGATCCAACCCATGGATCCTGTCATTTTGTCCTCATAACTTCTTGAGTTAGACTAGTTCAAAACATGATGGATGTCTGAGCATTAACCTGGACAGTGAACTTAGATTTGGGTAGTTCCTAGTCTAGCAATCTAACCACCATGCTGCTGACTCTCAAAAACTGCATTAATTGTAATGACACTTCAACAGAGTTAAGTATTGTAATATTAAAAGCATGTGGATATTTTGCATGATCATATCAGAGTCTTCTCTGTTTTTCAGACTTTGAGACTGGCCCTGTTTGAGTTAAATTCTGGGCGAGCTAGGTTCTTGCAAGAAACATCCCTACCACCAGCTTACCTCTAGAACTAACAGTGTTGCCTGCCTTGTCAGTAACATAGTTTTGGTACTTCACGGATCTTGTGAAAATCTGAACTTAAATTTGACAAACTCAAAAATGGTAAACAAGATATCAGTCCAGCCACATTGCTTCCCAGGGGCCCTTGAGGTATTGCTAGATGGACTAGATTATCAGATGTGACATTAATGAGTGCTTTTATCTGTCAACATTGGGCTGCTGCTGGCTAGGTGTGTTCTCACTTCCATCTGGTATTGCATGCAATCATTTTGTGTCCTTTTGGGTATGGGGAGGAAGAAAGAGAGGAAATAGTGTCTAAGGATATAGCCATCAACAAGAGCTAGAGAAGGCTTGTTGTGTTTGCTGGACTGGCACAAGACATTTTACTATCTGAAGCAAAGAGTAAGATGGCAGCCTGAGGCCCAGTCCATATACAGAAGCCGATAGGACTAGCTGGTAACTTACTTCAGAACCAACACCAGGACAGTCCTCTGCCACACTTGTGAAAACAGACTAGTTTAGGGGGATCAAGGCAGGTTGGAAATGCAGTTAAGGATGGTACAGATGGATACTGAATTGCCAGGTAACTATCACAGAGTAACGATCACTCATGCCCTCCCAACTATCCCAATGTGGAGTTACAGTTCTGATTAATCCTCTGTTATCCCACTTTTTCAGCTACTTCTAAAATGCCCCAGTTTCTCTCTGTCCCACTTTCCCCAATTGTCCTCAGAGTACTTAAGCTGCTGAAAAATGAATTCAGACTGTAAAGTAGTTTGTACTCCATTAACTTGGTGAGAGGAGAGGAGAGGAGAGGAGTTGGCAGAATCTTGCCCTTTCCAGTAAGCTCAAGCAAAAGCAAAACACTCCAGACTCACCTAGTTGTGTTCTTCCTCATTAATAACTTTTACCATCATGGCCACACGAATGCTGCTTGGCCAGATATGTCCCAATTTCCATCTGTGAAATGTCAGAGAGTATGATGACTTACTGTTAATACCACCAAGTGGCACCTTAAGCAGGAGGAAACTATGCTGAACCTGCATGGGAGGTTTAGTGAGCTACATAGCTTAGCTTACTTTAACCCTCACGCACTATGATGGGACATGTTTTGTTGTAGACTCCATACATCCCTGATGTGAGTTTCTTCCAGCTCCATGCCCAAACCACCTCTGTCTTGGGAGAATGATAGCAAATGAGATGGCTAATAAAACATCTGAATCCTAGACCTTTCTGTTACCCAGTACTATACAAATCTGCTCTTGAGCAGAAATAGTAAGCTACTAATCTCAGGATTCCACAGCATGGAGCCATGACAGTTAAAGTAGTAGCAAACCGCTATAACTGTGTGATGTAGACACTGTCTAGAACTGAAAAGAAGGATATTTCTCAACTACCCAATAAATTCTAAACCAGGGGAAAGTACAGCTTCTGAACCCCAGTTCTGCAGTCCCTGAAAAAAATCTGGTCATCCCCCAAAGCCTCCTGAACCTCTCTATTTTCCCCAGCATGGTTTTCAGGTAATTTTCAACCCCCAAACCAGACCAAACAGCTGAAAGCCATGAACAGACATGATGGTGTGCCTTCCCCTCCAGAACCTCCCAACCCACCCCTTTTATTTGACCAAAAACGGCAAACAAAAATGATGTGATGTCACTTCTAGTGTGCCAGGACACAGCAGTACAGCTCACAGAGGAGGACAACAATGACCCCCCACTTGCAGTTACCAGCCCCTGTTCTAAATTAATGTAGGAAAATATTCTTCACAATGATTAGCATGCATTGGTCACCTTGGGCTTTTTCTCACTTGGCGAAGAAAATGCCCTGTTCTGTTATTTACCAGATTGGCATGCTCCCTTGGAGGATCCAGGCTGATCCGGAGCAGTGCATGGCTGCGCTACACACTGCTCCGGGGATGAAAATGGCAGCTTCCAGTTGGTGGAGGCTCTCTACCAACCGATGAAGCTCGCCAGCCTAAAGCCCGCTCCCAGAAGATCTGCAGGCTTGCGCTGGTGCGAGCCTGCAAATCTACACCAGAGCTCAGCCACAGAGTGGGGCGCGCCGCGCTGTTGAAAGACCTGTTTTAAGTGGTCTTTCAATAGCATGCTGAGTGCCCACTTATGGTCGTTCCGGAGTGGGCTGAAGTCTGGAACTACAGAAAGTAGTCTGGACCCAGTCCACCCCCAAGTGAAAATGTCCTCACTGGAAGACGCTCTGCTCCGTTGCAAAAACAAAGTGCGGAAAAGGCCCTTGACCTCTTTATTCTAGTGTTAATGATTTCTTTTACTATACATCTTTAAAAAAGAAAGAAATTCGGCATCAATTAACTTGACAATGCTTCCTTAGATTGCTAGAGATTTCTGTGTGTAAATGCAGTATATGAGCTGCTATTGTGGTCTCATCCTGGTCCGGTTACCCCACAATGGACACAAAAGACACTGGACACCCCTACAGGTAGAACCTCTGAAGAAGCAGGTAATACCAAAGCAACTCTGGTTGACCAAATAAATTATTTCACCAAAGATATTTTATCTGACAGTAAAGAGATAGGCAATACAGTGTCTTCCAGTAGTTTTGGACTACATCTCCTATCACCCCCCCCCAGCCAGAATGACCACTGGTCAGAGATTTATGGGGGTCATAGTCCAAAATGTCTGGAGAGTACCTGGCTGTTCCCTCTCCCCCAACACCACACACACACAGAACGGTGATTTTTGAGATCTCTGCGTATTTCTCACTAGTATATCTCCCAAAGTAAATGTACTGACAAAATGTCTGTCTGTGCATGGCTGCAACTATAAGGACATCTACAAGAAAGTAAGCCACTGAATTTGAGGAAGCCTGCACAAAATTATGCTATATATTCAGGACAGTCATCAAAATGTGGCAGATGAATAGGTAACTGTGACATTTGAAATCTTTGGAGCACAATTTAGAATAAAAGAAGATTGTGATCAATTCCTGATTGTTGTTGTTGTAAATTTAAGCCACAAATTTAAATGTATGAAGAAGCTCGTGTTGTGGAACCTTGGCTCTACAAAGTAAGTCAGGCCAGGTCTACATTTGGCAGAGCTTTGTACAACTCTGTTGATGTCAGTGAAGCTAAACTGATTTTCACTAGCTATGGGGCTTGTTTTAAATACACACTTCTCACCAAAACAAACTGTGAGGTCCTTGTGATGGTTATAGTTAATTTCAGCTTCCCTCCAAATTAAATGCAAATAAGGGAGCCTAACTATCCAAACAGGGGGCTATTTATTCTTAGCACATTAGTTAAAGTGTGTTACTATTTCTTAACTAGTTAAGAAAATAAACAGTACTTTAAAAACTTGAAGCAGTTCTTCCATCTCCTGGCATAATGGAACTGCAGGGACAAAGGTACCATACTACCAGATGAACCATTGCATTTTAAAAGTACTGCACCAAATAATACCTTCCCAAGCAAACCGTGTTTTACCAGGTCCCTTCCTTCTTTTCATCTTCATTTCTGACTACATTACAAATCAAAGAACTTGAAAAAGTTTGGCCATTCTGTCTGAGCAGAAGGGGAAGATGTCTTTACTTGAAAAATAATGCCTTTTATGTTGTATTGAAAAGTGTCTGATTAAAAGGATGTGTATATGTTTTGAATCAAACTAACTACAAATGTCTTTCTGAGTAAAAATAATTAAAAAGGTGATTTTCAGGTTTCAATCTGCGACAGCTTTTTAAATTATCCAATACGCCGCCTTGATTCCGTACAAATGTTTCTTTCCTTCAAAGAGACAAAAAAGGCATGTCCTGCCAGATCTGATTGTGTGTTGAGGGTGGATCTGATCGCCTTGTCACTAAGGTTACTAATCAAATTTCCATCTAATATCAATACGCTCATGCAGGATTTCCTGATCAAACACTTAAATCTGCCCCCTCCGCACCCCCATTAGCTAACATGTTTTATATGTACTGAGGTCATCAAAAGTGTAATTCCCTTAAAGAAACCTAATCCTGCCCTCTTGTCAACTAGCAGATACCTAATAACGCTTTCTATCCTATATTTTCCCCCTAACATCAATAGCATGCCAGAAATTAAAATCTTATTTTTAATCTCACAACAGATGTTTAAAACAAAGGTAAGCTTCATGCATTTAAACCAGACAGGTGAAAAAGAAGGGATGTTTCATCTGAAATTAATGTGTGTGTTTCTTTTTGTTCCCAAAGCAAACATAAAATAGATTTGGTTTCAGGGATCCTTTGAAAGCATGGATGTACTCTGCTCCCACACTAAACTGGGTCGGGTTTTGTAGCTTTCTATTTAATGAGTTGAAAGCATAGAAACTCCAGACAGAACCAGAAGATGCTTTACCAGAGAACCCCAAGAACGAAACTGATACCATCTGAATGGCTGTGCAACACACAAACAAAACCACTTGCAATAATTCATCAGGAGGAAGAATGTGCTTTTTCCAGTCTTGGTGTATGTGCCGTTCACATTTAACAGAAAGATGGTTCTGGGAACATTTTGGGTGATTTTCTCATTTTTACTGAGATGCAACATTAATCCATATAGAAAACTGGCATGCAGTTTCACTGGTTGTTTATTTATTTATGTAAACTGCACCAGCATTCAAACACATTCTTTGCACAAGCATTTGAAACAACAAATTAAGTCACAAGACATCACAATAAAAGGACAACAAAGTCACAATAAGATGACAACTAAAACAACCACAACCCTGAAAACCCACTGAATTCAGTGCTAAGTCCCTCAGTCAGTTCCACAGCCTGGTTGTAAACATCCAACCATGTTGTAATACAACGTCGTGATGGAGTTCTGTATGAAATGAGTGTTATGGTCACGATCAAATGGGGATACCCAAGGAAATTTAATCTGACATGTCTAAGTCTGGTCTGAATATGTGACTTTTAGAAATGCCAGGTTTGCCAGATGAAAGTGAATAATGTCTATCTAAATGGCAAAACAGATTTAAAACAATGATCTTCTGACTTAACATATGCCCCAGGAATTGCCAGATTTCAGTTACTTGAAACATCTCCAGATGCTTCAGTTTTTGAACTACTCTCTGTATGGTCTATTTGAAAAAAATGTATCTGGATATAGAATATTGTCCTAATACAGACAGAACATGTGTCATCTTATACACTTTTTGGAATGGATAAAGAGAATATATAAGAGGAAGACTTTTAAATGATTATTTATATTATCAGCCAGAATATAAAGCTTTAACAAGAAGTCAATGCAAATGATCTTTTTTAAAAATGGTACTAGGTGAAAATTGTAACAATGGGCAGATAATACATTTTTAAAACTTCCCTGCCTCAAAAATGCTTTTTTTTAAAAAAAAAAAAGTTGAGGCTTTTATTGATTTCAAATGACTTCTTAAAATGAAATTAAAGAGGAAATCATAAACGGATGATTCAATTTATATCACATATTCTTTGTTCAAAAAATAGCCTTAATGGAACACAAGCACATGTTAAGCATTTAATACAGATAAAACTTGATACAATACTGCATGGGAGGCATGTTACACAGTAAAAGCATTTACAGACACCTTGGGAATACCGTCTGTAATAATGTAATCTATTCAGTCTACTAAAAATATCTGTCTATCAGAGATAATTTTCACCACTCTTTTTAAGGGTAGGTGGGTGGGGGGAATTTGGGAGTGGGTGGAGAAAGAGAAAGAGATGACATGTACACATTAGTACCTAAAACATTACTCCAAGTGGTTTATAGTTATTTAAGTAAACCAATTTTTTTTTTAAAAAAATTGTTTCTCTGTTCTGAAAGAATTTAGGAAAGTGGACTATTTTAAAATTGATTTTAGATCAGAAGAAGAACATGGGGGTTTTGTATGGTTTCAATTGTTTGTGTATCAAATAAGAATTTTGTTTACTTGTAAGTTTCAGAGTTTCTGTTAGACTTTCAGTCTAGATTCTTTGATAGGAAAAAAGTTGCTGTTTTATGACTGCACTTCACTGACTTAAATACAAAATATTTAGAGAGGTGCAAGATGTGTGTGTGTAGTGTGTGTGCGCGTGTACATGCAGACACACACACACACACACACACACCCCGAACTGTACTGTAAGAGACTAGATGCCAAAATTGTCATTTGAGCTTAAATTTGAGATTTCAAATTATGACAAAAAATGAGTTATGAAAACGCAGCTGATATTGCATCATGCTCTCAAATCTTCTTTAAATTAACTCTATGTCAAGGGGCTTCTCTAATAGAATGTGTATGTGCGTGTGCATGTGTGTGTGTGTCTGAGAGAGAGAGAGATAAAGGGGAAAGTTTGAACAGTATCACTTTACTCTTAGATTGAAAGATCACTTGGTACTACTCCAAACAGCAACTTTTTTTCTTTTCTTTTAAAATTATTGCATATTTTACATATTAATTTAATCAGGTTTTTCCCCTTTTTCTTTATCACAAACTTTTTCTCACACTGATACAAAGTCAACCAGAATTAAGAAGAACAGATAAGCAATAAAGCACTAATATTAAATATATTTAGTCAAAGAGCTATAGTATGTTAGATGTATCAAAGGCACATAATTTCTGAGGTGACTGACTTGCAGAGTCAGCTCCAAATTTTGGTCAGGAAGCTATGTCTTTTTTGTGAAAGGAACAAGTCAGTAACAACACCATCCTCCTGTTGTGCTTGAAAGAATAATCTACCAGGTAGGTTAGCACAGGATCAGAGCCTAAAAAGACTTTTGAGTGCATACTTTGTACTTCCCTTATTATTACATTAGGGAGTACATCAAGTTTTTACCTCATCAAGATACAGCCACATAACCACAGCTAGATTCAAAATATTCACAATTATGGGGAAGACTTTATAGGATATAACTTGGTTCTTCCACATCACCTTGGTCATTCCATATATTTCATGGAATCTATATCTCCAGGTGGGAAGCCCATGTGATGTAGTGGTTTGAGTGCTGAACTTGAACACTGGGAGACCAGGGTTCCCAATCTCTGCTTAGCTGTGGAAACTCACTGGGTGACCTTGGGTAAGTCACACTTTCTCAGCCTCAGAGAAAGGCAAAGGCAATCTCCCTTCTGAACAAATCTTGCCAAGAAAATCCCATGATAGGCTTATCTTAGGACCATCGTAAGGCAGAAATGACTTAAACGCACACAACAACAAGACTGACAAATACTTCTATGTGACACTGTAAATACTAAGAAGAGATTGCATTAGGAAGAAAGTTAGCAGTGAGAATAAATGGTGGTGCACAGCAAAATCCTCCTGACTCTACCCACTGCTGGTGCTAGCCATGTCAGCATCATAGCTCATGATATGAAGAGGAGGAGTGACTTTAAAGCATCAAAAACAATGCTTTCTATCCATCTAGGTACAAAATCATGTGCAACTGATATACATGTATACTCCTACCTCCAGTGCAATGTATTTATTTATGGGGAAAGAGAAGCACAAACCTATTTGCAGCTTCTGGTTTAAACTGTGTAGCATGTAGGACTAAAACCAAGAAGGAACAGAACTAAACTCTACAACAGTAAATCTCAGACTATCTGATGTGGGGGACTGGCAATTTTTTTTTCTTTATACCAGAGACAAGCATTGTATTTGTGCCCATTGGCTCTAATTGTGTCCTTCTTTCCTGAAAACTCACCAAGAACTGGCAGCCAATGGCTCTGGGACTGGCATCTATCCCTGGACCACCATGTTAAGTAGCACTTTTTTGCACCATACTACCAGCTGATAAAATCCTGCATTTTTTGAAGATTTGGGCCATCGTGGAGCATAAAGAAAAGATCCCAATTTAAAGGGAGATTTCACCTTTTGCAGTTACTGTGGCTTGCAAATACTCAAGCTCTTGCAAACAAACTCAGAGCAAATGTAGGTTTTCAGTCTTGCCTGATCCATACTGAAGAACACTAAACGTGCCGAGAATATTCGAGAAGCTATTTTATACACAGATCTTTGTGGTTCATGGACCAGAACTGTACTCATGAGGATGAGTAACAGAAGTTAAGTGAAGTTCTGAAATGGTTCAAAATGCTTTTTCTCATTAGAAATATTTAGTATTTCAATAAAAAGCCAAACTGGAGAAATAGATATGTTCTCCTATTATCGTTTTAATAATTGTGAGCAGATACAAAATAGCCAGGGCAAAAATAAAAGTAAATTAACTTCTGAGTTGCATAGTTAGTATGTACTGCATCCTTTCTGAGTGGCTGCATGCCCATTTCTAGTTAAGCTGCTATCTTTCAAAAGAAGGGTTTATTAGAATGCAGTTCAGATTTCTGTATTTCATATTTGTTCTTCATTCTACATTGGATTTTGTCTATTTGCTTAACCCTCAGTATAGGAGGTAGCTTAAATATCCATCCCCCCAAGCAAAACTTGGAAGTCACATGTGACCACATTAACAGCAACATTTTGCTTTGGGAGGGAATGTGGACATGCTGATGTTCTTTTGCAAATAATGTCATGTTTGCTAATACTGTGTAATGTTGCAAATTAATTTTTATCACCATTTAGGGGCTAAAATACATTTATAAGCATTTTGAAGAGAGGAGTTTTTCCCCAAATACTTTATTTTATTTTAGTCGCCTTTTCTCCCAGAGTGGGACCCAAGACAATATCCCAACTTTTTAAAATGGCGGGTTTTTTTCTCCTAGAAATTAAAAAACAAAACAAAAAAAGAAAGAAGTAACACATCAAGTTGTGTTATTGGGTGATGGGAGCCACAGTCCAACTACACCATGGGGGGCCATAGCTTCTCCACCTTTACTTTTTTGTACTAGAAGAGTTCCTGCCCCTGCCTTTGAATACATCTAGTCCAAATGCATATGAATGTAAATAGACTAAACTGAAATCCATTTTCGACTTTGAATTGAAACCAAATAGCAGCTGCTTCCTTTCAGTTAGGTAATAAGCCCAATAAAGGAATTGCACACTTGTAGCTGCTTTAGACAGGGAAATGTGGATCCTCCAAATTATAGTAGAGCTTTGAAAAAAAAAAGACAGACACTGTGTTCTTCCAATGATAAAGGATGGCATCCTGTTAGCAATATACACAGGTGTAAGTTGCATTACATATCTTGAGTGACTTTTGTCGAATAAAACACAACTGTTGTATTCAGCTGATGTCAACATCAGTGGAGTTGCACATGTGGGACCATTGCATATGTGGGACCTTTGCATATGTGGTAGCACATAAAAGACAGAGTGAGCATGTGAGTACTCATTGTCTGTATGCATTGCCATTGCACATTGCAATTGCATAGTGAGTCGTCAGCCATGTGCACTGACCATAGATCCATAGACGTTGCACTACACTGGTAACATAACCTAACAGGGAATGCATAATATTAACTCCACCTCTGGATATTTATGCTATGCTGAAGCAGTGTAGGATTTCAGTCAATGGGCTGTCAACTATATTCATTGACCATTGGTCCACATGCATTGTGCTATAGTGGTATTCACTATAGGGACTGCATAATGAAACTCTGCCAATGGATATTTATTCTTAGGATATCAGACAGAATAAATCTTCTAGTTCACTCTCTGAGATGAAAATTCTCTGTTTTTTTCTTTTTTCTATTTAAAAAAAAAAGATGAAAATACCTTGTAATCCAAAAGACTTTGCTTGGAATTTCACCTGAGCTTCCCCATACTATAGAATAATCCTTTTCTGATACTCACAGGAGCTTTGAAAGGAGCTTTAAGGATAATTTTTTTGTGGCTTGAGTTAGAAAGAAGACTTAAGGATGCTGTGATGTGAACACAGAAGTATTGACATATGCTTAAGGCATTCTTTGGAATGGATCCTGGCAATAGATCACTATCTTTCAACATCAGCTCCCTTCCACAAAATGTGAAGATTATCAACTACCCTACAGATATGGGATCTGCATCTGATAAACTTGGCTGCAGTCCATGAACATTTCTGCTATTTAAAATATTAATCTTTAATGTACCACATGACACTCTATTGTTTATGTGAAAACAGTTTGGCACAGCCACCCATCCACCCAGCCCTGATGTTTGTTTGTTTTTTAATTCTAGACGGTTGTTGCAGAACTTTGTGCAAAGTACAAGTATTCAGAAAAGTATACATAATTCAGACAATGCAAACCTCCATATCATTGTCACTACTAGAATAATTCTTCCACAGATTCCATAAGCATGCTTTATGGTTTAGGGAACAACATATTCAGGTGGACATTTCTGTTTGCTTAGACCAGAGGTAGGTGACAATGGGAAAAAAGGAAGTATGAAGAGATGGATTGTCCTTCCTGATGAGAAAAAATAATCTCTGAAAATCCCAGGTTTTGTTCCTGTACAAGCCAATTCTTAATTTTGGAGAGCAACATGTCATTTTCTTTTGTATTTCCTGGGAATTCCTGACATTTCCAAGGACTTTACATTCCTACTTCCCAGTTCAGTTTAAATTAACCCAGTGTTTTCCAACATGAAATGTATCATTAGCTGGCTGTTTGTATTATCGTGAAATTAGCTAAGGTGACCATTGCCAAAGAGCATAGTTATTGTTTCAGGAACACAGATTCAACAGAGATCAAGCAAGAGAAAGAGGAATGTTTCCACCAAGCTTAACTATAATTCCTGAGTAATAATAAAGAAGGCTCAGTGGAAACTGGTGAAAATCAATTTCTGAAATTGCCTGAATTTAATTGTGGCACATGATCAGCTGGAGGGTGAGGAGGAAGAAAACAAAGGAGCAGAAGGAAAGGAACCGTGAGATATTTCAAGAAAAAGTTTGGCTGCAAACTTGGGAATATGCAGGTAAAATCAACACAGAAATAGGAAATCTCGGTAATGCCAGAGACCTTTTTCCTCCAGGATCAGCCCTTAAGAAGCCTCCAAGAGGGATAATTTACCTTTTAAGTAGGTTAAACACACTTATGTAAACACTATTTAACATTCAAAACTAATTTTTGAAACTGAAAAGAGAATTCTGGCCATTTTTAGTTCTTTTCTCTCCCCCCCCATTTCTCTTTCTTTTTTCTTTCTTTTTTGGCATTTTTGGCATGTGGGTCCCAAGGGTATAAAGCTGGTTGTCTAATCTGCAACAATTGTCCATCCTTGTCTTCCGCTTTAAGAAGACCATCCCTGGACCTGTTATGGGATGCTTCTGGAATGATCCTGGATTGGAGGTTTTCTTACTCCAGCTTAGAGTTACATTTACTAGATAGCCAAAGGGAAAGATGGAGTGGATCTGCATACATAAGATGTTTAAATAAAGGTTTCTCTTCTACTGTACTGCTCTACCTTTCACATGCAATACAGATAAAATGGAGAAACGACCTATTTAGGGCAGAGTTCTGTCCATGGTCACAGCTGTCCTTCCAATTATGCTTTATGATACAAAATGCAGATGGAAATGGTTTAGTATGACATTGAAGTCATCTTTACTCCCTCTCTTCTGTGCACTGTGTATTCTGCACTAAGCTGTCTAGAGTTGTTTCATGGGCCAAGTTAGATGCCTCTGTTCACCCGAGGATATAAGGATGACAAAAGTTGCTATGATGGGAAGTGGGAATACTTAGGTACTTCCATTAGGACTGTTCAAGGAAGATAATGGACTGAGCGTTTTTACCCTGAGAAAAGCATGAGCAATGTGGGACAGGGGTTGAGGGAGACCAAAGATAGGCTTGCTGGGGTGTAAGTAACTATCACAGAAGATAGTCTTCTGTTTAAGGGCATCCTTTGTTTGAAAGTCTGATTTAAAGATGAAGAACCATAAAAGGGGACAGCAGGGCTTGAACATACCATTAACAGAGTTGTATCATAGGCCATTTCCACACTAGCCTATTATAGCATTATTATTCTAGTGTGGAAATGGCCATAGTCTTTTTCCTTTTGAAGGATGCAAAAAAGTAGCTAGGCTCTTACAGTTCTGTCTTTGGCAGCTGATGTTTTCCATATAAACACATCTCTTCTGAATTTTAGTCTGATTTTAAAGAACCTAATGCCATATAGGTTTTTTTGCTTTATTTTTTAAAATGTTTTTGTTACTGCTGTTGCTGCAGTTGATAACAGAAACAAGCATGCTATAATTCAATAGCAGTTGTTCATTCCCATGCCAGGAGGGTGGTGAATCCACATGGAGGTATTAGTATTAAACTAACTTTAAACTATAAACTATAAAACTATAAAAGTTGCTGAATATTTGGGAACAGGGCTCAGCACTTTGGATAGCTCCTTTAAAGTTCAGACTAAAACGCAGAACAAATTCATCACTCCACTGACACAGGTGTAACTGTGAACAGCCTGGCTGCTATTTGCACCATTCACAGTTCCTCAAAATTTAAACTGTTCCATGAGGTTTTGGGGAGGAAGTGATGACTACCATAAAAAATGTTGGAGGTTTGAAGAAAATTTCAAGAAGTTTGTCAGCAAAAGGCTTTTGACCTGCTTCCAAGGCCTGCTAGCAAACACTGCATTTCCCTACATAATGTAAATTGCTATCCTCTCTAAATACAGGCTTTTCATATGGGTAAGAAATTAACCTTCAAGTCCTCTTTACACGGAACTTTCTATTCAGGAAACCACCCTTAGCACTTCTAGTAAGGATTCCAGGCATATTGCAGAGATGCCTGGTGGCTTTTGTGTCAATGGGGCGATGAATTTGCTCTAAGAATTAGGGCATTTCTGCGCTATAATCTTATAGTGCTATTATTCCATTTTCAACATCCTATGGAATCTTGGGGTTTGCAGTTCAGGGAGGGGCCATTAGAGTTCTCAGCCAGAGAGCTCTTTGGCCTCCACAAACTACAAACCCCAGTATTCCACAGAAAGTAGAATAATAGCCCTATGTAGTGTAGTGCAGAAATGAACCATGCGAGGGCCTAACTTTTTTGCCAAAATAGGTCCCCACATCTTAAATACTTCAGTTCAGACTAAAATTCAGCATGGATTTATATACATCCTAAGAAGGAAACCACCAGCTGCCATTGCTGTGTTTTGATTGTCATTTGTATTATTATATTAATTTATATCCTGCTTTTCTCTCAGTTTGAGACCCAAGGTAGCTTATAACAGAAAAAAATAGTTAAAAGTTGACCAACTACAAAAAAAGGGATCAAACTATCAAAAAATTAAAACCTGTTCAAAACATAAATTGTAGAAGAACAAGGAACAACAAAAATAAACAGAAAATCCAGCACATTCTTTGGGTGTGACAAGCCTTGTACAATCAGTCTTTAAAGGCCTGTCAAAACAGAAAGTTCTTCACCTGTCTGCAGAAAGAGAGCATGGAGGGTGCCAAGGTAACCTTTCTGGGAAGGGAGTTCCAGAGGCTGGGGATAGTCACTGGAGAAGGCCCTCCCTGGTGTTTCCACCAGAGGTACCCGTGAGGCTGGTGGCAGAAACAGAAGGGTATTTTCTTACTCTTTTCAAACACCAACCACAATCCAGAATTTTACTTTTTTCAAACTTCATAGCTGTTGTCTTATTAAAACTACATTTGATGTGATTCCTCCAAATGCAGGGACTATGAAGGAAAAAGCCATGGGTCTCTGAGACATATGAAGAGTTTCACATGCTTTGAGGTTGCATTGTTCACTTCATTGTTCAAGAAACCTCTTCTCAGGTTTGTAAGAAGCATGAAAGAGTCTCCGCTGATCAGGAAAAACCTCTGTTTTGGAATTAGAGCACTGTATGGAGAGAAATAATGTGTGGTTAATTCATTCTCTCTGCTGGTTCAAAGTCAAGAGAGGGAACCACCCACATTGCATCAAAAGCAATCTTTGGACACTCCCATATGATACCAAATTTTTTAAAAAAAGTCCTCAGATGACTCCAATATGATCTGCCCCAAGCAAATTCCACAGCATGTATTTGGGAAAAAATCCAAAGTGGTCAAATATCACAATGGATAGAAAATAAGTGCAAGAGGCAATTGTGAAGTGGAGCCAAGGAGAAGTACACCCAGGATGAAAGATGCGGCAATTTCATAGATAGCCCTACACAAACTAGGAGGATGACAGATAACACCATTTCAAAATGAAGCCAATATACCATTTTAATTCTATATTAATGAATATTACTATGATATGGGAATGGAAAACAGTTACAGATGCTTAAATGCCTAAAAGAGCAGAAGGCATTCCAGATCTAGAAAGAGTGCATATACATCTTGTTCAGGAGCCTTTTAGTTCAGATATTTACTCTACTCCTATGATATTCCCTAGTGCAATTCCACTTGGAATGCTGTAATCTAAGAGCACGGTAACAGTATGAACTTTCGGGGAAGGAGGGGAAAAAAAGAGCAAGTTCTCTTCGGATGAATTTCTCAAAGAGTCTTGAAGGTAGAATAATTATTCTGCTTCTTTAAATTCATGCTGCAAGATGGCATGTGTCAACCTCTTACATAATGAAGTCCAGGGGTCCCTCTGCCGTGTCCCGTTTCACCATCAGGGGGGTCCTTTCAATCTTTCACTCAAGCTTGTTGCCAAGGATGGAGGTCAACTGTTTTATAAAGCATTTGGCTCAGTCATCACCCACTCCCTGCCTTTTCACAGGCAAAAGAAAAGGAGAAAAAAGAAGAGTGGAAGAGCAACATAGATGAAGGCTCAGCCATATAGAGAAGTCAACAACAGAAAGCGGAAGGAAAGCAAAGCAAAAACTGGATACTTTTGATAAGATGAGAAGGTTGCTTATTGTTTGCATTACTGCTGCTATCTCAAGTGTCACATGGCCATTTAAGCCTCCTGACTTTTCTTTTAAATTGATAAAGATTTCAAAGATCAAGACAATTTAAATCCAAAAAGGATTAGTACCTGAATTCTTACTAAAAGAAAAGATGAAGCTCAAAGTATAGTCAATATATTCATGCCTTATATTAAATGTATCAAGCTCCTGCATGCCAATGTTTTCTGTTATTGCCTTAAAACTAATTAGACATTGTTGTTTCACATTTATGAGCATCTTTTTTTTAAAAAAAACCCACAACCTTAGATTAGGATAATTTACAACCTGAGCCAACTTTTAGTCCATTGTTGATGGAAGATTTAAACAAGCCAGCCCAAAGAGAAGAACATGATATCTCTCAATGTGGCTGACATTTTGTGCTCAGTTTCAAATGTAAAAATGCAAAATATTCACATAATGAAGTTGAGTATATGTATGAATTGTATACATGCGAGTGCTAACAATGTCTGTGTTCATAGGTATTGGAAAAAATATATCATAAAGGAAAACCTATACACATCTCCTTTCATAACTGACATCTGTCATAAGAAATTCTAATCATATGTGGCATGAGTTGGTAACCTTTGCTTCCCCCAGATGTTTTGGGCTACAACTCTCACGGTCCTTACCATTGACCATGCTGAGTGGAGCTAATGGGAGTTGTAGGCCAAGACATCTGGAGAGCCACAGGTTCCCTTCTCCCAATGTACAGCAAATACATTCTCTGAGTGCCAAACCTTATGTAGCTAAAATGGTTCCACCCATACACAAGAGGGAAATATCACAACTTCTTCAGAACACCAGCCTTTCAAAACAGCAGTACTGGCAGTGGGGTGCCTAAATATGTGTGAGAAAATGACTGAGCAGGGCTAATGCGTCAAAGGTTTGGTGGGGGGAGAGAGAGAAAATTCACTGTTAGAGCAATTTGAAAACACTTTATGGTCCCATCCTATAAAATCTTGGAATTGGTAGTTTGGTGAGGTACTAAGGCTTAAATTCAATTGTTAACCTTGTTTACATAGGTCTCATGCATCAATGGTTCTGCTTAAAGTTGGGACAGTTGGATTTAGGCCTTAGTTTTGTCTCCTAGGAAGCTGTCCCCTTAAACTACAGCACTAGAACTCTCCAGCAGAAAATTCTAAGTACCTTGACAAACTACAAATCCCAGGATTGTATAAAATGGATTCATGGCAGTGAAACTGATAACAAAACATTGTGTTAGATACATTCTCTGACAATGATAAAGAAATTTGCAGCGTGTACCAGAAATGCAGTGGTTTGAGTGTTGGACTAAGATTTTGGGAGACCAAAGTTCAGTTCCCCACTCAGTCATGGAAACTCACTGGGTGACCTTGGGCAAGTTACATTCTCTCAGCCTAAGAGTAAGGCAATGCCAAACCTCCCATGAATATCCTGTTTGCTGGTCTATAAGGCTGACTTTTTCTCCTGAAAAATACTGTTTGAAAATAGGGTGCGTCTTACATGCCAGTGTATCTTATACACCCACAAATAGTATTTGCTGGCATGTAAATGGGGTCTTATATGCTGGTGCATTTTATATGCTGGCAAATACAGTAAATGTTGCCAGGAAAGCCATGTGATAGGGTTGTCATAAGTTGGAATCAACTTGAAAGCACATAATGAAACAGAATTTTTTTTCTCACCTATACCCTCAAATCTCCCATCCTCTGCTTGGTGTTCTTTCAAATCACATCACCCCACATCATATTTTCCAGAACTCCCATTCAATCTAGTCTTTGCTCCCTATAATTTGAAGAAAGCAGAGGAGTTGGGGAAGGGAAAATGGCATGTACTTAATTCTGGCAAGTACAGCCATATGAAGCAAGGGTATAGTTGAGATGTACCTTTGTCTCCTCTCTGCTACCCCTCAAATGTACCCCTCAGCTCTGGGATATAGCTGTCCCTGTTGAGTGTAATGGCCCAATAACATACTTAGAGCTGCTGCTCTTTCATCTTTGCATGCTGCTGCCTCTATACGCCAGAATGATATAGCAAGGCTCAGTGATATGCAGTAATGTATTTAAGTCTTTTACTCCAAGTCTCAAGTCAAGTCTTAAGTCTGTACTTTCAAATCTCAAGTCAAGTCTCAAGTCCTTGAAAATACTTTCAAGTCAAGTCTTAAGTCTGGAAGCCAACTTTGTACCTCAACCAAAATTCCAGAATTATTGGATAGAGTGAAATAAATTCAGTTTTAATAATTTGAGTAGAGTCGGCTTTCTACATTTGCAATTTTTCCATCTGCAGCTTCAGAAGTGGGGAATAGGATCCTATCTTACTCCTCATTACTGAAAATTCAAAAGCTTTAGAAGGAAGGATCCTTCTTCCTCAAGCCCATAGCCTAACACATTTGCTATTCCCCTCTGAGAAATGCTCCCTGTGCTCTAGTGAGTCTTGTCTTTTGCTCTTAGGAAACATTTTAGAAGTCTCCTCTGATATGCAGCAGGTTGCTGAGCAGACCTCAAACCTGCCTCAAACCCATTGCCTAACCTGTTTGCTGTTCGCCTCTGAGAAATGTGCCCACACTTTGGACTTGAGAGAGATTGTCATGTGACTAGTAGGCAAAAAGAGACAGAGGCATTCAAAGTTCTAAGGTTTCTGGATGAATGTGTTATGTTACTGAACCAAGAGCAGCAACTCAGTCATTAATAATATACAAGTCTCGAGTCGAATTGAGTCAGTGCATCATTTACGGCTGAGTTGAGTCTGAGTCAAGTCACTGAAGCAACTTAAGTCTGACTTGAGTCCGAGTCTATCAACCCGAGTCTACATCACTGGTGATAGGCACAAAACAGACTATTAACAGCTGGCACCAGTGCGTGCTGCTCCTCTGTGTCTTGCATCTTTCAATACATGTGACAAGGGGGATCAAAACACCAGAGCAGCGGAGCTGTAGGTATCACTGTGCCACCTTGCCTGATTGCCTGATATCCAGGGCTCTGAATCAGTAGGGCTTTATGGAGTCAATGCCAAATACCAGTGAATGTGCCATGTTCTCTATTGTCTTAGGACACTTCAGAGTTAGGAGTCCAGATTATAATTATGCAAGTACGTGGCTCCTGTACTTTTAGCTTTCACCTCTCCATCTATGGGACAAAGCAAGCTTACTCATTCCTACACTTGTCTCTTTGGGATGATGGGAATGCCTTTTCTGTAATAATGACAAATTTGCAACTGTTACTCACCTGGCCTCTCTCCACTAGAAGCTGTCTCCTGCTGCTGCTGCTGCTGCCCAGTCCACCCTAGTCCACCCTTACAAGAGTTTTCTTTCTCCCAGTCTGCCTCTGTCAACCTGTACCATCAGCTTTTCAGTCCTCGGTTGCTGTTTGTTTTCAAGTAGGCAATCCTTTTCCTCAGATGATGGCCACTTTTCCGCCTTTCTAGAAGACTACGATACTTGAAATGGCCATGCCATTTAGATTTAAACTGCCAGTTAATAAATATCAAGACAGGTCTTGCTTCGAAAATAATTTGAATCATTTTTTTTAATAGTCCATGTGTGTCATGGGAACATGTTCATTTTGGCTATGTTGTCTCTCACCCACTGTATCACATACAACTGCCCTGAAATTCTTTGATCAGTTAGTCTTTAGCCATACTGATGTAGCCATCCAAATGTTCTCTTCATGACAGACTGAATTAAGATCTCACACCAAAATGGAGGCTAGACAAAGGAGGCAAGTTGACAAAAGAAGGAGTCTATTCAGCAAAGAGAAGCAAGCCATGGGGGTCGAATAGACGGCATGTCCTCCAGCTGAACTGAAAAGTGAGTTTGCATAAAAGTGGGTGATATCCACAGCCAGATATTGCTCGATGTTTGCCAGTGAACCAGGCAGAAATTGGCCCACGCGGAAGTATAGATGCTAGAGGTTTTTGCATTTGGAATCTGGTATGAATTTGTATATATCACATAATATGAGTTTGTGGAGTTAATCCAGTGGAAGTTTATCTTCTCAAGACAGTTGATGGAATCTTTGTGGATATTTTCAGATCAAAGAACGTGTACATGAAATCAAAGGAGATTGGGTGGTGCAGTGAATGGTGGCCAACAGATGTGTCTCTCTAGCTATCATGGATATTTGTGGCTGGAAGCCACAGGTGGTGGCAGGCAGAGGCTTGGATATGATGTCACTAGGCAGAAGTCAGTGGATGCACTTATGGTGATGGTGACAGATGGCAGTGAATGAGCTGACCCATAAATCTTGCAAATGTTTGCTTTTCAGAAATGAGAATCTTTGTCTCAGTGCAGAATCCAAGGGCTTATGACCATCTTGCTGAATATCTGGCTGCATTCAATGTTTGGCTGACACATCTGGGCAACCTGTGTACCTTATCCTGGGTTCCATGACAGAAGAATGGAGGAATAGCAATGTCCTAAATAAATTATGACATTGGTGACTTCTTTTAGACTTTGGGACTTTCTTCTAAGGGAGTCTACCCTAATCTTTTTTCCTGTTGTGCTTTGGCCAGTAGGCAAAGACTTTTCAATTCAAGCAGATCTTCAGCATCTGACCGACTCACCAATATGAACATCAGCCAGAATCTTGCCAGGGAGTTGCAAATCCATAAGCTCTGTGGTTACAGTGCTACACAGGCACTCCCGTCCTTATCCCTGCAATCTCCACTTTTCAGGCAGCAATTTCCACAATCAATGGAAGTCTGTTTCCCTGTTGAAGGGGAAGCAGCTAACTCACAGTCGCATCCCCTCCTATGACACAGATATACATGCACTGATATAACAAGAATACAATGTAGTAACCTTCCAGGGACAGTAGATGGGGAAGCCACTTCCAGAAGAAATGATAGAGCTGCTCCTGGGTTTTATTTTTCCTTGCAGACCTAACTGAAGTCTTCTTCAGTCAGGTCACCCTAAAACTCTGGGATTTATCACACGAGACAGGTAAATCACAATTGTACCAGGTTAATAGTGTCTTTGGCTGGGACTTATGACATGATGTCATTCTTCTGTTGTTCTCTTGGCGGGTGGGGGAGACCATTTGGAAAGCATTTCTTTACGAACACAAAACATCTGTTAATGTAAAAGAAGTGCTTTCCAAATGGTCTCCCACTGGAGAACAACAGAAGAGGAACAACTTCATGTGATAAGTTCCAGCCAAGGATGCTATTGTCCTGTTGTAATTGTAATTTACCTGCTTTTGGTGATACAGCCCTTTGACCCCAAAACATCCAGTCAATCTGTACTCTAATTTGGCAAGCTGTTCCCATCCTTCCAGATGCCCATGAAACTCCTGGGAAGGAAAAGCTTCTGGCATATGGTGCCATTATCCCCATCTGCTATATTGATTGTTTCAAATAGACATAGGCCATTTCCACACTACATTGTTATAGTGCTGTTATTCCACTTTCAACATCCTATGGCAGTGGTTCTCAACCTGTGGGTCCCCAGATGTTTGTGGATTTCAGCTCCCAGAAGCCCTGAGCATTGGCCATAGTGGCTGGGGCTTCTGGGAGCTGAAGTCCACGAACATCTGGGGACCCACAGGTTGAGAACCACTGTCCTATGGGATCCTGAGGTTTGCAAGTTTAGCGAGGAGAATTTAGAATGCTCAGCCAGAGTGCTCTTTGCTCAGTAAACTACAAACCCCAGAATTCCACAAGATGTTGAAAGCAGAAAAATAGCACTATAACAGTGTAGTGAGGAAATGGCCATAGAGTTATACTGTGCAGGCTCACAGTTTTTTTTAAAAGCTACACCATTTCTGGTTTCTGTGCAGCTTAGGATCCTTAGCTGATCCATTCTACATTTACTCTTTGCTTCCAGGCCAGGTCATCCCCATCTTGTACTTATGCTTCTTATTCATTTTATGGAAATTTAGGCTTTTAAACACAAGTCTTCTGATCCAGGCATAAGAATAGCAGAAGGTATATAATTTATGGAGAAAGAAATTGCCAATAAACAAACTAATAAAATATCCTGTTTACCAGTTCTGAGGTGTATTGGTTTATCTTACTTGCAGCCAATCCATAACTGAGAGAAATTCTACAGATTTGGCAGTGTTCTAGTTATATTTTATTCTGCCCAAGTGTAAATAACTTTATAGAATAAATGTAATGTAAAAAAAGGGGGGTTATAAACTGCAAAATTTGATTTGATATTTCAAGGTTATACCTTTAGATATTCAAAGGGAAGATGTCAAAAGGAAAACCAATTGGTGTGGGATTTTTTAAGAAAAAAAATCAATTTGCTTTTGTAATTACTGATTTTATTGATTTTTATATTCATCTTTGTTCTGTTGTTGTTTGGTTGATAATTTCTGCTGCTTCCATTATATTTAGCCTTGGTACCCTAACTATGCCGTTATTCTGAGGGTATATGAAAACTGTCAGCCTCTTTTTGCAGCCACCATTTAATTTTCCCAAATTGTCCAAGAAAAAAACTCAACATTTGTGATGTTGTGAAGGTGGCAGCAGACACTCCTGCTAGAGCAAATAAGGAATGTATATCCAAAAATAGCACGAATGAAGAACTGATGAAGAGGAAAGGAAGTATCGTATTTGCTGGCCTATAAGACTCACTCATGTATGGTATAAGACACACCAGTGTATAAGACACACCCCATTTTCAAACAGTGTTTTTTTGGGGGGGAAGTGAGACTTATATGCCAGCAAATATAGTACCAAAAACTGTACCCATTTGTTCCTCAATGTGATTATTTTGATATGATAAAAACTGAACTGAATGGGCGTCATTCAGTTCAGTTTTTCATTCATTCCAAAATGGAGGCACACTTCCTAAGCAGAAAAAAAAACACGTTATGAGAAGCACAAGCAAAGGCAGCTGGTGACTTCCATGTCAGTCCCCAAAACAGGTTCAGCACTTTGGGTAACTCTTTCACAACCGGGACAAAGATCTGGAAAAGGATTCACTGCTCCACTGATATGGAAGCCATTTGAACACAAGGATGGTACTCATAAGGTGTTCGCTTCTTGAATGCTTTTCCCTTCACAACGTTAGCCATGCTCTACTTCTCTTAATACAGTCAGATTGTTTGCTTCCCCATTCTTCTTCCAGACGCTATGCGCTGCCACCTATATGAACAGGGAAATAATGTTGTGATAGTTCAAGGTATCAAGAGTTGAAGAATATGCACAGCAGTGGTGTAGTGGCAAATTTAGAAACACAGGTACTCAACCTCAGAAGCTATACCCCTGAGAGGGGAGGGAGAGAGACAGGGAAATGGAGAAAGCGAGTGAGAAGATGTATGTACAAACATGCAGGAAGGCAATTGTGTTGATTCTCAAAAATCAGTTCTAATAGAATTCATATCTATCAGAAACAGACTTTTGTCAAACAAATGGATCTTAAATGCTCATTCAGGACCAAGATACCTCAAAATGTTTTGGATTGCAATAGTATTTTCTTGCTGAGAAACTCCATTTTCATTCCAGGCTACTAAAAGGAATGTAGCTAAATTCAGAGGGAACAGGAGAGCTTGAGGGAGAGGGAGGGTGAGGTGACAGATGATGCCATTGCCCCACTAATCTGAATGGCTCATGCTCCATCCTGTGAGCTCTGGTTCTAGTATACCATTGATGTACAGTCAAAACTTCATATATCTGGTCTGGTGATTGAGAACACCTTTGGATGGGAGCTAGATACCAAGGAAGTGCAAATTGCTAGCTCATTTGCTATTACTTCATCTGAGACTGAAAGGAAGGGTTAAACCACAAATGTGAACCAAGTCTTAATTAACATGTTTATATTTTGGGAAGCTGAGGAACTGCTAGTGACTTGTAAAAACCTGTTAGAAAATTCTCCATTTGATGGAAGGGAGTAAGTTTTTACAAGCCCTATAATTATGAACAGTATTAAAAGTAAATCCACTTAGAAAATGTAAATACCAAAGAAGTTAAACATATATGGTACCAATTAGCTAACATCATAAAGTTTGATACAAAGAAGTCGTTTCAACACTTATTTTTGCTCTGCTTGAAGGTTTTTTCAGCGAAATAACGAGAAAAAGCTGGAACAAGAGCCTAGTTTACTTACCTTCAGCACAGTAGATCATCTTTGATGGATGTCCATCTGTGGTTAGCAGCATGAATATGGAAAAGTCCCTCTTCTAAAAAAAAAAAGTAGCCACGTTGGAGAACTATTTGTAAATTAAATCAAACAGACTCTTTTCTACAAAGTTCATGCCACAATCAATGCATCAGCCTTTAATGTCTCACTAAACTCTTTGGTGGTTTTGTATCTATATCTCATTCATTGCACACTGGTGCTTCAATATTCCTTCAAAACTTCACTAATATACACCATGAATTAAATGTCCTATAAATATGTGATTGTTGTTGTTGTTGTGTGTCTTCAAGTAATTTCTGACTTATATTGACCCTAACAAAAACCTATCGTAAGGTTTTCTTGGCAAGATTTGTTCAGACAGGGTTTTCCTTTGTCTTCATCCAAGGCTGAGAGAGTGTGACTTGCCCAAGGTCACCCAATTGGTTTCCATGGCTGGAAGAGAATTCAAAACCCGTTCCCTAGAGTCATAGTCCAGTGTTCAAACCACTATATCAATCTGGCTTTCATAAATAGGTGAGATCCGAAGTATATGGACAACATGATTCCACTCTTTCTTTCTTTCTTTGTTTCATTTAGTTCCATTTGTTTTTCTTTTTTCTCCAAAGAATTTAAGGTGGTGTACCTGGTTCTCCTTCTCCCCTCAACAACCTTGTCAGGTAGGTCAGGCTGAAAGAGAATGATTCGCCTGAGGTCAGCCATTGGGGTTCATGGATTAGTGGGACTTGAACTCAGATCTTCCAAGTCCTAGTTCCAACAGCTGAATCAATACAAGCAGACAAGCAGCTTGATAACTTGCAAGGAAGTTCAAAAAAATCTGGGCTATCCTATTGTTTTCACAAAGCCTGTAGTTACACATTAAGAAATCACAATTTTTCATTTCTTCAGACAGAAGTGGACAGTGAAAGCAATAAAATAAGACTAAACCAAAGAAAACTCCTCAAAGATCTGACTAAAACACCCATTCTTGCCAGCCAAGACGTAACTGCACATTTCCCAACACAGCCTCTTGTTGTCAGCCTGAGTGTGAGTCTGGGATCCATTTCAAGAGAAGGTTGTTTCTGAATACCATAAACATGAAAGCAACAATTTCCTTCATGCCAGCAATACAACGCAATACATATCCTCCCAAATGTCGACATGGCATGTAATCGAGCAAAAAACATAATACTGGAGAAGCTCTCTGCACAGTGTTATGAAATGTGAGAATGGCAGTTGTGAAGTGTTACATTTTTGTTGTGCAGTAGTTAAGTGAATGCTTATAAAATAAAAGCTCGTGGCAACCGAGATCACATGGCCAGATGGCTGTGCATTTAGGTTGCACTTTTCAACAGTTGTCCTATGTGACTTTGCTGCTGAAAGATTACTTGGAGGCCTGTAGATGTACCACTTTATTCATGTAGCACCATTTTCATTAGTTTTGGGTGCTGCCTGCCTTACTGGGTTACTGGAACTTACAACTTTACTAGTGTGCATTGATATTTGAAAAAATAAAAATTGTTGCATTGGGGGAGTGACTTGGAGAGGCCATGCTGAAGTTCAGTATCTAAATCTAAACATGTGTTTTATAAGCTGTGGGTCTCTTCCAAAGTGAATATTTCTAGGGTGATGCTAGAACAGCAGACATGTTGTTTATCCTTCTTACTTACCCATTTTCATTCGCCAAATGTTAGAAGACCTGCACTCACTAGCTGCTTATCAGAGCTTAAGAACAGTTACTGTTTTGGACTACAGCTCCCAGAATTCTCTAATCAGCATGGCCAAAGAAAACTTCCCCAAAGTTCTGCTTTTTATTGGATCCAGCTGTGTAGTTCTTTTCTGTACACAAAGAGAAGGTACTGCTGTGTAAACCATTCAGGAACTACATCATCTCCCTTCTATTCCACATTTCTTGCTTTACATCAGACCCTGTAATGTGTCTGCTCTCTGGAAAGTTGCAATGAGTTTCAACCACAAGCACACACTTTGCTCAGGTATTATGTTACCTGAAAATGCTCCTTAGCAATACTGCAGGCTCTGGTTCCACTCGGTTTTGTTTTGTTTTTCAAAGGTAGAAAGCTCTTATTGGCGTAGTTTTGTATGGAGTTGCCTAAATGGGTTCTACTGATCCCCTTTCCCATGCACTTCCTGACCCTTCTGATTTTTGGAACAAATTTTGGATAGTAGAGCTATCCAAAGATATACTTGGAACCAGAGTACCAGAAACAAGATAGGTTTCCATGCATTTGGAGCCAATTATACCCGAGGATATTTTCTACAACCAAGTGGAAGCTGCTGCAGGATTATATTGTGCTTGCAAAATGTCAAATGAATGGAACTATAGTTGCCAAAATTAAGATCCTTAAACTATATTATGATTTCCCAAGGCGAAGGACCTACCAACCCCAGAAACAGGTCAGAGGATATTGCAACTGTCTGGCTCTCCTTCAGGACCATAAACTTGGCTGTAAGTTTAAGAGTTATGGAGAGTAGTAACATACATACAGATGGAGGGCAGGGTTCCAGAAAGGGTCTTGAAAGTGTTAGACACCAAGTTTCTGGCTTCTTGTCTCTGAACCAGAGTGCAAGGCATGGGTAGAGAACCTTTGGTCCTCTGGTTATTTTGGACTATGTTTCAAACACTACCATACTACTGATTTTCTTAGCCAAAGCTTCTGTGAGTTAAAGGGACCTTTCACACTTAACAATTATAGTACCATAATTCTACTTTAACTGCTATTGCAATATTCTATGGAATCCTGGGATTTGAAGTTTAGGGAGTGGTAGCTAGAATTCTCAGCCAGAGAACTTTAGTACCTTACCAAACTACAAACTCCAGGATTCCATAAGGTGCAGCCCTGGCAGCAGAAGTGGAGTCATAGTGCTGTAACTGTATAGTGTAAAATGGCCCTAAGTCTAAAATGTCTTAAGTGACAAGCATGTTATCCAACAGTCCCAGTGTGGCAGGGATAGTTCTGATTAATCCTCTGCCTTTCCAGTTTCTCAACTGCCTTTAAAATGTTCCAGTTTCTTTCTCGCCCTTACCTTATGCATCATACATTGGTGCAAACCAAAGTACAAAAGTTTTTTTAATTCAACTGACTCAGTGGGGGAGAGGGAAAAGGAGAGGATAGAATCTAGTCCTTCCAGTAGGCTCAGTCAAAAGCAAATTGCTGCAGCCTCTCCTAGCTTGTATGTCCTTCCTCATGACTAACTTTGACATGTTGATCACAGTTTTATGTTGCTTGGCCACATGTATCCAAATTTTCATGTGTGAAATGCTGGAGGATATGTCTAAGATTGTATCTCATGCTGTAATGATAAGAGACTATCCTATTCTCTTGGAGCTTCTTAACAATTCTGATGAATAACCTACAAATTTTATTTAAAAAAATAACTGAAAAAAAGAGCTGAGAGAGCCGTTAATGTCCTCTGATTGGAACTCCTCTTCAGATACACAAAATATCTACTTTTGGAGAGTACTGGTGAGATATACATACCCACAACCTCTAATATAGACAGGGAAGGCCTGTTTAACCATATCCAGCAAATCCCTTCAAGCTCCTTATGTTCTATTTGCATTTCTTTTACCAAAGTTAGATTTTCTTCTTTGGACAATACCTCCATGCTCTGAAGGAAGCCTTCTTGCAGTGATGTATTTAAATCTTTTACTCCAAGTCTCAAATCCTTGAAGAAACTTTCATGTCAAGTCTCAAGTCTGGGGGCCAACTTTATGTCCCAGCCTATATTCCAGAATTTCTGGACAGAGTTAAATAAAGTCAGTTTTAACAATTTAAGCAGAGTCAACCCTCCACATTTGAGATTTTTACCATCTGCAACTTCAGACATGGGGAATAGGATCGTTCTTACTCCCCATTGTGGAAGCTGGAGGATTTTTCAGAAGTGAGGAATAGGATCCTTCTTATTCACCATTACTGAAGCTTCAAAAGCTTTAGAAGGAAGGATCTTTCCTCCTCAAGCCCATTACCTAACACATTTGCTGTTCCCCTCTGAGAAATGCAGCCTGCATTCTGGGGGCAAGTCTTGTCTTCTGCTCTTAGGAAAAGTTTTAGTAGGCTTGTCTTATATGCAGCAGGGACTGGCTGCTGATCAGACCTCAAGCCTGCCTCAAGCCCATTGCCTAACCTGTTTGCTGTTCCTCTCTGAGAATTGTATCTACACTTTGGGCTTGAAAGATCATCATGTGACCAGTAGGCAAAAAGAGATGGAATCGTTGTTCAAAGTTGTAAGGTTTCTGGCTGAATGTGTTATGTTACTGAACCAAGGGCAGCAAGTCAGTCACTAAAGATACACAAGTCTTGAGTCAAGTTGAGTCAATGCATTATTTATTGCCGAGTTGAGTCACTGAAGCAACTTAACTCCAACTTGAGTTTGAGTTAGTTGACTCGAGTTTACATCACTGCCTTCTTGTGTCTAATAGCTTCATTGATTCTACTCATTAACCACACTGACATCCACTTTGACTTGGTGATATTTTTTCCACTGTCCACATTTTAGCTGAGTTCCAATTAATTCAGTTTTCAATAACCACCAAGCAAGATTTGACTCTTTTGCCTGTCCTCTTCTACTTCGTTTTCTATTAGGTCTCTCATTTTACTGATCATAGTTCCAAAACCATGTAATCTGGACCCCTAAAAACTGGTGTGCATACTGAGGGGATTCTGAGGGTGTTAAGTGAGAATGATTTCATTTAAAAAATGGATTGATTAATTTTAGGCTATTTCCACATGCTGTGGGGACATAATGGCAGCAGTCATCTGGTTGTGCTTCTACACAGCGTCATCACTGGCCCGCTGCCATCCAGTCCCCGTGCAAACCCACTCTTGCAGGACATTCCCATATCTACCTGTCCTGCAGAAAGGCAGGAAGTGTGATGGTGATGCTTCCTTCCCCAACTCAGCCTGGAAAATGCCCAGATGCACTGAGGTAGGAAAAGGCAGGGCCATCATCCTCCCTTTCACAGGGAGCTGGTCCAATGCAGAGGGGAGCATTCCTGTCACGCTCCCTTCCGGGTCAGGACTGCAATGAGACAACTCTCAAGAGCCCCATCATGTGCAAATGGCCTTAGTTAATTAAAAACTCTCTGCAGCCTGCAGTACAACATCAATTCACTGGGTGCCATTGAATCCACTGGACCACTAGGTGGCAGAGAACAGACTTGGCAAGAACAGGAGGGCTGCTTGGAAGTAAGAAGTTGTCTCAAGATAAGTGATCTCTGTCTGTAAAACAAAGCAAATGTGTAAGGGGATCTTTACCTCCACTCTGTTACCTCCTCTCTCTCTTTTACTCACCTGCCTTCCCTCTTGCCTGCCAACATGGTGAACCCTTTTAGTACAGCGGTTATGCCATGGTATAATATAACTCTGTTGCCAGATATTAAGCTGAATTGTGGTAGGATCTTAACATGGCAGAGGTGCTAAAAAGACCAAAGAAGAGTAGGATAGAGGAAACAGGAAACCAGAGATTCATAGCAATGACATAAAATTATTTTTAAAAAATGGAAGGAGAAGAAGATGATTTTTGAAAAATATGAAAGGATAAGAAGTGAAGTGGCTGGGAAGAAGCAGCAAAGTTCAAAGTTGGTTTTAGGTGCTAATCTTCTGCAGTTTGTGCACACCAGGGGATGCCTCTGAGCTTCCATTAGAAATAGTATCAGATATTAATTTATAGGCCAAATAATTTGAATTATTGGGAGGGGAGCCCTGGTGGCACAGTGGTTAAATGCCAGTACAGCAGCCACAATATTGTGAGTTCAATCCTGCAGGGCTCCAGGTTGAATCAGCCTTCCATCGGTCAGTAAATTGAGTACACAGCTTGTTGGGGGCAATTAGCACATTGTAAAACACATTGTAAAAAACACATTGTAAACCACTTAGGAGGTACTTAGCACTGATATAGTATAGAAATGTAACTGCTATTACTAATTGAATTTCTACATTTTAGGAAATATATTTTTGTTTGGAGATGGAGAATATCATACTAAAGTGTGTTATACAATTGCAGATAGATATGCCAACCTTGAACATTTTTAAATCATATATAAAATTAGTATTAATACAGTACTAATAAGTCCCAATATAGCCCAATCCATCAAAAATGAGGACTAAGAACACATGTGCTTTTGATTAATTCTGTGTATATATAATGTGAATGACTCTACAGACTTGTTTTAAAGGTCTCTTTCACACAATTGCTGCATTTTGACACCACTTTAACTGCCATGGGTCTATTCTATGGAATCCAGGAGTTTGTAGATAGTTGAGGCACTACAGCTCTCTGGCTGAAAATTCTAAAGACCTCATGAAACTTCAGATCTTCAGATTTCATAGAATCAAGCCGTAGTAGTTAAGTGGTATCAAACTGCTACTGCTGTGAAGTGTAAAAGAGACCGTCTAGCTCCCAATATGGATAAATACATGAACACCACTTAAATATGGTGGTTTGTCTCGAGGTATTTTGTTTAAACAAGATGCTTCTGAAATTATCAGAATAAATGGAAATGTGCAGATGAATGTCAATGACAACAGCAGGGTTAATGGAGAATAATAAAGTTTTTGAAGGCCAGGGTTGCCAGACTGAAAACTGGAAAGGGCTCCTCTACCTTTAATAGTTGGGTAAAAGAGGGGAAGTTCTGCGCATGTTATCGTGCAACCAGATAACAAGCAAGGACAGTGTTTCTCCCACCTGGTGGGTTAGATCATATGTGATTTTTCATCACACACAAACTCTTGTATTCTGGCTATTGTGGGATGTACAAGGTAATCCCAACAAATGTTCTAAAAATGCACAATGAATTTTAATGTTGTAATCTAAGCTTAAGTACATCCAAAACTAGTTCTTTGACCCACAATGTGCATCTTTCCCTTTTGCCCATTAAAATCTTCCCCTTTGTCCACTGAAACTTGAAAAGATATCCCTGATTTAGAGGTTTATTAATCAGGCACTCTAATGAGGAGGGAAAAAAGAACCCACCTATACTTCCTTTAACAATTAGAAAACTGAAACTACCTTGTGGAAGCCTGTGAGAAGCGGAAATTGTTTTAACTCTTTGTTTCATGAGAATGGAATTCATCACACAGACCAGTCAGTCACTAATGTCCAGATATTCACTTTTCTTCCTTTTTTTTTTTTTTAAAAAAAAGGCCACAACTGGCTTTCATTATATATAGCTGCCACTTTAAGAAAATTTAATCAGTTTAAACTGTTTAGTCTTTTTTTCTCCCCCTGATGAAAATCATAAGTCAGATTCAAATTTGAACCAGTTTAAACTCCATCTCCTGTCAGCACCTTTGTTTATGTTAAGACTCCAGGCATGAAACAGGCTAAAATAAAAAGTAACAACAGAATGTGGAATGTTGATAGAGGTTTCCCTCAGAAAATTAAGACAGAAGACTGTAAATGACTATGAGGCACTCGTACTTGCAGGTGCTGTTTCTTGTACCTGCATGAATTGATGCCCTTTGCTCTTTGATTCTCAGCTATTCTTGCTAATTTTCTTAATGCAACATGAGCAAGTTTAATGCAGATACATACCAATTAATAGTTAAGAAAATAACAGTGGGTCAAACAAAATAAAAAAAACAAAAACAAAATAAGAATGACTCAAGTGCAAAATCCAGAGTATAGGCGTGTAGCTGCAAGCAGAACCTGGAGGATGTCAGTGCAGAAATTGTTTCAGTTAAGAAAATACAACGTACAACAGATTACCGAATCATTCATTTTACTCAGTCAACACCTGCTATGCTCCCTCTGTTTTTTCAGATTATGAACCTGGATATGCAAGCCTGACTCTTCAATAGACTTAAGCCATGTCTGCACTAGATTGTTATAGCGCTATTATTCCACTTTCAACATCCTATGGAATCCTGGGGTTTGCAGTTTCGGGAGAGCCGGGCAGCCCCTCCCGAAACTGCAGACCCCAGGATTCCATAGGATGTTGAAAGTGGAATAATAGTGCTATAACAGTCTAGTGTGGAAATGGCCCTGGGCATTTATGTTGACTGGCTGTGGGGTTTTTTTTTTTAGGAAGGACAAGGAGGAGGAGGGTTGAATGGCTGGTAGAAAAAAAGCTTCAGGTGTATGAGAAAAGAATCTCTGGGTTCTTAAGAGCTGTGAGGCTTTTTCACACTGTGCAATTATAGTTTTATGATTCCACTTGAACTGCTACTGTTCCATCTTATGGAATCCTGGGATTTCCAGTTTAAGGAGAGATATCTAGAATCCTCAGTCAGAAAACTCTAGTGCCTCATTAAACTACAAACCCCAGGACTCCATATGATGCAGCCATGGTGATTAAAGTATGCTCTTAGCTCTACAACTGTGTAGTGTGAAAGGGCCCCTCGTGTTTGACTCTTAATTTAATGGTAAACCACCGATCTGCCAACACTTTTTCCTTTCCCATCTTGACATCTGGGAGCAGACCAATTCATTCAGGTTGTCTGCTGAGAAGACCAAGCAAAACAATCAGTTTCTGTTGCCACCACAGTGAATGGCCTCTGTACAACAGCACCACTTTGAGGTCCTTATCAAAGCAGACTTGATTCATTTATTTGTCCAGCTTATGTCCTGCCTTTCTGCCAAAACATGGTGCTGAGGGTAGCTAACAAGAATAAAATTCAAATATTTAAAAACACAACTAGATTGTAAAAACAGGTTAAATTATGGCAAACATCAAATAAAACGAACTTCAAATAAGATAAACTTCAAAACATCCTTCTAGTTTGTTAGCACTGGCTGAGATCCTATATAGGGAGATGAAGCCTAGATGAACTTTACCCTTCATCTTTTGCTGGACTCCCCCACTCTCCCAATGTGTGTAATGATCAAGTTATCCTCTGGGACTTCCCAGAGATCATGGAGATCGTGAGGGATGGCATCATTATTGTGCACCCAGCTATAGGTGCATAACTGGATGCATTATCCACTGTCCAGTAAATGCCCATATTGGGGGGCTGCCATGAACCAGGTCACTTTCAAGAGGATTGGGCGTTCAGAGGGCAGGGGGAAAATCTCGCCTTCTTCAATGACCCCACCACCACCAGCAAAATAGACTAATGTTGTGCTGGTTTATGTTAGTAACAGGATGATTGCCACTATCTGGGTATTCTTTTCTGACTTCCACCCTCAGTATTACCATCGTGTAAAAGGCAGGGAAAGGATACGTGGGTTAGTCCCAGTTCCTCTGTTTCTGTTTCTGTGCTCCATGGGCAGGGAAAGTTGAATATCTGCAGCAGTGACTTCTTTACCAATGGGCTAAGACAAGAACTAACTAACTAATATCAATGAAATTACTGGTTAAATTGGAAATTATTCAACATAAAGAGGCAATTCAAATTTACTTTTAAGTTGTGATTTAGTCATGTAAGCTGTTAAATAATTATAAATGAGAGACAGTATTAAAGAGCTAAATTTTACATTTCCTAGCTGGTTATATAACCTACAGTCTAGCTCTTGTGGATTTTGCAGAACCACTATTTGTTTTTTGTTAGTTTCTTGAGGATGGGAAATTACAATGTTACTTTTGGTCACAAGATCTAAAGCACTTATTCTAGTTCACAATTAGAGTATGGTAGTTTAGTTAATTTCAAGGTTAAAAAAATATAAACCAAGAGTTTGGAAGAGGTGATCTTCTTGGCAATCAGATGATCCTTCTGTGTTCTGTACCAACAACAGTTAACAGGTACTGTATTTGCTGGTGTATAAAACTCACTTTTTTACCCAAAAAATATTGTTTGAAAATGGGGTGTGTCTTATATGCCAGTGTGTCTTACATGCCAGCAAATAGTGTTTGCCAGTGTATACATGGGGTATGTCTTATACATGGGTGTGTCTTATACACCTGCAAATACAGTACCTCATCTGTCTAAAGAGAGTTTTGAAACTCTTGGCCCTGGGACATTTGAACTTCTATGGCACTAATGTGGGAATCAATCAGTTAGAGATAGTGGAGGGTGGGGAAGGAGACAAAATAAAAAGGGAGAAAGGAAAAGCAAGAGAAAGAGTCTTGGCAGGAGAAGATGAGAAAGGAGGTTTTTTTAAAAAAAAGCAGTTTCTTTCTCCCCAGTCTCAAGATAGGAACCAAAGGGGAATAAGATCGTGGGTGGTAATTTTCACGTTCTTTATGTTAGGGCTTTTGGCACAGGCATTTAACTTTCCTAATAGTTAAAATTTCCCCCTTCTAATGTAAATGTCATTGACTTAGATTTTTAAAAACTTATTAATGACTAACTAAACACATGAATATTTTCCTACTTACTTTCCCACCTGTCTTCATGGAAGCTTCCCATGTGATCTAAAGCCTAGGAGATCAACATTCTAAACACTATGGAAGCCCTCTCCAAGTACAAAACTTTCTGTACTTGCAAAAGCTCACTCACTCAATCCATGGAAGGCAATGGTGTAGTGGAACCAGATATCTCAGGATCCAAAAGCTGGGATATCTTGATTAGTAGCAGTTACGACATAACCTGCCACTCCCTCAAGCTTCTCTGTCCCCTCTGAATTTAGCTGCAATCTCCTTAATAGATTTATGGGAAGAGGGTTAATATTCCTCAACAACCATGATTTTGTCTAGAACTATCCATGTTGTAATCCAACATATTCATGTCTTGAAGAGGTAATTGAGACCCCTCAGCCTTAGGAAGTATCCAATCCTGAGAGAGATGAAAACTGGGAGAAATAGCTTATTGATATGGATCAAGATAGTTGTCTATATTTTTGGACACTACTAAGAGATGCTATGGGGTCTCTTATGGTGGTACAGATGCTCAAAATTCATTATGTCATCACTGGCAATAGGGAATGGCATCTGACAGAGGGAGCAGAGCCAACTCAGGTATTCCAGCTCATCATATGATCGGCATAATGCTTGAATGCTCAGAGAATAAATTTTGATGGCATTTGGGTACTCTCACTACATGTAGCTATTTATTCAGAACAATGGTTTTTAACCTTTTCTTTATTGGGGACCCATGGTAAATATAATTTGTTGTGGGGGACCTCCAAGACTTAGCTCAAGTTTTAAATATTTAAATTTAGATTTAAATATTCAAATATTTATTTTAAAATTCAAATATTTATTTATTTATTAAAGGCTTCTTGAGACTAGGATTCAAATCCATGTTCAGACATTGGGTGACCTCAGGCAAGTCACATTCTCTCAGCCTCAGAGGAAGGCAAAGGCAAACCTCCTCTGAACGAATCTTACCCCAAAAAAACCCTGTGACAGGTTTGCATTAGGGTTGTCATAAGTCAGAAGTGACTTGAAAGCACATAACAACAAAGTGCTGCTGACAGGAGAAGGTTCTTTCTAGCTATCATGTCTCTCCCTTTTGAAAACTAACTCATGGCAACCTTAAGGCAAACCTATCATGGTTTTTTTTGGGGGGAGGCGGTTGGCAATATTGTTTTGCTTTGTCTTTCTCTGGGGCTGAGAGAATGTGACTTGCTTGAGGTCACCCAGTGGTTTTCATGGCCAAGTAGGGATTCAAGCCTTCATCTCCAGAGTTGTATTTTGAGTGTGTATATATGCCTGCTACCATGTCCCTTTCACCAAAGAGGCAGCAGCGTGTGTGTTTGTGTGGATGCTAAAATTGCTCCCTTGTTTGCAAATAAGGGGATCGGTTTGGGTGTGCATACATGCCTCACACTGTGTCTCTTTTGCCATGGATGCAGCAGCCAGCAGGACACTGAAACTTCTTCCTCATTTGCAAATGGGAGAGTAGTTTTTAAATGAGACAGTAGTTTTGGCACTTACAAACACACCCCACTGCCACATCTCTCTTACTGCCACTGCTATTGGTTCCAGCAGCAGGGCTCTATGGTCCCCAAGTTAAGAACCACTGATTCAGAACATTAAGAATATAGGGTCCAGCATAGAGAATCCATAACTGAAGGCCCTTTCACACTACAGAATTTTAGCACCATATTCTACTTTAACTGGCATGGAAACTTCCCATTGAATCCTGGGATTGACAGTTTAGAGCAAAGCATTTAGAATTCTTAGCCAGAGAACACTAGCGCCTCACCAAACACAAGCCCCAGGATTCCATACATTGCCATGGCAGTTAAAGTGGGATGTTATCACTATATTTGTGTAGTGTGAATGGGCCCTAGTGCTTCTATGTTCCTGTCATCAACAGACTGGAAAAGTTTAAAAGAACCAAGAAAGCCTTGCAGTTCTCAAAGTCTGGCCATCACCTCACCCTATATCCATCATACTGGATGGAAGTATACATTTGAAGTTCAAGAGTTCTGGGTATTTCTGTGCTATGAACTGGTTTCATACCAGTTAGAGTGATAAGAATACACTCCTTAAAGATTTTCATTCCCTGTCCCCACAGAACTATTTAGTTCCCAGTGTTCTCTGAAGGGACTGAACATGTAACGAGAACATGGGTGTCTGTGCACAGATTAGTAATATTGTATACAATTCTATACACATGATCATTTTGTACAGTTCAAAGATGAGACCTTTCAGCTACTTAAGAACAAGTGAGAACCTGGTGTACTGATTTTGAGGTCTAGAATTATATTGCTGAACACATCATGTTGATGTCCCACTGAATTAGCAACCTCTAGTTCCTGTCCTATGATCAGTTCTAGACTCATTTGCATGACTGTTGTGTCACTCAGATAAGAATACAAGGCAAATAGATTAAGTGCCATTGTTTCTTGGAAGGAAGGAGAGGGCAAACCCATGGAATGTCAATGAAACCAGAATTCCAGAGTAGAAGACTGTGTCCGCTGTACCTCGTGTTATCAGTCTTTCACCCACCTCCTATTTAGATTCACATGAAAATGTGGCCCAGGTCCTTCGCTGTGAACCTGACCTGCCCCAGCTGCAAGTCACTTATCTACATTTGATTTCTTGCCTCCCACCACCACAGTGATCTCCAACACTAGGATATTAATTGCTTCAGAATTCCAAGTTGTTTTGGTGCGGTCAAACCACAGAGGCGACATTTATCACAGGCCCGTTACACAGTGAGCTGGTTTAGTTCTCACCATCAGGAGCTATTATTCCCATCTGTGACATTTTGTTCTGAAAACAAGGCTACTGGTTTGGCCAACAAAAACAAAACAGCCTCCTCCTTTGGAGATAGCTTGTGAGCTACTATCTCCATTGCCAAGAAGGAGGAGGGCATCAACGGGCCAAGGGTACAACCATTCCTGGAGTATCACTGATATGAGGACCAAGTCAGAGTAAAAAAGGTAAAGAAAATTCTTGTATTGATGTCTGACCTTCTTTTGGATAAAAAAAAGAACTTTATGGTCCTTTCATTTTAAGTAAAACAAAACAACATGACCCGTATTTATGCTAAGGCTAACGTAAAGGGTAAATATTACTCAGGAATACCACTGCACCCCAGGAAAAAACAATTAATGCAAGTGTTTAGACTAGAGCTTAGATGATGCAGGGAGATTTTTGAAAAAGTATTTCTTCAGAAAAGATACAATCCTTATAATTATATAAGGAATTACCAGGGCTAACTGAACATCATAAAATTGTCAAGTTTCGTGAAGAACTCTTCATCCAGTTAAGTAGTAAACACCAATAAAAAGATGTATACTATGTGGTAGAGAAAGAAGGTGGTATAAGTCATTGGGAGCATAGCAGACTGGTCTCCAGGTGGTGGTGGTGGTATATGTGTGTGTGTTATGTGATGAAGCATCCAGAAAGAAGTCCTATAATTTATCCTTACAACAAAGATATCCTAAGAACAAAAATTTAATGTGATCTATTGCACTGATCTTATGTGGAGCCTCTAGTATTAAACTCCTCTGACTACGAAGTCAGACTCATTTACACCAAGTAAGTATTTGCATGTGGAGCTAGCCCCCTTTGTTGAACTGAACAGGGAATCTGACAACTCCACTAATGATTAATTCCACAATAAAGCCACCAAGAAATGGGCCACCGTTATGTGCTGAATAATGCCCCCACACCATCCTAAACACACCTGCTTCTGTTTGATTTTGGAAACTAAACCAGGTTGAGCCTGGTTAGTGTCCCCTCTGATACTACCTAGCAATGTTCTGTATGTCTAGCTAAAAGCTAAGCAAAAACCCTACCTGAAACCAGAAAGTTACTTGTCTAATCATATCTTCTTCATTTATCTATTTCCTTCTCTATTCATGTATTTCATCTTCTTTTCGTTTTCCTTTTCTTTCTTTTCCTTTTTCTTCCCTCTCTCCTTTTCTTCCCTTCACTCCTTTACATGATTTCCTTTCTGCTTTCTCATTTCAAATACTTCCAAGTATTTTGGACTTCAGCTCTCAGGAGACCCAGCCTGCTTGCCTATAGTCTGGAATTGTGGGAGCTGAAGTCTAAAACATTTGAAGGACCAAAGTTTGGGAGCCACTGCTCTTTTCTTTCCTCTTCCTTTGTCACCTTTCTTTATATCAGAGTAAGTGGCTCATGGGCTACATGCCCTCAAAACTGTTTTGGAGCCCTCATGGATCCCACCCCCAATTGGATTTTAAAATTATGATTTTATTCTAAATGCCCCTGGGCTGTCCAGGCAGCAAATGATACCAGGAATAGGTTGAGAAATGGGAAGCACAAAAGGAAAGAGAGAAGGTCTGAATTTTTAGTGAAGGTCAGCAGAAACCAAGGAAGAAGTGAGGTGGATTAATACAGGCTACATGAATGAAAAGTACAAAATATTTATTAACAAATAGAAAGAAATGAACATTAAACTATGTACAGAGGATGATGGAGTAGTCCCAGCACCTTTAGCCAAGGCTTTCCAAATGAGACTCCACCTCTGCCATGTGCATGGAGACCCTATGCACCCATTCATTTAAGTGCTTCACCTCCTTGCAAGTTCCATCTGTATGGTGAAAAATTTTTCAGTTATGTGAAGACAGGGAAGAAAAACACAAATGAGACCACTGGAATAGACAGAGACATTCATAACACATGAAGCACATAGGCAGATCCTGGACCATCCCCCAAAAGGATGAGGGTGAAGTTCAACTGTGATCAGGCCATCTATGTGAACCATAGACAGTAGCTATATGTGCCTGAAAGCTGGGTGATAATCATCACCCTGCTGGGATATAGATGAAAGGACTCCTGCCTTGTGTTTCCATACATGGTACAGCACCGTATAATCATAGAATCTTGAAGCCGGAAGGTATTCCAAAGACCATCTAGTCCAATCCAATGTCATGCATGCTTACACAACTAAAGCACTCCTCAGAGTTGCCAATCCAATATTTCTTTAATGAGTTTCAGTGTAGGAGGTCCATCATCCTCCACTGTTGAACAGCTCTTACCACACTAGTACAAGATGGAATATGATTGCAGCCTATGTAGCTTGTCCTATATGGGCCTTTTGGCCCTCATACAGAAATGCACAAGAAATATGCATCCACTATGTACTTATGGGACTTTTGCATCTGAGTCATCTTCTCTTGGGCATCCAGCTTACTAGGTAATGACTTTGTACTCCAAAATGTCCTCTAGATACTGATAGTCCCTTCTCCACTTTATTTTCCAGGGTGAGTCACAGAAGTCTTCAGTGGAAGCTGCTGCTCTTCCTCCATCTTCTGGCCATATAGGTGCTGCTCCACTGCTGCAGCCTGTAAAACAACAAAGTCTTCCTCCTCCAAATGGCCCAATCTGTGTAACTAAAATCCACAAGCCACTACAAATTAATAACAGAAAGATGCAAATGCCATTGACAGGAAAGGTATCATTTTTGAATCCTGGACATGGGACCTATTTTAACACCATAGAGAAAGATAAGTTAGGAAAGAAGGCTCAAGGGAGGGCATATTCTGGACTACCGATGTCTCCCTGAAGCAGACAAGGCAAAGAAAAATACTAATGCATCTAGCAACTATAGCAGTCCCATCTTAATGGTGGGGGTCATGTTATTTGGTCTCCCTTTGACAAAGGGGCATGTGCAATCGACTTAGGCATGTGGTGTCAAATTGCACTCTTCTTAGCCAAAGTCATTGACACTATATGCATATCTGGACAATATGTGATCAGCTTTAGTGCATAATTCAAGAGATGGCGTCCTGCACTCCTTAAGTCCTCTGTTCTCGCTCACTCAGCACAGAGGTACATAATTGCCTTGTGCACACACCCACCAACTGTGCAAACCTTGCTGAGGGGACACAAGTGTATATGAGTCAATGGTCCACCCCATGGTGCAGGGTTCAAGTCAGAAATTGCATTTCACCAGATTTGTGCCTAGACCACTCGCATGATCAGCTCCCAGTACTACCCAGAATGTCTGGAACCACTACTCACTAGCAGGACTATCCCTTGGCTAGCCTAAATGGCAGGAGGAAAATCATCTCTCCTCTCAGCCACAGAACCCCTTTGCTGGCTATTTCATTCTGAGGAAAGGGTAGATGGCTGTAGTGTAGGTTGCCCTAGAGCTGCAGATATGCTGGTCCCCTGTAGGATTGCTAAAGAAAGTAACACTTTTCTAGGATCTCTCTGGTATTGCTCAGTTACATGAATGTCTTTGTAGAGTCCTGCCATGTTATTTCAAACCCTCAAAAATTAAAGAATGAATTAAAAAATCAATAATATAAGTGAGCATGCAAAATACATTATTAACAATGAAATAAACAGAAAGGGAACTAAATGTTCTGTCTGCACGCTCAAAATACTGAGGATTCCACTTAGGCAACCTCAGAGAAAGTGAAACCACTTGTGCAACTGTGAGCACAGTATCACATATACAAGCCAGAAAGCACAACTGCTTGCTCAATGGTTCTTGTGGTTGTGTAGTGACACAATCAGACCCTGACCTTTCAGACTACAGTCTCTGTAGGAAGAGGGTAAATGCTAGGGAATGGTAGCTCATTCTAGCAAAATTTTAATAAGGCATTCCACAAAGTCAGAAATGGGGAGAAAATAGAGAAAGTAGTTTCCTAGTGACACAGAGTAAAAATACAGAGACTCTCCCTGGTTGAAAGGAAATGTCAGAGCATCCAGGCTCAGTAGAATTTTCAAACAGCCTGCGGTCTGCCACAAATTCTGAAGAGACTTTTTCCATTTGCCCCCAGCTGGAGATGGAGAACACTATTGGAAAACTGGAGAGAAGTGACCAATGAGCAAAATGAAGTAAAGAAACATTCTCACTCCACGAGGTGGGAAAGAATAATACTATTTCTCTTCATGGCAGAAAAGAAAAGCAACCAAGCATATAAGGCCCTCACTCCACTTCCAATGCTGATAGAAACACAGGAGCTGAAGGAAGGACAAAGGCATGTCCAGTATTCTAAAAGTGTTCCAAAAGTTCTAGGAAGTTCTACCATGTTATCTGTGTAACATGTTGTAACTATGTTATAATCCACCTTCTCTTCAAGGCATTTAAGACAGTGTATCTCATTGTCCTCTCCAGTTTTTGTCCTCACAACTGTCCTATGAGATATAGTAGCTGGGCCAAAGATGCCCAGTGAACTTCATGGCCAAATGGGGATATGAACTTGTGTCTTCCAAGCCCTTGATGCAACACACTGGCCTGCATAGAGATAGATCCCATATGTGGCGTTGCACTCAATCTACCACGTGAAACAGCTTTCCACAGCCTAATGTTCAGTTCTCTCCAGATGTGCAGTCCAATACATCTGGACATCCGATGTAGAATATCTCTGCAGAGAAGTAATTTCCTCAGCAGGTGGTGATTCATGAGATTCATATTGGAAGAACAGTGATTCAGCACCAAGATGGAGATTAAATCAAATATGGTTATGGCAGAGATAATGATCTTGTACTGTTTCAGATGTGTGTGCTCCAAGACAATCTTTATTCCATACTAGTTCTTATTAACCAGCTTATCGGTCCAATAATATAGGGCTTTTTAAATCATATTTATCAACTGCTAATGTTGTGTTTTTATCATTTTTATACTGATCTGGGCTCATGTTTTTAAATTTGGGAGAGACTGGAAAAAGTTGGCATGTTTTGCCCATGTTTTACAGAAATAAAAATGAATGACCATTTTATATTGCTTTGTTCCCAACTGTTCCTCACTGTTACTCCTCCCTCCCTGTTCTCTTGTTGGTATCTCTGTTGTTATTTGCAGTCATTGGAATGAATAATATTTTGATAGTTAAGATGCACCGTTTCTAGGAAAGCTGACCCAGAACTTAAACAGATACAAATCACATAACTATCTGGAAGACTGAGATGTGAAGTTGTGGCTGTCCCCTGAAGATGGCCTTTCTCCTTTCAGTAACCTATTTTACATATGTGAAACATGGTATCACTTCATAAAATCTGGGCAGATTTCTAATGTACAATTTGTATCCCACCATGACCACTATCAGAACTCACACTGTTGAACTGCTTAGACTGGCCAGTGTCTTAACATCTATTCTAGAAAGTGTTTCCCAAACTCTGGTCTTCCAGGTGTTTTGGACTACAGTTCCCAGAATCACTGATCATTTGGCCAAGGCAGCTGAGACCTCTGGGAGATGAAGTCCAAAACACCTAGAGGACTAGAGCTTAAGAATCACTGATCTAGAATCATAGGCTGGAATCCTAAAGAAACATGCTAACAAGAAAGTCTCAGTGAACTGAAAGAGGCTTCATTCAATCTAAACTTGTACAAGAGTGCACTGTTATTTAACAACTATTATTATTACTACTACTACTACTGCTTGTAGAATTCTGCAGCTAGCATGGTTACTGTGGGAGTAACATGACCATCCAATGACAGTTTGATACCTAAGGTGAAAGAAAAAATGGCCTTTCATCTCCATTCCTAACAGAGAAATTGACTAGATGATCAGTAGAACATTGCCAGTGGAATAGCATCCTCTATCATACAAAGGAGAATGGGAAAGGCCATTTGCCACACACAGCTCTTTTGTCCAACTTACAAGAACAGCCAGAAATCTCAGGAGGAACAGCCAAAGGATTTTCCCCAGTGTGTGTTTGCTGAATCAGTTGCCTCACTTTTCCTAATGATAGGACTAGCCCTGGGGAGTATGCCCCCAGGGACTCAATGGTGCTCACTTCCAAATTAACCCTACATAGTTGGAGAAGAGGCCATGAGAAAACGGACTTGTTTTTCCCCACCCTGGTACTTGCATCCCTGTTTCTAATGTTGTAGTTCCATTCTGCTAGCTGGACAAAAAGGAGAGAGAGGAAAGCATAACCACACTTCAACAGTCTAGGACAGGAAACAACGAATATCATAACCAGCTGAAACTACAGGGAGAATTAATATTAGCAGGATATAATTAGACATCTTGGACTTCAGCCAGGACATTGGGGTTAACACATTTATGCTTGTAAGGAGTACCATGGGATCTTTAATGACCACATGTGACTAGAAATTCAGGTTTTCTCTCGTCAGTGAAAAACATGGTCTCTAACTAATTAAGAATCCGATCCTGAATATATTTAGGTTGCCATTAACGTTCCACAGAAGTTAATCACATATACCTTTTTTTAAAAAAAGTGACAGAAATAATTTTAGGCTAAGATCATACACAATAATTTCATAGGACTGAAGCATATGTTATATTTGCCATGACCTTGCCATAAGAAATATCCTCCTTCATTGCAAGTGATCCTCATCTATTACCAGCATACTAAGCGGGTGTCCACCGTTATTATGATTCTTTGTCCTCAGCCACCAGAAATGAAGAAAAAAGTCCCATTTCTAGAACACATTATGAATGTAATGATGGCAGTCCGCATGGTAAGATACGGAGCTACACATTACAGCTGATAACTCATTACTGGGAGCATTAATCTGAGTGACAAATTGCAGATCTCATTACTAAGTGAAGTACATGCTCCAAACCTTAGATCTATTGAAACAAGTGGAATTTGATTCCAAAAATTTGCACACGATTGGAAAGCTTATGGACCAAGATATTGTCATGTCCCTTCCTCTGACTTACAGCTACGGCCATTTCCACACTACATTGTTATAGTGCTATTGTTCCACTTTCCACATCTTATGGCATCCTGGGGTTTGCAGTTTAGGGAGGGATATTTAGAATTCTCAGCCAGCGAGCTCTTTGGCCTCAGGAAACTACAAACCCCAGAATTCCACAGGGTGTTGAAAGTAGAATAATAGCATTATAACAGTGTAGGGCAGAAATGGCCTACATCTTCAAGGTTCTGAATCGCTCCTGACTTATCTCACCCAGGCCTACAGTTCATCAAGTTTCAAAAGACACCCTAGCACTCTTTATTTTCAGATCATTATATGTACAGGCCTCTGTTCTGTACTTCTACATCACTTTTTCTCCTCTGGGAAGAAAGGATGCTAGTTCACACAAGCAATTTCATGCTTGATCAGTTTGTACACTGATAGTCCCCAAATGTCAGAACTTCGAAAGTATTCTTCATTGGAATGTAGAAGGGGAGGCAACACTAGACATAAACATCTCAGTCCCAAGTTATCTGTAAGTAGTGCATTCCCAGTACAGTCAGTGCTCCAATTGGTTTCTTTGCCTCTGCAAAGATAGCTCCTAATTGCTTCAGCTGATTATGTTCACACCTGCATCTGTAATGTAGAAGCTCCTTAGAAGGAAGTCCTTTCACAATCAGCAAGTAAATTGCTAGGGAGAAAAGCACTTGGATAGGCAAATACTTATCAACAGCGTAACAAAGATTTTTCCTACACACTTATACTCATGTTCCTTGAAGAGTCACCTTGAACTTGGTCCTGCTTCAGTGTAAGCTAACAGTGAATTAAAGATGTAGTATTAATCAGGCTTCCTTAGAAGTAAGTTCACCTGAAACGAATGGGATTTGCTTCCAACTTAAACACAGTTGAGGTGAAAGGGTGTTTTATATCTTTGTTTCTAAGTATCATTTGAGATCCTTTCTAAGCAATGTGAAATCAACATAGAAGAAAGCTTAATGAAGTGAACAGTTCCTTGTCTCTTCAGTTACCATTTTGGTTCAAGACAAACTCCTTACTTTGAGTTTGTACTTAGAAATTGTCCTATGAAAGTTAATGAGACTTTTGTCATGAGAAAGTTAGAGTAAGCCGCTCAGCCGGCAATTAGCACTTGGCTGTATTTGCCCACACACTTCAGTGTAACAGATAAATTTAATATGCTGTAACCAAAAAGACTGATGCAATTCTGAGAATTAAAATTTGATTAGTAATCTGTGATGAAGATTCTATTTCAGTGATCTCACTTGTCCTCTGATAATTTTTCAAGTCACATGGTAATTAAAAATAATGCTACCAAACCCTCTGTTTGGTAACAACTCTTCAAAGTTTCACATGAAAAGTCCTATGTATTGCTTTGCTTAAATTAATATAAAGTCTTTGTCCTTAGTAAGAAAGTACTGTTGAAAGGGATTTGCCTGTGAACTCCACTGAAAGAAGAATATCCATTGACTGGAGTGGTGCCTGATTTTGAATTCTTAGTTAATCCAACAAAGCCAATTTCTGCTTTAAAAATGACATTTTGGCAAACATTGTTGTTTATCCCAAGTTGCATCATTTTGGATGTTCTTACGCTTAGTGTCATGGGGGAAAAAGTCCTGGTGCTAAATGCAGTTGGGATGGCTTCCAGGGATATTCATCTAACTTTTATACACCCCTACACAAGCACGTTTCCTTCCTGCTTTTTTTCCCCTAATGGGTTAAGCTTGGAAAAGCAACTTTTTCGGACTACGGCTCCCAGAACCCCTGAGCTAGCATTGCTTCTGGGAGCTATAGTCCAAAAAAATAATTTTTTTCCAAGCATTGCTAAAAGATCAAATAAAGATTGAAACTGTGTATTTGGTTTGGACAAAGTCTGTGATCAAGGGTACAATTTGGGGTAAAAAAAATTGAAATTATATTTCACTTCTCTGGTTTGTACCCAAAGGTATGGAAGGGAAATATGTGTTAAAAGAAAAAAAAAGATAGACTTGATATTTGAATTTAAAGAATATTTTTAAAAAGTAAGGTTCTTTTAAGGAATATAGAAAAACTATATCAGCCTTTTTTTATTTATTCTTTTTTTTTTAAGGAAATCTTACATTCAAGTTTTGAAAAGTGACAAATCAGCATACTCAGTACACCATGTTAAACTATGTAATGAATGATTAAAATTCTTTTGGCTTACTCCAGTTGTTACTCCTAATTAGAGCAAACACATTGAATCAACAGAATATATGTCTTGAAAATTCCCATTCATACAATTGGCCTACTCTACTGGGTACTAACAGTTGGAATTAGCCCTTGATCTCAAATGTTTTGATATAAGATTATAAAAACAGCAATGACTCTTTTAACAGTATTTTTGTTGGAGGTTGTTTTCTAACATAAATTAGAGACACTGAATATGAATTAGAAATCCACAAGTGAAAATTGTTCAACTATGGAAACTGTTACTTCTTCATGTGCTACTCCTATTAAGGAATTCCACATAATTAAATGAAGTGAGGAATTTATTACCAAGCATACAATACTTGTTGTCATTATTAGTGCATCCATTTTGGGTAATGAGTTTTGTTATTCAATCCATTATTTTCTCATTACTATTTATTATCTTTTTTAAAAAAATATCTAAACAAGAACCTTAAAATTTGGTTAGTAATCATCTGAAAATGCCTCAAGAAAACATTTTTGCTCCCACATCATAATAATGACAAGTCACTAATTAACACTACTCATTACATGAAAAAGGAATGATGTTTTATTTAAGTGATATCCTTACATCTTCGTTAAGCCCACAAAGGTAACATAATGCGTTACTTGTAGCCTTTTACTTCCAAGCTCTGTTAGAGCCTCCATCCTCTTCTATATACAAATGATGATGACCAACTGTACATGTATGCAGTCATCCTGCCACATGCACAGGGGTTGGGGTGTAGGACTCCCACATAAGTGGAAAAATTGTGAATATCTCTAAGCCATTAAACCATATTTAAAACAAAAAAAAAGTACAATCCATGGATTCAATCCACTAAGGATTAAAAAGTACAGTACATAATATATTTCAATCCATGTGAGGCGAGGGACATGCCAGCTACATGGCTCTGCTTTTGAGGTGGTAGGATTTCTTCACAAGGCAGGGGCAAGTGGCTGGCAGGGCTTGCCACTGCTTCTGCTGCTGCCCTGCGCCATTGCCTCATATTCACAGTCTCTTGCAGTCTCTCTCAGTCTTGCAATGCTTGCAAAGAGACTGAAAACATGAGGCAAGACTTATTAATTCCTATTAAAAATGAACAGCAGTGGAGGCAGAGGCAAATAATCCACATATAATCAAACCCGCAAAATGTAAATGTGGAGGGACAACTGTACAGGATTCCTACAGAATCCATTATTCTGTTTGCATGTAGAAGTGAACATATCTAAAGATGTATGCACACTGCACATTTATAGCAGTTTGATTCTACTTTAACTGTCATGCCTCCATCTTGCAGAATCCTGGGATTTGTAGTTTGATGATGTACTTTGAATTCTCTATTGTAATACCATGAACTGAAGCACTAGAGCTCTCTGGCAGAATTCTAAGCTCCTCTCCAAACCACAAATTTCTGTTTTCCATAGAATGGTACTATAGCATTTAAAGAGCTATGATAGTGCACTGTGGATATACCAAAGGCAAAAATAGGGCTGTATATATGACTGCAATCATCCCATGTGTTCACCATAGGGTCAGACAGGTGAAAGAAATGGGAAGGGCTATAGCTCAGTGGCAGAGAAGGACTTTCATGGCATACAAATGCCTGGCCTTTGAAAAAAATTCTACCTCTGTCATCTCCACTCTCTCCAAATCCCTGAAGATGTGCTACCAAGCAGTCCAAATAAGAGTTACGGAATGTGTGGCCCTCCAGAGGTCACTGGTTCCTATTGTTCTTGCCATTCCAGTCAATTGTAAGGGAAACTAAGAGAAGTAATTCATTAACATCTGGAGACTGCATGTTCCCCACCCTTAGTATAGGCATACTAAGCTGATAACCTAAATTAATGTAAGGCTGTTATATTCGTATGAGGCTATCTACTCTGAACAATATGTTCCACCCTCTGAAAAAGCAACTATTTGACCCCAGGTTATCACCCCACCATCTTTCCACATCTATACCGTCCCTTGGGCTACATCCAGCTAATGGGTGTGGGGCCCCCTAAGTTAGCAGAAGTTCTCGGCAGATACTTACTGTTCCCAAAGATGTTAATATCTTATCATACATCTCAGGAAGAGACCACACCCTGTCTCCAATCTCTGCTACAGAAGGGGTGAACTGATAGACTGGAGCCCTTGTGCTTCTGGATCTTAGAACTGAAGAGAACAGCTATGAGTAAGAAAAGCTGGGCAGAATATATGTATATCAGAGAAATCTGAAGCCAGGGCCTTAGGAGATACATAGAGATGGATGGGAATGTAGCTGAGCTCCTCCATTCTCAGTGGGTAACTAAATCAATTCCTAAGATTCTATGATTCACTCTCTGTAGTTAGGATTTTAGCCAACTCATGTTTAAACAGCAGAACACAAGAGAAACCAGAAACTGGATAAGTCTCTTGCTTCCATTGCCTGTTACATTTTCTAGATGTTTATCAAATTGGAAGTCTTTAACTATTTTATGGATCTGAGCTGGATTCATTTTATCATCCAATCCACTTAAGGAAGATTTTATTTTAAAAGCTTTTCTGTATCTCCTTAATCCAGAGTCTATTTTCTGTGTGCAGAACATTACACTTCCTGTATGGGCACTGACCCATAACTGTGAACAGATGTGGCTCTTCGGAATAGACAGAGATTAGAGATGATCTCCTGCCAGGAAAAAAAAAATCTACTGTTCTTTCAATGCAGAAAGAGGAACTTAGAGCACCTTGACCCATCCAAGGAACACCTTACCCTTTGCTTTGCTGTCTTGCCAGCTTTTTCTTCTTTTCACATAATGTCGCTGATGAAACTTTAATGTGTGGGAGGCGAGGCTATTGGTGCTGTTTATCAAGCCCTTTGAAATGTCCAAAACCTTTGCCAGAAGTACAAGTTTTATTTAACTGACTCTGCTGTGAACCTTAAGTAAAGCAATGGCTTTTCCCCATTCTAGGTAGGCATTCTAGGCAAAGTAACAGTGGCTTGCATAGAAATAATATAATGGGTATTGTTATCTTTGATGGTTACCTGACAAGAGCATAGTGGGAAAAGGGTAGTTGGTCATTAGATCAAATACAATACAATATCTACCTATAATCAATCAGCAAACAAACAACCAAGCAACCTTTTTACTTTCACACACTGTTTTAAGTGACTTCCATGGTTCACCCAAACTCCAAAATGCCCAGAAATTATTTCTGTTAAGAGCCACTCCCTTTGCTAGCCACGCTAATCAGGCAGTACAATACATGGTACAGTATCCTTTATTTGATGAGTTCTAGTTTCACAACAGCCTAGATGGCTATCAGTGGCAGGGTGACAGATTTAAGCCCTAGATTTTTCCACTCACCAGAACAGATGCACAGAAGCTATCATGCAAATGTCATGTTACAGGTGCCCCTCCATCAGGATGCAGTGAAAGGACACTCTGCATAATCTTCAGAAACACAAGCTGAGATCCTTCATTGGGAGACATATCAAAAAGTTCCTTACAGATGTAATTATGATATGTGTCCTCTCTCACCCCCTCCAGGATTCATCTTTTAATTGGTCACGCCATGGTCATTAGTGGCAGGGGCATCAGGGAACAATCTTGCTATGTCCGTAAAGCCAGATGCAAACTGCCTGTGCCTTCCAACAGGATCTCTGGGGCCCTCTGGAAGTCCTTGCGTATCTGGTTGTGTGGACATAGCCAGACATTTCATTAATGCCCCCTGCTCACCTCCAGCCATTTAATGAACACGCTTGTACTGAACATGCATGGGGGGAGAGGCAAAAAAAAGAAAAAAAAAAGAGCTGTTCATGAACAAGCTCCTTTTCCAACAGAATCATGGCTTCCAAACATGAGGCAGTTGAGCATGTATAAAAAGGTGGTCCTGCTGTTGTGTACACGTGGCCATGTTTACCTAACCTCTACTCCCAATCATTGGGGCACAAAGGTGTACTCAGACTTTTGAGGGAAAGAGTTGGATAACAAACTAAATGCAGTTGGGTGTGTCTCTGGAGATCCCTTGGCTTTGGTGATCCTACCATTTGTTGCACCAGTTCCAGTGGACATCTACTGCCACTGATGGATAGAAGGTGCTCTCACAGGTAGACTGAAAAGACTATCTGAAAATATTGAAAAAATGGTTAAAAAGCATGTTTTTTGAGTGTCAGATCCTGATGAGAAGGATCCTAGACGGATAATAATCTTTCTAGTTTAGAATAAATTCTGTGCAAAATTTGCTCATTTGTTCTGCACAGAAAACAACATTTTCTGTGTAGGAAACAGTATTTTTTGCACAGAAAAACAATATTTCCACACAGAAATATTTTCCTCCCAGAAAAACTATTTCTTGTGCAGAAAATGCTGTAATTGGAGATTTATTCTGTACAAAATTTGTGCATAGAAAGCAACATTTTTGCACAGGAAACATGACAGAATACAATACTTGTGTGCAGAAAATACTGATTCCTTGGAACATTCTCTTTTCTGTGCAAAATAATCATGTGTGAATTTTGCATAGCATAAATCCTGAATTGCAAATAGGTTAAAACTGCTTGCTTTTTAAAGACTTTGTTGCAGTGTGGAAAATTGCTAAAATTACTCATTGCTTCCTTTGAAAAGAAAATTAGTGAAGAATTACATCCCTAATCACATCTTTTGCTGAATGTTTGGAGGTTAGGGTGAAGCCAGGCAATTGATTTGTAGAGGCTAGGGAAGAAAGAATGAGCACAATCGCACAGTCCCCTGCGTGCATTCAGTCAACACATATATTGAGCTTAAGAACATAAGAAGAGTCCTGATGCTGTCACATTTGCAAAGTTCTGTCCAGCAGAGCTTTTTGTTCCAGATGAGTTACTATGGCCATTTCTGCACTAGACTGTTATAGCGCTATTATTCCACTTTCAACATCCTATGGAATCCTGGGGTTTGCAGTTTAGGGAGGGGCTGGCTGGCCCCTCCCTAAACAGCAAACCTCAACATTTCATAGGATGTTGAAAGTGGAATAATAGTGCTATAACAGTCTAGTGTGGAAATGGCCTATGTTGTCTATAGTTGAATTGTAAATGCATAGCAGGACAATCCCACTTGCAGGACTCTACTATATCTCCCTGTTAACACACCCAGGATTCACTGTTGTTCCATGAGAGCCACATAAAAAGCTATTCTGTGTCTGGTAGAGAGCAGAAGGGATCAGAGAAGTGTCTCACTGTGTCCCACAGCCAGAGACAAACCCAAGACATCTTCTGCCAAAATTTGCCAAGGTTGTCTTGAGATCTCACAAGATGGTGCAATCACTTTCCATCAGGCTACATGATCAGAAGCACATATGTGGTACCACGAGCAGGTATGAAGTACTGAGACCATTGAAGCTGCCATTCCTCCTCCTCCTCTTCTGGTTAGGGAAACAAAACTCCCAACCAGAATTCTTAACAATCAAAAATCCCACCCGCTTTCATCCTGGGATATGAATGGCATGTCAAGAGAGAAGAAACCTTCAAGACATCATAGCCTAGATGACTGCTACTTTCACTGAACAAAGAACCGTTTTTAAAACATTCAGAAGCCATCCACCTACTCCAGAAATACTCTTTCTGACAATGGATGGTATCAGATAACATAATTTCATACTATTCCTTTTATTTATTTATTTTCTCTGATTGCAGAAGCACCATGCTGATCTCTTGCCTTTACAAGAGTTTTTAAAACAAATATAGTTTTCACTTTTTGACTATGTTTAAAGCTATACTTCCACTGCATTTATGGTCTGATATCTGAAAATGTCCCTCAGTTAAGCATATTTTGTGAAATTAAGTAGGAAAAAAAAAACCCTCCCAGCAATGCCAATTAAAATCCAAAAAAAAAAAGAAAAAAAGAAGAAGAAGAGCTCTAACGAAGCCCTTTAGTAATGTGTGGAAAGCAAAAGGATGTTCCAGGTGCTTCCAGCTGTTAACAAGGACATTTCTGATAGTGTTATATCAGAATTAAATGTTTACTAGCATACCATTCATCACAGACTTTCCCCAGTTCCTATTTGGCCTTCATTTGCGTGGTCTAAATGTCCTCACATCTATTCAGTATGGAAAATTTGAGAAACATCCCCTTCCTTCCTTCTTTCCTTGCTTCATCCAAATATTTACAGCCCATCCTATGCTACACAATCTCCAGCTTACATTAAAATATCACAGGTAAACAATTTATTTATTGTCCCACATTTGTCACACTTGTGTTTCATCATTCTTCCAAAGATCTCAGGGTGGCTTAATTCATTTTATCTGCCCAACAACCTAATAGGATAGGTAGGGCCTAGTGAAAATGATTTGCCTGTTGCCATGTGGGGACGTACATAACTGAACAAAGGTTTGAAGTAGGTTTTTGTCATTCACTGCTAACTCTCACTAACCACTCCATTCCACTGTCTATCAGCAAACAATGGCAACATCTCAAGGGACCACATTAAAACTATCAGTGCTAAGCCGTAGCACTCATCATATGTCAAATCAAATCTAAGACTGCTGGGAAGAGAAGGAAGAAATGCTACAATAGATGTAACAATGCCACGAAATAAAATTGGTAGGGGAATAAAATTCACTTCACAACATTATTTGGAAGTACTGTGTAGGGATCATTCCACTTTAGAATGGGAAAGATATACAGATTAACAAGAAAGCTTACAGTGGAGGAGAAGCTATAAACAACCCTTTTGTACATTCCTACATAGAAAGTTCCTCCACAAAAGGAAGGAATCAATCACAGCCCACCAAGATCTTCCTCACCCTCCTATACTGATCTATATGTTCATAGAAACCCTTCCTGAAACTGGTGTGACCTCAGCTGCTAAACAGCATCCAGCATCCACGCCACACTGCTTTGGAAAGTTGCTGCTTCCAAAAAGCCTTCAAGGTCAGATTTTCATATAGAAGACAGGAATAATTCTAAAAAAATTGAAAAGGTTGGTTTTGTGAAAAAGAAGAAGAAGAGAGAGACCTCCGGCCCTGTCACACTACACAGCTATAGCACTATGATTTCACTTGAACTGCAGTGGCTATAGCCTATGCCATCCTGGAGTTTATACCTTTGTGAGGCACTAGAGCTCTCTGGCAGAGAATTCTAAATGCCTCCCCTAAACTCCAAATCCCAGTATTCTATGGCAGTTAAAGTGGAACCATAGTGCTACAACTGTGTAATGTGAAAGGGCTGCTACAACAAAATGTATAGTGAGGAATGTCCCTAGTCAGCTTCCAGCCAGCCAACCATGGTCTTTCCAATATATTTCATTGCATTCTTCTTCACACCTGGTTTTCTAATATAGCACACCCTCAAACACCCTACATTCAGTGACAACTCATCATGATCAGCCCTCCCTAAACTGCAAACCTCAGGGTTCCATAGGATGTTGAAAGTGGAATAATCACACTGTAAGAGTGTAGTGCGGAAATGGCCTTAGTATAATTTAGTTAGACTAGATCAAGTCATACAGCAACAACAACAAAAGCAAGCAAGGAAGCAAGCAAACAAGAGAGAGAGAGAGAGAGAGAGGAAAAGAAAAGAAAAAGAAAGAAAGAAAAATGTGTAAGATGAGAGAATTCAGATGAGATGAGATTAGAACAATTTTAAAAGGTTATATTCATGTAATTTGGAGGAATGTAGATGAAAGAGAATGCTCTGTGTACCATAATGTATACAGTTATTTATTTAAAATATTATTATACCACATTTCATCAATGGGCTCAAGGCAGTTTACAAAACTAAAACAAGAAAAATTGGGATTCTTTGGAGGGGGTAGAGGTTAGACCTCTTTGACATGTCACGATGAGTCTAGGAATTAACTTCTATACTATAGGAGTGCATAATGGGTCCAGTCTGACTTCTAAATCTATTCATTAGTAACTGATGCTTTATATAAAATTCCTTCAAACATTTGTGTTCAGTTTTGTAAGACTTTTTAACAATGTCAGTAAATAGTGGATACATTGAGGCTATTTGAAAGGATTTGGCATACAAATCTATAGAGTAGGTTAAGTTTATTGAAGTCATGAGTGCCAAAAATAAATGCATGCCCAACAGCCAATAAAAAATAAAAGTGCAAATAAAATCCAGGACAGTCCTATATATTCATTAGTTAAGTTCACTGAGATTTATTCCTGAGTATGTATAGATAGGGCTGCATCTTTAATACATTAAAGGTGGTTTAAAATATCTGGATAAATTTAAAAACTATTTAAAAAAGAAATTTAAGGAATTAAGCATGAAGTGGGCAAAATGAGAATGTTGTTGGTATCCTTGTCTGCAGCTGTGGGCAAACAATCTGGTTATCTGAAGGAAATGACAACCTCTGCAAGTGTAGGGAGTTGCCAGCCTTGGGAAGCTGATATGCAATACTAATCCATGTCAGAGAAAAGCTCCTCCACCCCACACCCGTAAGCTGCAGTGCACCAATACAGTAAAAACACAAGGCTTCAAATGAAAAATAATCAGCCATTCTGTTCTCAACTTACCCTGGTCAAAGATGCCACCAAAAGGCCCAAAAGCAAGTTTCTAGATTTCACCCAAAGAACAGATTTGGAGGTCCTGACAACATAGTCACCAAAATACCGGCAGGAGAGACCTTAGTGCTTTTTATTCCACTCAGGATCAGACACGATTGAGATAGGTACAGTGAACTGGCCCCTATTTCTCTGCTGAGGTCTGATATATATTTATTTATTTTATCTTTTATCATAACCTTCTCTCAATATGGGACCCACGGTGTTACTGCTGGTGCCTTTGAAGTGCCGTACATACGGCTTCTTATTAAACTCTTTGTGGCCTGATTGATTTTATCAAGATTAGCACATGTGTTATGGATGTAAATTGTTTTAAACTCCTTTAATTGGTTTTAATTGTTTGTGTTTTTTCCCCAAAAGCTTTAATATATTTTTTAACTGTTTAAATCATATCTTACTTTATGTACTGTTTAAAATGGCTTTTTTGTGGCTTTTTTATGTATGTTGTCCCAATATCATATTCATAGGACAGGAAACGCACATTTCAGTTAATAAATAAATAAAGTATTTTAGAGTGCCGTCTATCTGAATGACCATCCAGTCCATCTCCCTTTTTAAAGGAAAACAAAGAAAAGGAATTGAAGGTAAAACTTGTCACTATCAGTGGCAGGGCTTAGAGTGTGAGGTGGGGGGATGGGAGGGGGTGGGCCACGGGGTGTGGGGTGGGTCCACCATGTGTGGGGCATGGTTGCAGTGGGTGTGGGTGTGGCCATGGCATGTGGGGCATGGCCACAGCATGCAGGAGTGCGGCTACGAGCCGGGATGCCCCAAAAACATTGTCGCCCAGGGCAAACTGTTCCCATCACCCCTCCATCCCTACGTGACTGGTCACTACGTAGTACCTGGACAACAGAGTGAATAGACACATAAATAACAGTCTTTCTCACTACAGTGAGGAAATATATCCTATTACATTTATTTTTGTAAATGTTACTGAGGATACCAGGCCTTCTTTTTATGAAAATCACCTTTCTTCTTATTTGTTTTTATTCTTTGGTGATGCATTTTACTTTTTACTTTTTTTGGGGGGGAGCAATATGTAAGTGGTCACCCCAAGAGCAGATGTTGCTGAACACATAATAATGGATTTCTTGTTGAAGAGCTCCACATCGTAACTGATGTCTGGACACAGTACACATAAAGGAGCTCACTATATTTAAGTGTCTCCTCCAAAAAGTCCATGTTGTATTTTTTAAAAAGGTCATAAAGAAAACAATTGAACAGAATGGGGTATCAAATACTGGGATCACAGGACAACCTTTTCCTAACAGTGTCTATAATCAACTTTTCCAAGAGTTACCATCCAAACATTTGGAGGACATGGGGAGAGGGGCTAGGTCCTCCACCAAGACTCCCACCCCTGCTGGCTTCACTCCTAGAACTTTATGCATTAAGCAGAAAATCTGAAAGGGGGAACTACTGTTTTCTGTCAACCTGCAAAAGTATGGAGTGGCCCTGATGGAGCTACTGGGCATGGAGCCAGGGCATGTGCAACCACTCCCTCTATACTTTTTGGGGGGAGGAGGGAAGGGAGGAGAATCATCACCTTAAGAAGATGAGATGTAAGTACAGGCTACCTAAAGAACTCAAATCAAAATTTAGGGGTAGTTGGGCCTGTTTGGCTTCCATGATGTGCATAAGACAGGACAGCACTAGCAAAGTATAACAAAAAGGAAAGAATTCCATGAAATAGAAAGTGGATGAGGAAGGTACTTGAGGCAATGGGAACAAAAGCCACATTATTGGATAACATATGGTACATGTTATAATCTGCTCCATTTTAAAAGATACATATTGCAGTCTGCTGTATCACTTACAGAGTGTGTTGCAAAGAAAGTTTTGCTTGAAACACTCAGGTTTCAGTTTCCAACAATCCAAATGCTGGGAGGGAACCTGTTTCTCAAGTATGTGTATAAAATGTTATAGAGTATGAGATGTCTTACATCGATCTACACAGAGTTTTTATCACCTACACCAAGGTGAAAATAGCTGGTTTAGGAAAGGAAGAATAAAAAAGTTGAGACACCCAAGTATCCAGCAAAGGAACCAATAACACTGCATCCATGGATAATTTCCAGGATGAGCCACAGATATCTTCCATAGCTGTAAGGGTATGTCTTGATAGAACTTGCAATGATACAGTCTTGTGGAACACAAATAAAGCAAATGTGTTTTCCAACCATAGTGTGGAAAACCTGCAGCAGGTTTAATTGTTGTGCAATACAATATCTTCTCTGCTCTAAAGCAGATTACACATGTTTACAAACCACTTAAATAGAAATCTGAAGCCACAAAATGAACATGGACTCTATGTGGCAGATATCAGTGAAGCATTTTTTGTCATAAAGGACCTATTGCAAGCACTTCATCTGCACCAGATGTTTCCAGGTAAGACTAAATGATTAGATCACCCTTGAACTTTATAATTTATTAATCTTCTTATATATAAAAGTCAATGTTTATCTGTGTCAGGTGAAGACCTCATATGATTGGCTGTGTCAGGCAAAGTCCTCATATAATTAGCTGCCTAAGAAGATTCTGTGGAATCCTGGGGTTCGCAGTTTAGGGAGGGGCCTTTAGAATTTTCAGCCAGAGATTTCTTGGGTCTCAGTCAACTGTGTCTCTCTGGAATAGGCTGGTTGCTATGGAGATGACCCCTGGCAGCAAGGAGGAGGCAGTGTATTCCCTCAGGAACCCAACCTCTGTATGTTAATAACTCTGAATACAGATTGGTTTTGGGAATATGAGAAAAAGTTACCAGTACTGGACAAGACAGTTTGGAAAATTAGAGAGACAGGATCTCAAATATTTCTAACAAGTATTACCTATGAGAAAATAAAATTCCAGGCAATGCCAGATATATACACTAGTTATTTATATTTGTCAGATGCCTATTTTATAAAGCATCTTATATATGTAAGGTAACAGTCTAGAGTCTAGATAAATAAGACTCTTTAAAATATATAATAAAAATATAATAAATATAATAATATAATAAAAAATTCAACAAATCTTTAAAAATGTAGCAAACCATAAAACTCAAATACTGATAGGCCTAAATCAAAAGACAAAGTGGAGGTACTAAAAACTTCTATCAATAACAGGCACAAAAACCTGGTCAAGTAAACACCACCAAGTAATAGGCCCCAAACTCACCAGTATTACAGACCCTTAGCCTAATGAGATCTGAACAAAAAAGGAGGTATTAAACTGGCATCAAAAGGGAAACAATGTAGGTGCTACCTGAATTTCTCTAAGAAAAACATTTCAAAGAGGAAGCCATCACCTAAAGACCCATTTCATAGTCACCTTCCAAACTTCACATTTGAGGAGGCAATTGGATGAAGGCCTCCATCGATGATGTTAAGACTTGAGTGCTTATCATTAGGTATTGGAGTCTCAATCATGTAGGACTTTAAAATTTAAAGCCGGCACTTTGAGTTGGGTCCAAAAATAAATCAAAAGCCAGTAACTGTAAGAAAGTACAAACAAAATATGTTAATAACATACATAATACAATTTTCATTCATGTATAAATCTACAGTTAGAAGAGTGCTGCTGCTTTCCTAAGTCTTCCCACAGTCCATCATTCTTCATGAATGCTTAGAGATGTGTATGTCACCAAAGGAAAATAGGAAACAGCACACTTTCCATCTTTTTCTGCCTTGGATCTGCAAGTATCTCCAACAATCCAGCACCTGATACTCATTCAGTCCCAACTGGTTCCTGACATGTCTTCAGCCCTGGGGACTTGAAGAAAGAGGAAAAGATTTTGGAAATCCCCAGATGTAGTGCACAAAAAAGGTAAGCTGAACTCTGTTACATAAGAAATGCCATAAAGACTCTTCGAGTCTTACTGATTCAGCTTAGGTTGGAATTTGTACAAGTAATGTTATCTAAAGGAGAAACATATGAGGGCAAATTGAGCTGCACTGAACGAAAACGATTAAAGCTGGACCTAGAGGCAAAGTACCTTTAAAAGATCAGCTACGCAGTCCTATCTTTGAAGGGTTGGCTCACTAGATACCTTTGATTATCATAAAACAAATCACAGTAACATTAAGGCTCCCTCCCTCCCCGAAAAAAGCAGTCTTGTGGCATCATGCTGAAACTGTTTCAGCCACACGCACATTTTGCATTAACCATGACTATTGGTTCAAAGAGGACTAATACTATAAAAACTGACAATCGACTGGGGAAAGCATCAATATTTTATGCCACAAAATGCTGAGCAACCTCCCCTCACCAAAAATATGCAATCGAGGCTGCTGAAGTCAAAGGGGTACTGTTGAATCTATAATTTTAGCATTGCCAATTACAAAATGATTCTAACCAAGCGTCTCCACAATGTGTCATTTACATCAGGAAACTATAGATGGAACTGGGTTATTGGCAGAAAAAACAAGTTAACCATAGATTCCATATGTGTTGTTACCATAAAATTTCTGCATTTGCTGTGACTACAGTAATACAGTTGCAGGAGTTGTACACCTAACACTACCTAGTGTGACACAGTATGCAGTAGGTTAAACAGAAATGTGGAAAAGAGATCAGTTCCATGTTGTGTTCTGTTAATCCATAAGAAAATGATACATCTTGGGAAAACCACTTTTGAGTATTACTTGCCTAAGAAAACCCTATGAAATTCATGAAGTCACCATAAGTCAACAGGCAACTTGAAGGCACATACCCCCACACATAAATGGGGCACATGATTTGGATATAAGGAAATGATGTGCCACCAAAAGATTCAGTTTTTAAATGACAAATTGATAAGAAAGGTACCTTCTTTAAGACTTTGCTTAAAACTTCTTTTTTAAAAACCTCAAATAGAAGGAATTCAGAGAGGAGACAGGGAATTTGGTGTAGTTTCTTAGGCCCTTTCTGCAGCTTATCTTTTTGCAGAGCTGGGGTGTGGGGATTGCGTGAGCAGCCTCCAGCGAGAGGCTCTCGCATTCCTGCTGCTTCAGCTCCGCACGAGCTGCCTGCTCCCCAGCAGGCAGCGCGAGAGCCCCGCCTCTTCCTTCCATAGCACAGCCTGGGAGTTTCCCAGGCTGTATTAGGGCAGGAAGAGTGACCACTGCAGCTCCGGAGACTCCACATGCACGGCAAATGCGAGCAGGGCCCTGGAGCAATGCGCAATCACACACCATTTTCGGCTGAAAGCCGAAAATGAAAAAGTGCACGGGAGGTGCCTGCCCTACCCTGGAGCCTCACGCGATTGTGAGTGCGTCATGCAGATTGCTCCTCATAATCGTGCAATGCTCCAGGCACCCTTTCGCATGGCAAATGCCCTGCAAAAAGGGCTTAAGACACAAACATATATAAAGACTGTAGGCATGCCACAGAAAGGCAGCATCCATTCATATATAGAGCAGAATACTACCTTCTGCCTGTATATCTGCATAAATCAAAGATCTCTAGAATCTCTAGAATCCTTTCTTTGGCTTTGAACTCATCCAGAGTACCCTAGGCTGCACCGTTTTAAACTGAGAGATCAGTGTTTTGAAGTTGAAAGATATTACTTTCTGGATCTTTGTTTTATACAAGCAATGCAGATTATCATGCATGAACAAACAAAACATTCATGAGTTTTAGAAGTGTCAGATACCCTCCAAATGTCCTGTTTTACCAAAAGTAGTCCAGATTAATCCTACGTCACACCACTTTTTCAACTGCTTTTAAAATATCCCAGTTTCTCTCTCATCCTCCCACTTTCCTCCTTTATCCTCAATTTACAATTGCTATAAACTGTGTGCAAGATGCAAAAGCAGTTTGCATTCAATTAATTCAGCAGAAAGGAGAGGAGAGGAAAGGAGAGGAAAGGGCAGAATCTTCTCAATCAGCACAAGCGAAAGCAAACTGCTGCACCCTCTCCTAGATTGTGTGTTCTTACTCATTAATTACTTTTGTCATCTTCACCACACTCAAATGTTGCCTGGTCACATGTGTCCTGGTTTTCAGGATTGTTATCACCAAATTGAGTTGGTTGTGTATGTAATCATTCCTTTGCATATTTACAATGTTGAACAAAATCCACTATAATCAACTGAAGGGGAGAGTTAAAATTCTCTTTCAGATAAAAAGACAACTTGAGTGCTAACCCCAATTGTTAGTCCAAAGTATAGTTTTAAAGTAGATCCAGATAATCAATAAGAACTTAATAGATTCAACACTTAGGCCCTTTTTGCACCTTACCTTTTAACGCTGCTGGGGTGTGGGGCTCACGCAAGAAGCCTGGGCAGGAAGGCTCTCACAAGTCTCTTGCTTCAGCTCCACAACTCCTTCCTGCTTGCATGAGAGCCCTGCCCGCGCCCCACCCCTTCCTTCCGCAGTGCAGCCTGGAAGTTGGAGGCTGCACTGAGGAGAGGACGTGCAACCGGCCCAGCTCCAGAGGCTCTGCATGGCAGGTAAGTGCGCGTGGGGCCCCTGACCAGTGCACAAGCAAGGGTAATTTTCGGCTAAAAGCTGAAAATAAAAAAATGTGTGTGCACCGCGCACGAGGCCCTTGAGCATTGCATAAATGGGAATGCGTCATGCAGACCGCTCCTCACATTTACACAACGCTCAAGGGGCCCTTTCGCTTGCAAACTGCCGTGCGAAAAGAGCCTTTATATAATTTCTGGAAACCAATGTGGTATAGTGTTTTGGGTACTGGATTATGACTCTGGAGACCACAAATCAAATCACTGCTTGGTCATGGAAACCCACTGGGTGACCTTGGTCAAGTCACACTCTCTCAACCTCAGAGGAAGGCAAAAGCAACTCCCTCTGAACAAATCTTGCCAAGAAAACCACGATAGGTTAGTGGTAGAGTCACCCTAAGTCAGACTTGAAGGCCCATAACAGCAATGACAACAACAATAACAACAACAACAACAAAACTTCCTCTAATTCAGTGGGTCTATTCTGATTGGGACTAACAATTGGATTCAGGGCTTTATCACATGCAGCAGGTAAAACACAATTCCTGCAGGATAATAGAATCTTTGGCTGGGACTAATCACATGAAGTCATTCCTCTTTTGTTGTTCTCTTGGTGAGAGACTGTCTGGAAAGTCTTTCTTTTACAAAGGAGGTCATTTTGGTGTTTGTAAAAGAAACACTTTTCAAATGGCTTCCCAGAAGAGGAACAATGTCATGTGATAAGTCCCAGTCAAAGACACTTAGCTTCCTGTAATTGCGACTTACTTGCTTCATGTGATAAGACCTTCAATCACAATTTTCATAAGTATGCAGATGTTTCATGAGCCCACAGCTCTGTATGACCACTTGAACCATGGCCACTTGAATCCAGCAGTGAAAATCCATTTCAGATGGCAGAATTCCTTACATAGTTCCCATTCTTTAAGGAGAAACTGGACATTCAAATTAGATTTAGTTCCCTAATGGGCATGATCATGCTGGAATCACCCAAGCAGATAACTGATTGTACGCTTGGTTGTGAGTGGGAATGCATACAGTGTACACACAAAGAACACAGAAACCTATCCCCTCTCACAGACCGCTAGTCAATCATTCCATGCCATATCAGCTGCATGCCACTAATAGCAGTTTTATGCCACTATCCATAGACTGAGACATTTGCTTTAAAGAAGCAAATATCCATACTCCAAGTTCTATGTGTGAGTTCGGAAACCTTAAGGAATTTTTGGTATCCCCATCTTTTCTTGCACATTTTTGTTCTCACCCCCACTCTCCCAGTGCAATATTACCTTTCTAAAACAAATAGGATGACATTTCTAGGTAATTTGATTGCCTTGCTATTTAAAGACAGATTCTGCCACATATTCTCTGAATTTTGAACCTTTTAGTCAGCCTTTATACCTAAACGAAACACTGTATATACTATCCTCAAGTAGCCATGAAGGCAGGTTTCAACTCTAATCAGTGTTAGCAAAACATTTGTTGAATTAGCTGCATGAAAAGGAGTAATGGTGATCCTCTGTCCCACCAGCCAAGCATGTCATTAAATTAAGCTAATCTAAATAACAACAGCCTAGGTCAGCAGCTAAAGCCAGGAGAAGAATGTTCCACTGAGCACAGGCTTCTGGGAACTCACTGTTAGTACTAAAATGGTGATAATAGCTGTCTTGGTGGCTGTTCCCAGGCTGTGCAACTCCCTGACAAGGAAAGGTTCTGTTTACCCTCTCCTTCCACCAGCAAGGTTTTTGTGTAGCCTGGTTTCCTGATGGCTGATTGGTTGCTAAAGCCAAGGTTTTTACCATTTTGATGCTGTAATTTTTGTAGTGCTGTGTTTTGAAACTTTGTACTAATCTGTGCTTTTCACTGAATTCTGTTTCAACAGTTGATCTTGATCTTCTTTTATTTACTATTACTGCGAGACACCCTGGCTCCCTTTTGGGAAGAGAAACAGATTGTAAATCCTATAGAAACAAATTATAAGATATGGATATAGATGCACACACACACATATATACATACATATAGGAATAATAATGACAAAAGAAATATCCTCTGTTGGAAAACTTCATCCTAGCTGATGTATTTGAGTTCTTTCTGGATTACATTGCTCTAAACAGTGACATATGATCCTGGTGGAAGAGCAGATTCTGATGAATTATTAATAAATTCAATCAATGGAAACCAAACATTGAAAAGTATTGTTTCTGTTTGTTCATTTTCTATATCATGAATAGAAAAAGTTCACCTCCATAACAGCGATGTTTCAGATGCAGTATTATTAATGCAAATGTCAGTGGGAGTAAATATAATCTGGTTAATAATCATTTTTATAAAAAGGAAGAAACCTTGAAATAAAAACTGTAAAAGAATTCTTTTTATTTTGAGAACTAACTCAAGCAAACTTTTGTCTCTAATCAGACTAATACTGCTACTTATTATAGAAAACGAAGACTGCAATCCAGTAACTTGTTGTCATTGTGCTTCTTTGCAGTCATTTCTGAATTATGGCAATGGTAAGGCAAACCTATCATGAGGTTTTCTAGGGCTGAGAGTGTGTGATGCATCCAAGGTCACCCAGTGGCAGAGTAGGGAATCAAACTCTGATCTCCAGGGTCATAGTCCAACACTCAAACCACTACACTATGCTGGTTCTCCATCCGTGAATAAATTCCATTAAATCCAATGGCATGTAATTTTCATTTGAAGTGTATAGTATAGTTCTCCAGTTATTACTGAATGACAATTCTTATAATTCCTCTGCATTGGCTATACTGCTTGAGGCTGACAGGAATCACAGGCCATCTAGAAGGTCATATCTTCACTGGGCCTGTGGATAGGTTGCACTCTAAGTGCTTACCCATTATTCAGGGCTTAAAAATGTTACTTTTCTGGACTACAACTTCCCATGGATATGTTCGTTGGGGATTCCAGTACCAAAGTCCTAAAGGCAACTTTTCTGAGCTCTATCATTATTTCAATTTTAATTATTGGGCTGGATCCAAAGAAAAGCAGCTGAATTTCTTCTTGCACAATGGCACTTTTCTGCCTGCTTCTTCTAATAATGTCCCCTTATTCCAGCCCCCTCAACTGCTTTTGTGAGTTGATTGAGCCTCTGGAATAGCTGTTGCCACAAGATGAGGGAAATGAAGGATTTGGAAAGCCTGATGTGTTGGTAGAACCAGTTTCCTGCATTTACAAGACACCTTTGGATCTACGCCATTGTCATTAACAAAAGCCATTTCCGCACTAGACTGTTATAGCGCTATTATTCCACTTTCAACATCCTATGGAATCCTGGGGTTTGCAGGTTTGAGAGGGCCCAAGTGCTATAACACTCTAGTGCAGAAATGGCCAAAGAAATGATATGACTGAATAGTACATTTGCATGCCAAAGATCTAGATCTCTTTGCTTTAAAATGAATCTTTTTATAATGTTTAGATAACACTGCTTTAGTTTTTATGGGGTATTAAAAAGATAACGACAATAAACTGCCCTTACTGCTTCTTTGGCATTCCTGTCAAGGAAAGTCTTTGTACTTTGCTGCACTCCCCCTAACTCTACCACACCCATCATCTTGCACTAAAATTTGAAAGGACTCACTAGGAGTTAAGAATATTTTGCTTTTACTTTCTGACTTTTGTTATTTATATTACTCTTTTAGGATGACCAAAAAAGCACACATTACAATCATGCTAAGGTTCACTTGACAGTAAATGAGAAATGTCTAATAACTGTATGTACCATGTCGACTCTAACCTCTGGTATAAGCAGACTTTGAGGAGGTTACTATTTTGGAATCCCAAAATTGCCACTGTTGTAGTTATAGTCCAAAAAGTAACTTTTTCAAGCTCTGGATCTAAAAAGGGTCAGGTTAAAGCTCACAAGTGACTTCGTAGCAACTTTCCAATATGTATTATGCAACTGGATCACAGCAGATTTCCTTTCCTTTGTTTTCTCTTGACCGCAATGTCCCAAATCCAGATTTGAAACAGGCAATATGTATTGCTTTTGTCAGGCCAACTAACAAAAAAGGCACAAAAATCTCTGTGCAAGCTTTTTGAAACCAAGAGTTTCCTCACAAGTTGAAATGGTGTTGAAAAACCAGCAAGCTAATGCGAATGAGGAGTGACATTTCAAGTTATGTTGTCTCCATATTCAGATGTTATGGGTGGAAGAGTGTGCACACTATAAAATTAGAATCTCAGGTTGCAACTTAATGGGAATATGGAAGGTATTTTAAAAATGAAATTAACTTTGGTTCTCCATCTTGAGAATATCTGTTGCCCCTCAATTAAAATTGTCTTTACCCATTGCAAAATAGAGGATTCTGAGGCATCCTGTATATCGTTGGAATGGGAGATCAATTTAGGTATTGCCTCATACATTAACAGAAACCAAACTGAGTAGCTTTCAGTGGGGGTAGGTTTGCATTTTGTAGGACAGAATAATCCATCAGAAAATGAAATCCTAGTTTAAGTTGCTACAGACTCCTCTTTTTCCAACATAGGTTCTCGCTATTAAAAGAGTAACTTCAATTACTGAAAGTACAAGGGTAGCCATGTTGATCATAAGGCAAATTCCAACAATCATATTGCGGCAATATCTTTATTAAGCCAATGAAAAATGCAATGACGTGCTGAAATCTTTCCAGAATGATGCTCTGTGATCCTGAGCATCATCATAGCATCACTCAGCTATGGACACCTTTTATCATTTATTTATATACATTCTTCTATATAAATTCTTCTTATATACATACATCTAACTTTTTACACTGTGTGTAATTGTTATTTAAAAGAACAAACACAACAGTTCAAAAATAATTCTATATCCCTTTCCTATAGATAATGGATGGTTACAATGTCACACAGCTGAAAAATGTAGGAAAATGACATCCATGTTCTAGAACAGTGGTTCTCAACCTGTGGGTCCCCAGATGTTTGTGGACTTCAGCTCCCAGAAGCCCTGAGCATTGACCATAGTGGCTGGGGCTTCTGGGAGCTGAAGTCCACAAACATCTGGGGACCCACAGGTTGAGAACCACTGTTCTAGAAGAACACAAATAAGTAAAGACAGTCAACTGTAAACATTTTTTTCTTTGTATGTTGTAGTTCAGTCATGTTGAGTTCCTCATCTGTCAAACTGATATCTATTGTGGCAATTTCATGACAAACTTTTCTATGGCATGTGGTGTTGCCATCTCAACAGTCAACCTGACTTGGATTTGATGCAACCACAAAATACATTAAGCTATGACGAAGAAGATTTTGACCAATTGCATGGTCCAATATCACCTAGTCTTATATACACTGCCTGCATGTTATTGATAATGTAGTGAGTGCAGTATACATTTTTCAATATGTGTTGCATATTCTGATTCACATGAATTGTTCATTCAGATTGCAGATAAGGACACAATCCAGCTGAAAGTAGCTAGCTGTAGATCCCACTAAATTTACTGAGGAAGAATTAAACATCTGCCAAACTTTCTCACTGAAAATCAGTTAAATGAACTCAATATGATCTTAATGTTCCCTTACAGCTAGAGAAAGGAGTTGGTAGAAACCCTGTTGTTGGCACAGCATCTAAAAATGCCCAAACATACACATGTCACACTGAACTATACTGGTATCATGGGTGAAGTGGTTCTGAACATCAGCCCCAACTATATAGGGTTGCTAAATCTCAGGGCTACGTCCAGAGACTCCAGTTTCCATGGGTCATCTTCAGATGGGAGATGAGGGTGTAAATACTCCAGTTTTGTTAGGCTCTACTCCAGGCAAGAGGAACTTAGCTATTAGAGTAGCAGTGTGATGAAATTTGCAAAGCTTTATTGATTTGTTGCTGCAACTTGCCAAGTCTCTCCAGGAGGCCTATATACTTACCAGCTGCTTCTTCTTCTTCCCCCAATGATTGTGGTACCAAGGCTCACCCTCCAGTCTACTCTGTATCCACCTTCTGGCTAGAACTGATTAAGCTAGATTAAATCTTTCTTACCATCTCTCTAAGTAGACAAGAAAGAGTAATTCATTTCACCTGGATGTGGGAACACCCCTTTTAGCAAAGACATTGGTCTTAATTTCCAAACAGGAAAATGTTCTATGGTGTGTTTGTGTTTGAATGACAATTGTGGTTGGTACTTAATGCTCAGTGCTTAATAAGATCATCAGGGCTGTCCCTAGGTCTCTGGTTTTGGCCTGAAAACATCAGGGCCTTGAATGATCCTGAATTAGCAGTCTTAATCATAAGGCATAGTGAGGTAGCCACCTCAGGCATCTGATTTTTTGGCAGTGTTAATTTTCACTTATTTTTGTGTGTTTACTGCCATGGATGAGCAGAGGGACTTGTGGGTTTTTCTCCCTTATATATCAAAATTACTTTAGGTATTATGTACTGTAAGTTGGGAAAGGAGAGAATGTCAATTATTCCTTTGCCTCAGACAGTAAAATATCTTAGGTTGTACTTGGTGAGAAAACTGTGTTCAGAGTAATCATATCTCTGACCTGCCTTTCGCTGAACATCTTTAAGCAAATAGGCTCTCCATGTGAAAGCTGAGGGAAATGCTGACTCTAAGTATAATGCTGCCACCAAATTAGGCACGTTTTTACTGCAATAAAACTTGCTGTAGTAGGTACTGCATTGGCAGATGACCAAGCTGTTTTCAAGCTGTTTCGAGCTATGACCTGACAACTGTAAAAAAGATACTCTGCATTAATCTCGACCAGATCTCCAGGACCGTTTTCAAACTTAGATGAAACTCTCTCTAATCAAAGTTGACTTTGGGGGAAATGAAACGTACAAGGAAATGACAAGCTAGCAGAAGGCTAACCACTCATGTGCCCCAGAGGCTGCTTCAAGAGTTCACAGCCATACCAAGGCCCGGGTGTCGACCCCAAATGTCTCTCCTGAAGAGATGTGACCTGCAGTATGACATCCAGATGACATGGTCAAACTACCTGGAACAGACTGAACACTTGCATAGATCAAATCTTTGGAATGCTTATTCAATTCCCATGGTGATTAACAAAAGACTGCATAGCCTTCATTTTGCCAAGCATCTGTCTTGGGCTTGACATGAAAGGTAGTTTCCCCTCCCCACATGCCTGATATCCCTTTCGGTTGTCTTATTCTTATTCTTTTTTTTAAAAAAAAAAATACAATGATAAGGTATAATTTAATAAAAGAAGAAATCGCATCTAATGAAAAAAATCTTTCCTTGCTTCAAATGAAACTGAAAAGTCACACAGAGATGCAAAAATGATATACAGGTGCGCTGCATATATTCTGTGTGATACCTTTTTTTGGATGCTGCAAGCAAGACATGCTTCTGATCTGGAAAGTTGATGGTGTCCTGGAAACCTGGCAGAGGCCTGGACACATTCCCATTTTAGTTTTCATTTCACATTTTGAACTGTTACATGAACACCAACACATCAGAAAAAAAAAATGTGATCATGAAAGAACAAAAGGCACACAAATATTTGTCAAATTTGTGTGTAAGGTTTGGTGTATGGCTCCTAACAAAAATTCAGAAATATGTGCATGTACACACATATATGTGATGCCTGAGTGAGTGTGGAGTCTAATTCTCAGTTTGCATTTTATACTCTTGTGGGTGATACCTAGATGCAAAATATATAAGCCATCATTAAGGGCAAAGAACACACATGTATAAAATTTAATGTACTATTCCTTCAAAAATGTTCAAAGCTGGAGAAGTAGAGGTCTCTTCTGGAGAACTACTTTCAAATACGTAAAGCAGTTGCACTAAATTTTACATGTATGCACCTTTCACGCTTGATGGGAACCTTACTTATCTAATAATATTTGTACCAGAAAACTGGGGCTTATAAAACTAACTTTTTGAACTATGATTCTCAGGATCCCCACCCCGACCTCCGCATTCTGAGAACTGCAGTCTATAAGCAGAAAGTGCAAAACAAAAATCAGCTCCAAGTTGGTTAATTTATCATAACATTTTGTTTCCTTTGCAATATAACAATAAAGGTTTCTTCAGGTCTGATAATATTCCTCCTTGGAAAGTCCTTCTTTGACGGGAAAAGGAATATAACCCACCTGTAGGACGTTTACATCAGAATGATTTGCATGGAGCAGTTAGGGTCTGAACTAGCTTTCAGTATGGCCTCCATTACTACTTTGTTGTGAGAACAAAATGAATACTCCAGCCCAATAATTCTGTGTAACCTCTTCCTTCATTAATACAAAAGGATGTTCCATTAATTTCAGAGGAAGAAAGCTCATTCACAGAAACCTATGTATGGAGATGTACTCCTATCATTAAGTGATGGAGTTGCTCATGTATCAATGGACTCCCAATATAGAACATATTCCAGAGAAGTTCCAGAGAAGAGTAGGAAATGAACAAAAAGACTGAAAATGTTTGCATAGCAAAGGTGACGTCCAATTCCTCATACGAATCTCATCAGCATCTCAGATACAAAGCACAACTAAAAACTGTGCTTTCACAATTTGAAAGCAAGTCTGTTTTCAAATGGTGAATATTTCATATTTATCCTATCTATAAAATGAAACAACAAGAGGTATCATAGAATTTTGTCTTCTTCCAAATTCAGGGTTTGCATTTTTGTTTTGTTTTGAGCCTGCCTACAAATCAGGAAGAATCTTGTCAGGAGGTGTAGCTACAAGCAGCAAAATGAGGGCATTGCCCCTAAATGAAATTTTCCTTTACTCTCCAAATTTCTTTCATTGAAGTAATGCGAAATTTCAGTTGAGAGTTTAGAAACAATTTAGGAAACAATGAAAAGAGGTAGGCAAAATTACCTATGGATATGAACACTGCAAATATAAGAGTTCAAAGTGTGAACTCTGCAATGGTAGAAATTTGGGGCATAAAGAAAAATGTTATTGGGGTGGCAGAACTTTTATTTGGTGGGGCAATGCTCTCATTTTGCCCCCCTCACCTCTGGTCATAGCTTTCAGACCAGTACTCGTAGCCCCTTGAGTTTAGCTAAGATTCTTTTCTTTTCTTTTCTTTTCTTTTCTTTTCTTTTCTTTTCTTTTCTTTTCTTTTCTTTTCTTTTCTTTCTTCCAAATGGGAATTGTCATTGTTGCTTCCACATCCACTCATTCCATTCGTTTAGGGGGCTTACTGTAGCAGTTTCTTAGATTTTTAAAAAAAATATTTTTGGGTTGTTCTGATATTTCTTAAAATTAAAAAGAGGATAGGTATAAAAAGCTAAAGCTGGTGCTGAGAATATTCCAGTACAACAAAAATATCATTTGGATATTTAAGGATACCCTGAGAACTACAGCAAACCCCTCACAACCTCCTAACACATTTGTTGTATCTGGAAGAGTTCTATCTCATATTAGTGAAAGGCTACAGCTGGACATGTATCTGAGCCAGCAGCTGTATATTTTGTATCTTCATCGAACCTGTACATAACAAAATGAGTAGCCAAGGACATAGGCAGGAATCATGGGTCCCTCCAGATGCCAATGGATTGCAACTCCCAGCAGTCCTTACCTTTGGCTGTGCTGTGCTGTGCTGACTAGGGCTGCTAGGACTTGCAACCCAAGAACATCCAGTTATTCCCATTGCTGATCTGGCAGAAGAGTGGGATAGAAGGCTATTTGTGTAGCAGAGAAAGAAATACTAAACTTTACACATAACTGTAATTTCATTTGGGAGCAAGATTTAACTGAGTGGAATTTATTTCTAAGTAAGCATGCATGAGACAAAGTTCCATGACTTAAGAGAAAAATATTCCTTTCCCTATTTGCTCAGTTAATTGCACTTTGACTTGCTTATGATGTTTACTCATTATCTTTTCATGATGATTCATTTCTCATCAGAGATCCTTTCTAGAGCAAACACTGACATTTTCATTGGTTTGATTTAACATTCAGTCAAATTTCATTTTCCATTCCAAGGATATTTTCACTGACTACTCACCACTAAGACCTTCAAGCTATGGCCACACACAGTTTGACTACATTTCCTACATCAGTGGAGGCTTTTCCTTATACTGATAAAAGGTAAATTTTTAAAATGGTCGGATATCTTTTACGCAACAATTAGCCACATAGAATGGACTTCTGATGGAGAAATACCAGCATCACAAATAGGATATGCTGTGACTACAATGTTATGTTCACTAATGTAGGAAAAAACTTCCTCAGCAACACTGGCACTGACATCTCAGCAAACACTCATAGGACTGGGCAGCACATCTCTGAATGCCCATGGCCATTTCCACACTAGCCTGTTATTCATACTATTATTCCACTTTCAACATTCTATGGAATCCTGGGGTTTGCAGTTTAGGCCAGTCCCTCCCTAAACTGGAAGCCCCAGGATTCCATAGGATGTTGAAAGTGGAATAATAGCACTGTAACAGGCTAGTGAGGAAATGACCCACGTTACTGTTATGTTCATTGCCAACAGGAGCGGCACAGGCCAAGACAAACATATCCAATTCCATGCGCAGAGGTGATCTAGCATAGCAGTTGCATTTTACTCCAAAACTAGTGATGACGGACAAGGTTGTCCCCTGGATCAGAGGGTAGCAGGCTAATTTACAGGATGTAGAACAGGGAAATGGCCAGAGGACAACCCTGCTCTCCCCACAGCACCTCTTACCTGAGGCAGTTGCCTCACTTTGCCTGATGTGCAGCAAACTGGAGATTGATTGTATGCATGTATCTCCATATGTATGTATGTATTTATTTTGATAGAACATTTCAACACTGTCCTTTGTCACATGAGATTTCAGGATATTATAAATAATGATATTTAATAACTGAAAAAACTTCAATGAAAACTATTGTTGAATAGCCATAGTAAATCTATCAGTTACATTTTCAAGCACAAAGTCAGCCTGCCAGGTTGTTTAAATTAAAATGCTTAGGTAAAAAAGACATCTCAACCCTACACTGAGAAGGCTGGAAATTAAATGACAGTTGTACCTCTTTGGGCAGTGAATGCCATAGCTGGGGCAATATCACTGACAAAACTTCCCTTCCTCATTACATAGTACCCTTTTGATAGAGAAGGCAACTGGAGCAGGGTTTCAGCAGATGCTAAGACATAGAGGCCATTAGACACCAAGGCTCAGTTGGGGTTCCACTGTGGCATCATTCCAGCACTGAGCAAAAACATGACTAAGGAGTTTGGTTTCATTCAGATCTACATATATGCATGGCTTTCAGACTTAACTGTTTTAAATGATTCCAAACTCTCTGATTTTAACTTTCAAAATTGCTGGATATGCTTTATTCTCACTGTTTTAATTTGCTTTACATTGATTTTATCATTTGTGCTCTCTTCAGATCCTTGGATATAGAGCGGGATACAAATATTTTAATGAATTTAAAAAATAAGAAAGTGGGCAGGTCTTCTTTCAGTGTTTGGTCCTGTTTGTTCAGATTTTAAAGATAAGTACCAACATGGTACATGTTGAATTTTTCCCAGAAACAAATAGGTAACTAGAGAAATTCTTTTACTCTTAGAAATCCAGCTAGCATTGTTCCTCTGAAGAGCATTCAGTAGTCATTATCTCATCCCTTTTCCAACCATATCTCCTGGTTATACTATCATCAGGCTAAAATTAGAAATCAGACTTTTTCCATGGTACGATCTCTTTCCTGGAATGTGCTCCTACACCCCCAAAACAGAACATGGGATGACTGCTGCAATTTAGATACAAATCAGCATCTACTGATTTATGCCACCCATCTTTTTTTATTTTTAAATTCTGACCTGCTGATTATCATTATTACCCCGACCCTCCATTCTCTTTTCCTTGTGCATTGTGTCTTATTCAGGTTGTAAACCTAAGATCAAGGAACTGTCAAATTAACAATCTGTAAACTGTTCTAGGAGCCTTCCTGGATGAAGGGCAGGGTATGAATACCCTAAATAAACAAACAAATATTTAAAGTTTTGATTGTTTTAATAAGTTTGCACTATAATTTTAATATTTTAAACAGTTTATTATACTATATTTCTCTCTCTCTCTCTCTCTCTCTCTCTCTAGTTTATATTGATTTCATTGTATCCCACCCTGAAATTTTTGTATAACAGAGTGTAAAATAAGTAAATAAACAAATAAAATTATCTTACTGTTTTATACTACTTTGATAGATTGCATTTTGTCACACACTAGTACATGTTGGAGATGTACCACATCATTATTGTTAATAAACAAGAAAATGCAGACATGCAGTGAGAAAGAGAAGTCAGCTGGGCACCTAGTAGCACTTCAGCTTGGAACATTCTTTAAATTTAGAAAAAGAAAAGAAATGGATATTGAAAGTAGTATGGATGTAACAGACCTTTAGGGATTATTTTACAATAGTCTTGTTAGATCTCAAAGGGAATCTTTTAACATCAAAGTCAAGATTAAGACAGGACTTTGAGTTCCTGATGTAGGAAATCCTGGGACAACAATAGCAATAAGGAACCATGCATTGGAAATATGCACTTATTTCTTCACTGATGATTTGTATCCCCCTTATTCTCTTTCCCATTTTGGCTCTGTGGATTAGGAAATGCTGCTGATTGACATAAAGCAGGCATATTTTGTTCAAGATTTTGCTCCTACAAAATGCCTATGACTAAATCATTGGGAAGGGGGACAGAAAACAGTTTAAGAGAGTGAGCCACCTATGAAACAGCTGGTTCACGTTCCAAAATGAGAAGATGCATTGTTGTTTAATGCTTGGTTGCTATGAGAGATCAGTACAATTCTGATTTGTGTGAACTTGCCAGTATATGTAACTGAACCGTTATAAAAGAGGCTTTCTACTGACATCCACACATCATCTACATTCGTTATACAGCCATTTGGCAAGAAGAAGCTTAAGAAAGAAGATTCTTTACTTGAATGTTCTGCAATGTTTGTGTTCATTTATAATGGAAATTTAGGAGTTCATCTCATCCTTAGCTTGCCATGGTTCAATTCTTAAACAGACTAAATATGTTCTAAAACTAAATACAGAGGCACGTTTCTGCCATCTCCTCCCTCCACCTGCATCTTTGCATCACATATCTCTCACCATTGCCAATGATTTCTCACAGACTAGAGACTTCCACGGAACTGGAGAAGAAAACTGCAGAGAAGAAAAGAATCAAGATAAACTTGTTCCATGAACTTAGGTTCTAAGCCAGCAGTAAGCATATTTGCCAGATCCAAGGTACATCTTAACCATCCAGGACTTGGTCCAGGCTGCACCCCCTCACAAAATATGCCTCACTTTAAATAAGAATAGGTAGTGTCAGAGTCTTCCTGGAGTAGAGATGAAAGAATATTCAAAAATATTTGAAAAATGGTAGAAAAACGTTCATGCTTTCCATTTGTTGAAAAACCCTAACAAGAAGAATGCTGAAGTGATGAGAATCTTCACAGTCCAGAACTTATTCTGGACACTATCTGCATGTGGTTGTTTTGTGCATGAGATTTGCTATGCAGGAAACAGCATTTTCTGTGCTGAAAATGTTTCTATGCAAATACATATTATTGTCAACGAAGAGAAAGCTGTACAGAAAGTGCAGCAATTCCCTGCACAGAAAGTATAGTAATTGGGGACTTATTCTGCACAACCTTTGCACATGGTTGATTTGCACAGAAAACAGCACTTTCCTCAAGGAAAAAGTTTTTTCTGCACCTCCCCCTCAATAATATTTCTCCACATAAATATCATTTTCTGCACAGAAAAGGCTGTTTTCTGCAGAGAACAGACTGCTTTCAACATTTCCTGATATGTAAATAGGCTTTCAAAACTGTATGATTTTTCAACACATTCTCATAACAGGAAGAAATAGGTAAAATTGTTCATTATTTCCTTTAGAGAAGAAAATTAGTGAATAATTACCTCCCTACCCAGGAACATGAATCTGACATAACAGCGGCAGTGATGGTGTGGTAGGGAGTGGATCCAGGGAGTACAAAAACCATGCAGTCACCCATGCAGTCCATGGGCTGTGCATTGCTACCCTTGATTTTAGCCAGCAATAGCAAAAATGACATGTCTGACTGTAATGGAGAAGATACAGCCTAGAATCTGCTTGGTCTCTTACTTGCCTGTATATTCCTCTGCCCTTGTGTTTGAACATTTTTTTCTCCAAGGGACAAAGACTGCATGCAGTTAAAGGTTGTAGGAGATAAGTTCTACACACACATAAATATTTTGTTGTGCATTGGATTATGCATTCAGTTGTGCAGTGTTGTCATTCAACACAAGGGTTGTGTAAAACAATATATAAATCTGCTTGCAACTCCAATGTAGGAACTCAGCCATAGTATTTAAAATGAACAGAGTACCTTTTGGTCATTACTGAATAATCAAAACAATCTCAGCTAGCCCTGAAATTTGGGACTGGAGCATGATTTCAGGCAGAGATGAATGCTAATGGTAGGCAAATCTATGTGGGAAGGGTGTTACTGCAGTCTGTAGGAAAATGTGGACTTCCCATAAGTATTTGGTTCTCCTTGTGGAAATGGAATGTCAGATTAGATATGCCTGATCTTGCATGGCTCTTCTTTATGTTCTCAGACCTTATTTTAGAAATTCAAAACTGCTGACAGGAAACATCTTTTCTTAGTTGTTAGGATTTTTGTAAAACTACCTCTAAGTTCCTTACCTAAGAAAATCCTATGAAATCCACAGGGTTGCCCTAAGTCAACAGGTGACTTGAAGTTACATTCCACACACAGTGATTGGAGTGCCAATGTGTACAACCAGTGATATACTCACTGGTCAAGACGTAGCCTGCTTTAACATTGCTAGATGTGGCAAGGCATGACCCCAAAAGAGCAAGGTAAACGAATATGGAAAAATTCCAGGTGCACTTCTTGCTTTATACATTAACTGTTCATTCTTGACAGCTTTACATTGCTATGCTAAAAAATTAATTCCAAGAACTGCAATGCCCACATAGTTAAAACTGTGGTCCAGTTCACTTCTTATGTGGTAGCAAGCCCAGATTTGCTTTGAAAAGTGTATGTATGACTCATGCATTTTCTGCCTCCAAACTTTTAAATTTTAGATATTTATCTAAAATAGCTGTGTGCCTGAAAAGCACTGGAGTAGCATCCAGATTTAAGGGCGTGTAAATAGGCTGGTGCCTTCAAGTTTCTGACTTATGGCAACCCTAAGGTGAACCTATCAAGGGGTTTTCTGAGGCTGACAGTGTGTGATGTAAGAGCCAGTGGATGTACTGGTACCCGGCCATGAAAACCCACTGAGTGACCTTGGGCATGTCACATACACTCAGCCCCAGAAAACCACTTAGGATCACCATAAGTCAGAAACAACATCAAGAACAATAAATGGGCTGGTAAAAACAGACTACCTCCTTCACACAGCAACTCCTCCAATCTTCTCAAAACACTATACAGAGGGCCAGAGGACTTGGCTGAATGGGGTAAGCTGTGGTACAATGATGGAGGGAATCCTTAAAAATTGGGCAGAAAGTTTCATTCTGCACATCTGTCTGAAAATGAGACTTCTTTTTTATTCAGTGGTTGCTAGAAAATAGGATGCATATATTTAAAATAAAGGGTTGTGTAATTATAGTTTCTCTACCCATTCAACAGTCCATGTGTGTGAAAGATAGAGAGAAAAAGTGCTAATGAATGAATATACTTGCCCCATCCATTCTCTGAAAATATTTCTTTGCACTGATAAGTCATATTCACTTTTACATATCTCCAAATTTCACATTTTGTTTTTTGGTATTTTTTCCCTTTCAAGGCCCCAGAATTTGTGTAAAAAGGTCATTAGGAGGGACACAGGAGCACAAGCCATTTCATTCCTTCCTGTTGCCTTAAGAATGTTCTGATGATATCAGGGATTTGAAAATTCCTTTGCCATTTCCTTCAGCCCTGTATGTCTAGCAACTATCTAGACTTTCCTTAGACAAAATGAAAGGACATACTGAAATCACTTTTTTCTAACTCATCAAACACAATGTTTATTGCAATAAACCTATAATAAACAAAAAATGTCAAGGAGGTATTGCAGGGATTTTAGGGAGAAAAAAAAACTAGGCTAATCCATTACTTGCTTACACAGTGAGAAAACAGTTACAAAAAGTTACAAAATATCTGAAAAGAAATCTGCATTTTTTGAAGAGTTGTGGAATGAGGTCTTCTTTGGCAGCTCGTGTCCATCACATGAAGTAATACAGTGCCCCCTGGTGTTCTTCCTTGGAAAAATGTCTCTATTTAATGTTAAACAGGCCATTTCCGCACACTTTTATAGTGTTATTATTCCATTGAGGCCCCTCCCTAAACTGCAAACCACAGAATTCCATAGGATGTTGAAAGTGGAATAATAGCACTATAACAGTCTAGTGCGGAGATGGCCAAAGACTACAGTTTACTTTTTTTCCTTTCCTTTTCCTTTCCACACTGTATTTTAGTTCTTGAACCGTACCAAGCTGAAACTGTCACCACATAGTTGGGAAATACTCATGACATCAAAGTCTCTGGGCAGATTTCCAGTGGAATGATGCCCACGTGCCAGGTAGATTTGGTGGGATGAATGGGCTACATAGTAGCTTTTGAAAAAGAGAGGTTCTTTCTATTTAGATTCCAGACAATTCATAGGATTGACTGTCTATTATCTGATCACATTTTCTACCTTAACATTTGTATGACATGTACGAATCTCATGATAGTCCTCCCTCCACATTTGCAGGTTTGATCTTCAAGAATTTGATTATTTGCAAGGCATGTGTTTGCCTCCCTCCCTTCTCCTCCTCCTCCCATTCCCTTGCATTCCTCAACCCAAGTTTGTATGGTTTATATTTAAAATGAGTGTTCCTTCCTTTGGAGAGCTGGGCCAAGGCTAACAAAATGAATTTCAACAGAGAGAAATGTAAGGTCCTACACTTAGGCAGAAAAAATGGTATGCAGAAATATAGGATGGGGGACACGTGGCTGGCTAACAGTACGTGTGAAAGGGATTTAGGAGTCTTCATAGACCACAAGCTGAACATGAGTCAGCAGTGTGATGCGGCAGCCAAGAAGGCCAATGCAATTCTTGGGTGCATCAATAGGAGTATGGTGTCTAGATCAAGGGAGGTATTGGTACCACTTTATTCTGTATTGGTTAGACTTCATCTTGAATACTGTGTCCAGTTCTGGGCACCCCAATTCAAGAAGGATATGGATAAGCTGGAGCAGGTCCGGAGGAGGGCAACCAAAATGGTGAGGGGTCTGGAAGCCATGCCCTATGAGGACAGACTTAGAGAGCTGGGTATGTTTAGTCTGCAGAAGAGAAGGTTGAGAGGGGACATGATAGCCATGTTTAAATATTTGAAGGGGTGTCATGTCGAGGAGGGAGTGGGCTTGTTTTCTCCTGCTCTTGAGACCAGGACAAGGAGCAATGGATGCAAGCTGCAGGAGGGGAGATTCCGCCTGAACCTCAGGAGGAATTTCCTGACAGTCAGGGCTGTCCGACAGTGGAATGTGCTGCCACAGAGTGTGGTGGAGTCTCCTTCTTTGGAGGTTTTTAAGCGGAGGCTGGATGGCCACTTGTCGGGAGTGCTTTGAGGGTTTTCCTGCATGGCAGGGGGTTGGACTGGATGGCCCTTGTGGTCTCTTCCAACTCTACATTTCTATGATTCTATAATTCCTTTGGGGTGAGCAAAGCCCCCCGTCATTGCTGGAAGGCATATCCTCTCTGCCACTGATGGCACATTCTGCTTTGTAATGACCACCGATTGGTCAGATGCTCTCTTTGCTCCTACCCTTTCCCCTCTGGGAGGAATTTCAAGATAGCGACCAGAAGTAGCTAGAACTCCAGAACTTAGCAGCAGGGTCTTCTCTGTCTGAGGGGAAAGTACCAGTAAGCCCTTTACCTTGTCTTTTATCTTCCCTTGGGAGCTCTGGGGCTAGAGGCAAATGAATGGGAGTGGGGAAGCTCCAGAAGGAAATGGGAGGGGACTGCAGGGGTGAAGTTATTCTTGTAAAGTCATTTTTCCATTTTCATGAGGGTTCTGTGCCCCAAACCCTTGCAAATGTGGAGGGGTCACTGAGACAACTCCATACATTCCAAACGTTCTGATTTCACAGGGACAATCTTGCTTATCTCTCTGTCATCCCACTTTTTTAGCTGCTTTTAAAATTTCCTAGTTTTTATCTCCTCCTGCCACTTTATCCCTTTGTCCTTGGCTTACTTCAACGGTTGCAAAAGGAGTTCAAAGTGCAAAAGTAGTTTGCTCGCAATTAACTCAGCAGGTGGAGGAGAGACGAAGGGTGGAATCTTTCTGTTCCCAGTAGACTCAGGCAAAAGCAAACTGCTATAACCTCTCCCAGTTTGTGTTGTTGAGAACCTTGGCATGGTCTGATATTGCTTGACCACATTTATTACAGTTTTCATCTGTGAAATGTTGATGCTATGATGCTGTAGCTTCTGGGTACCATAATTTAACAAGATTAGGAACAATCTGGGAGGAAAAATAAACTACATGAGGATAAAAAGCCTTAAAGGGTATAAAACATAATGCGTCATATTCATTCATATTTCCACCTTCCCCACCCATGTTACTGCCTACATATGATTAAGAGCACCAATTTTATGAAATGATACGTTACAGTTTATTTCTATGCTGCCTTTCATCTTAAGAAAAAGACACCTGTAACAACATTCAACGATCAAATAAAAACAAAATTCAAACAAAGTATGCTTACTATATAAAGTTGAAGGCTTTCACAGCCCGAATCCATAGGTTGTTGTGGGTTTTCCAGGCTTTGAGGCTGTCAGGAGAAAATACTAATAGAACACAGCCTCAAAGCCTGGAAAACCCACAACAGCCTATGCTTGCTATACATTGTGGCTGATGACTTCCACCATTTTCATTCCTGTGATCGCTTGGCAAGCTGGACTGCCACTTTACTGGGATCCAGAAGTGACTGGAAGTTAATACTGGTTTGTTTTCAGCTATTCTTGAGTATTCTCTGGAGGAGGGTCATGAGGATCAAACTACCCCAAACTGCTGTGTTCTGGAAAATTTTGGATGATCTGGGGATGATTTTTTACCTGAACAAAATAATCTGGGGCTGGTGGATTTGGGACCTGAAGAAAGGGATTGGGGGGCTTCATTTTGCCTACAGCTGTTCTATACACTTGGCTTTCATGGAAGCTTAACATGCTTAACACTGCAATCCTAGACATTCAGAAAAAAAAATATTTAGTTGAGGTCAGTAGGGTGGAATGACATTTGATTGTTTCCACAGTGGAAAATTAAAATGATGATTAGGCCCACCCTAATTGTGCTGTCTGAAGGACCGCACAATAAAACGTCTTCTCTCACGACATGTGTTCACATTAGCTTTCTCCAACCTGGTGCCCCACAGGCATAGACTATTACAGCTCCCATTACCCCAGTCAGCATGGCAGAAACTGTAGCCCACAATATCCAGAGGGCACCACATAGGCGAAGAGCAGCTTGCACCATATATGCTTTATGCATTGTTGTTGCTGTTGTTGTCGTTGTGTGCCTTCAAGGCATTTCCAACTTATGGTGACTGCGTAAGTGACTTCATCATGGGGTTTTCTTGGCAAGATTTGTTTGGAAATGGAGTTTTGTCTTTGCTTTCCTCTGAGGCTGAGAGAGTATGACTTGCCCAAGGTCACCCAATGGGTTTCCATGCCTGAACGGGGATCTGAAATCTGTTCTCCAGAGTCATGGTCTAACACTCAAACCACTATACCACACTGCCTGCCTTTATGACCTTAGAAGCTATGAATTTTATGGACTAGTTTCACATCTCCCAAAGCATCTGTACAGGGTATCTTATATGACTTAAAATGCATGTTCTTTTGTAAGTGCTATGAACTAAATATACCTTGATGTAGGATATAAATATTGAGAGAATTAACTTATCTTAAGTGCCTGCAAAACTAACCTTCCCAGCAGCTGTTACCACTCACGTATAAAATGAATATGACTTTAACTTTGCCTGGATCTAACCTAATAAATTCTATTGTTTTTCTAAGTACTTCTGTGAATTAAAGTGAACTCTGGGTTGCCATCCAAGTGCACGTATGAGGCTGGAGTGGCTTTTGGGCATGTAGCCAATAGCTTCCCAATTCCCTAATAGGGTATATAACCCTCCCTCTAGAAAATCTTTGTATCGGAGGTTGAAAAACAAGGTCTTCTCCATTTCCCTCAGTTAAACAAAAGCTTCTTAGCATTGTTAAAGGCGCTCAGAAAGATTGAACCATATAAGTCTGCAGCCAAGGGAGCGTGCAGCTTCTGCGTCTTGCAGCACATAGAATCATAGAGTTGTAAGAGACCACAGGGGCCATCCAGTCCAACCCCCTGCCGTGCAGGAAACCACATCAAAGCACTCCCAACATGCTGGCCTATCAAACGCACCACCAAAATCTGACTCTTGGAGCCCTCTCTTTTGGCTTAGAGGCATTTGGTTGACCAGGCACAAGTGTTTTGGAGGGAAAATGTAGTTGTGTTTTCCAGATTCTGATAGCTGGTCCTGTTTTGTCTGTCATCCCTAGACTACTGATTCAAGTTCCATAGTGGTGTTGGAAATGCAAAGGGTTTCTTAAGCAGAGTTATAGCAGGGTTTCAGTGCAGGTCTGTAATTGGTAAGGCTTCTCTACTACAAGGAAAGAAAAAGGAAGAAAGGAGTCTAGAAGCTGGGACACATGGGACAGCACACAGCTTATTCAATGCGTTTGAAAGCCCTGGGGCCCCTTTCACTCATGCTCACTGCCCACTTTCTGAATGTATTACACGGAAAATATGGGGGAGAGAGTGATGATTATGTAAATGATGATTTCCTCACCTTTTTCGCCATTCAGAATTCAAGGTGGTTTACAATAGTTAAAACAAGCATAGCTAAAAGTTCACAACATATAAAAAGCTAAAAATGTAATTAAACTATCATAGAATTTTTCATGTGTTTAAAAATGTAAATTGTTAAAAAGGAAGCATGAAATAGAAAATCTAGCACATATTATGCTTGCTGCCCCTTTATCCAAGTGATAGTGAATGCTCTGGCACAGTTCCAACTTCTGCATAATTGCTGGGAAATCAAAAGAGGGAAATGAACACTGCTGTACATGCCCAGGCTCCCCAAATGAATGAAAAACTAGTGAACCTCGGAAAAATTACCATTTTGTTTTGTTTTGACTCAGCTCTCCTCCTCCACCCCCCACTCCCAGTGGCTGCAAAAACTGAGGGATTCTGGGAATCAAAGTTAAAAGGTAACTTTTATCAGGGCTGTCAGAAGTCCCAAATGGGTAAGATTCCCAATTGTGCTTGGCATACATTCCCCCAGAATCAGCAAAAGTTGGGGGCAACGCTAGGAGACCCACTAAAACTAGAGTTTGCTGGTGCATAGAATGCATGTGAGAAAGCCACTTGTGAAAGAGGTTCAAAGGCTAGTTTCTTCCAAAGGCAGGTGATTTTGCTGCATTCCACCCGTTTATTGGGTCTATTCTAATCAGACAACGCAGAAACAATGCAGGATTAGCTATGTTACCAATAGGCACTAATCAGTGCAAGGAAAGTAACACCAGAGCTGCAAATCATTCAGAGTCACAGTGTGTCCTCATTGGTTAATGGACAACTTGAGGCACACAGGGGTTTATTTATGCATTTTTCACTGCCAATTAAGAGTTTTCTTGTAGCACACAAAATTTGTATGTTTTAATACATATTAATGGGGTATATATTGGAATCTCTTGATTCCAATCTCTTAGTTCAAATGTAAACAAACAAAAAAACCAAACAAAAAGAAAACCCAACCAAACAAAACAGAAGCAGGATGTACAGTCAGTGTAATGTAGTGGTCTAACTGCTAGATTAAGACAATGAAAACGTAGGTTCCAAATCTTTGCTCAGCCCACTGGGTGACCCTGGACAAGTCACATTCTCTCAGCTGAAAAGAAAGGCAACGGTAAACCTCTTCTGAAGAAATCTTGTCAAGAAAAGGATAAGGTTGCAGTAAATTGGAGATGTCTTGAAAGCACATAAGAGCAATAAAGACCTAAACTTTACTTACACGACAATAGCATCCATCCGAAACAGAATAAATGCTCACAGTGTGGCCTTACTGGAAGCAAATGAAAACAATGTAATATAATAATACTATATCTGAGAGATATATATATATATATATATATGAGATAATGTATCATTCGCGCGTGTGTGTGTGTGTATATATATATATGATAAGATAGATAGATAGATAGATAGATAGATATGATAATATCTGCTGAACCCAAGCAAAACAATTACAAGAACTGGAGAGATTCGGAAGATTTATATAAGTGTACTTATATATTCATACACATGAAGAACCAACATGGCACAGTGGTTTGAGAGTTGGACTATGACTCTGAAGACCAGAATTTGCTACCCTGCTCAGCCATGGAAACTCACTGGGTGACTCTGGGTATATCACACACTCTCAGCCCCAGAGAACCTGGTGGACAGGTTTGCCTCAGGGTCACCATAAGGTGGGAACAACATGAAGGCGCACACAACAACAACAATGCACACACATAATATAATCTGAAAGCATATGATATACAATCTGGGTTTCTTGCTCAGAAGAAGGCAGGATATGAAAGAAATAAGATACATATACATGTATCTATTTGTGCTCATGCACATACACAAGAGAGCAGCCTCTGATGCTCCAATCTGAAATGGAAGACGGGTGAACAAAGGGAGGAAAAACTTCTTAACTCCTTCCCCCTGCCGATAGTGTTCGATCTGTAACCTGCTATCTCAACTCCCGCTTTTGAAGATACAAATATCATAACCTGCACATGGGCTGAGGGATGTTCTCAGATGTGGAGCAGGCGAAGTGGGCAGCAGATCCTTTCCACCTGCCCTACTGAAAGAAGATCTGTGTTTTCTCCTTCCCCTCCCCACTCTTTTCCCTTTTGACATGTACACAATTTGAACCTTGCACACATGTGCTGGTGAACACGTGAACAACTGTGCCTGTGTTTACACGGTACGCCTACAGATGCTCTCTGTTTTGATTGCATGAAAACGGCTCCCAAAGCTTTACTTTTTGTTTGAGGAGAGCTATTGAAATGCTGTGAATAAATAATACATACATTTCCCAGCAGACAATTAGTATACAGTTTCAAGAAACCCCCTCGTTCTCTGTATCTGACTGCATGATTTTTGGAAGCTGAAGTCCAAAAACAACTAGCTTTCCGCACTAGACTGTTACAGCGCGATGATTCCACTCGCAACGTCCTATGGAATCCCGGGTTTTGCAGTTTCGGGAGGGGCCGGCCGGCCCCTCCCGAAACTGCAAACCCCGGGATTCCATAGGACGTTGCGAGTGGAATCATCGCGCTATAACAGTCTAGTGCGGAAACGGCCATAGCGCTCCATGTAACAGGCGAGTGGGGCGATGGCACCAGGCAGACCACGCAGAGGAGCGGCTGAGTAGACGGCTGGAGCCTACCTTTCCCAGCACAACCCGCGCGGTGGCCCGGAACTAGCCGCGGGAGCGCTTCCGGCTCCGTTGGCCATGGCCGCGCTGGGGGCGTCCCGGTGTCTTCGGAGCGGGCGGCGTGCTGCGGGCTCGCTGCTTCCCCGGGGTGCGCCTCGGACCGCCTGGGGATGGCGGGGGCTCTGCCGAGGCCTGGCGCCGGGTGAGTCGGTTTTCTTTTTTCGTGCTCGTTTAAGAGTGGAGGAAATGCCCGCTTCTCGAGCGGGGGAAAGCGTGTCTGGCCTGCTCGCTGGGGCACGGCTTCCCCGCAGGACCAGACGTGACCCTCGTCCCTTGAGCTGGACCCAGAGTCGGTCCGCTGAACTTACAGCTTAGTGGGAATCAGCCAGAGGCAGGTTTGAGTGTTGGGTACGCGGCGAGTCCAGGGTTCGAATCCCCGCTCAGCCGTGGAAATCCCCTGGGTAACTGGGCAAGGCACACTCTCTCAGCCTCAGAGGAAGGCAAGGGCAAGCACCCTGTGAACCCGTTCTGTCAGGAAAAACCCGCAGATAAGGCCCCCTTAGGGTCGCCACAACTCAGAAATGACTTGGAGGCGCACATCAACAACCGCAAGAGAAGTTCACCTGTCTCCGTTTGGATTCAGCATCTCTACCGCTGGATTGGTTCCGTGGAGAAGCTTTTCCCTTGGAATATTTAATGGGAATGTTATTTCTGTTTAGTGGAAATCAGTATGTCTTGCCATTTTACCTGGTTGATATCCAAGGAGGCTTACAGAGGAGCTCGAGGACAAAACATTGGAAGCTGTCTGATACAAAGTCAGGTTGTTTATCCAGCTAGCCCAGACGTGGGCAGAGCTGGCCCTCAAACTACACGTGGTCCCAAAGACAATGTTGGGGCTTCTTCTCTGAATTTTTTTTCCCTCTGAGGAAAGAAAAGGTGGGAGTTCTGCACCTGGATTCTAGCCCAATACCAGCATTGTCATTTATAAAACATAAAAGAGTATATAATAGTATCTAGTGTGATCTGTGACCAAGAAGAGACTTCTCTATTACTTGTTACTTTCAAAACAACATCCAACAGTCCAGTGCCTCCCAGATATGCTGGACTGTAGCTCCTGTCGCTCCAGCCGTGCTGACTGGTGATAAAGGGAGTAGTGCTCCAACAACTCCTGGAAAGTGACCGATTGTGGCAAATTGTTTTAACTGGAGATTGACTCTTGGCCCTTTTATGTCCAAAGCATTAACTCTACCATTGAACTCGGTTTCCCATCGGCCTTTAGGGTTTCTTTTTAGTGTTTTGTCTTTTAATAAAAGGAAAATCAAACTGGAAACAAATCACACAGATTTAATTAAGAAAGTCAACAGTATTAAGATACCTCTCCCAAATGCCAGTGATCATTTTTGTCTTAATATGGTACCTACAAATAGGTGCCAGGCATAGTACACTTTGTAGGGTTATTGTATCTGCGTTTCTGACCTGTTAGACCTTTGGCGGTGCACATGTAACCCACCACTTGATCTTACAGGTGGCCATTTTGTAATGTGGCAGCCCTCTTTCTCCCTCTTTAACCTTGTTTATCTTTCACTGCCAGTGCCTTGGATATGAGGTGTAACACAAGTCGTGTAGTCCTGAGTATCTGTATTGAGATGAAATATATTCAGTAAAGACATTGACTGGGATGCAAAATAATGAGCATTCTAAAAGTTGTTGTTTAAAGAAATAATTCTGTAGTCCCTGAGAGGATACTACACAGACCACAAGATTTAGTGGAGCGCTCTCTCTCCTTGGAGGTTGTGGCAACCTCTGTCTTGGTGATCTAGTGATGAAGACAAAAAGAAAGTGTTTGTGGATTGGGACACCTCCACCTGAATTTTTTTTTTTTTTTTTGAGACAAATACACCAAGAATGGGGGAAAGTACTCAGCACTGAAGTTGGTGTATTTGTTTTACTTACCATCATTTACCATTACTTACTAACAGATCTAGTATGAGGGAAAATTTAAGCCTTCTCCATGCCCCATATCCAAGGAGAAAAAAAACAATGCCCAGTACACCAGCACTTCCTCCATTCTGGTGATACAAATCACACAGGACTTCGGATTTGGCTGTTCACCTGCCATAGTGTCTCCCTCCCCCAGTACTGTGGGATCACGTTACCCTTTTTTTGTGAAGCACTCAACAGTACAATCTTGTACACTTGCAAGTAAGTCCCATTGTTTTTAATGAGGTTTATTGCCAAGTAAATGTGCATGGTGTTAAAAGTTAAGTTACAGCTGGTACGTAGTGCAAATTAAATAGTAGTTCTTTTCACACTCCCCCCCCCATCTTTTAACATAGAGACTTGTTGCTTTTCTGCTGTTTGGAGTAACTCCTCTTTTTTTTTCCTTCAGAAGGAAAGAAATCTGACATTCCAAAGCCTCATTTTATGGATGAAAAAGTGCAAAATTTGCTCTACAAGATGACAGGATTGAACTTGCAGAAAGTTTTTGAGCCAATAAAGCAGGAACTTAAACCCCCAACATACAAACTTATGACAGAATCACAGCTAGAAGAGGTATTTCAAAATCACTTTTGTAAATTTAATGTATTTAGTTTTAAGATGTAAATGGAGGGCCCTTTGGATTGTTTCTGGTTTATTTGCATAAAGAAGAATTAGCAAATGTACATGCTCATTTTTTTCTTCCTATTATTCCTGTGACTGCATCATGATTGACAAATGGCCATTCTCTCATATGACATGCATGGTAGATTTCAAGAAAATTCAGGATATTTTACCAAGTAAAATATTTCCCATTTTTCAACTAATAATAAGTACAAACACTGAATTTAAAAACTCTGACCAATTCAGCCCAACCTTCCACCATTACAGAATCCAGTATTAACTCAGTATTAATTCAAATCAAATATATAAGAATGGAAAAAAATCCAGTTATAACATATCATAACATATGCTAATGCAAGTGTGTTTCCTTTCTTTGTAAAAAGTGGAGTGAATTGCAAAGTTGACAAATAGTCATAAGCTTTTAACAGAACAGAAAGGATCTTATCCCAGACACTCACAATTATCTAACTATTTCTATGCAAGCAGATATCTAATAGTAGATGTTCATTATCTGAGATCTTGAATGTTTTCTCATGGCTCTACATAATTTCCTCCCTTAAAAATTGAAATTAAATGCAAAGTTGATTTTAGGTAATTTAATATGATGTATTTCTGTACAGTTAACCACTTTTCTTTTTTTAGGTGACAAGACAGGCAACTGAGGCAGCTAAAGAAAGGCTTAAAATGCCTCCAGTATTAAATGAACGAGAACCAATTAATGATGTATTAGCAGAAGACAAGATTCTTGATGGAATTGAATCTCACAAATATGTTTTTACAGACCTAACATACAGCATCCCACACCGTGTGAGTCTGTGTCGGTTACACATATACAAATAGCATAGAGCTTTGGTGCAGCATGACCCAATTTACAATTTAACTAGTCATCAGTATGATCTACAAGGAAAAACGCAATTTTCAGCATATTATTTTGCACACAGGACCATGTTAATAGCTGTAGTGGGTTCTTCTGCAGTAATTACTTAAAGTCAAGATGTGCGGGTTTTTTTAGAATGAATAGTTGCATCTCCTTGGATATTGGACTTTCTTTCTTTCTTTCTCTTTCTTTCTTTCTTTCTTTCTTTCTTTTTTTAATTGTTTGGGAAAAAACATGCCCCCTAGCCAACAGAGGCTATTTATAGTACTATCTGGCACTATATTCACACTAAGTATAAGTTTCATGGGGTCTGTTTGATCCTATGTCTGTTTCCACATACTTTCTGCATGGTTAACCTAAGACTTTTGAGTCACCTGTTATTTTGGAACAATGGCCCTTTATCTACTATATTCTCCCTATGGGAGTTAAGTTTATGCATTGGTAATTTATTATACAGGTCTTTTAGTAAAGATAGACTTAGACAAAATCATGCAGCAGAGGCCTGTAAACTGCTGTTGAGTATAATAACTAATTGCAATCTCAGTACCTGACTTACCAGTCATTAGCTTTCTGGGAGCATCTGGCTAATTGCTGAAACAGAAGAACTCAGCCATCAAGGCAGCTAGTAAGCATCTTTGCATCCTGTCTGAGCAGTCCTTTACAGAAATGTTAAGGAAGTACACACCAACTTCCCTTAATAATCTTAATCTTGTTTCCCTGAAGACTACACTACCTTTTTAGGTCTCTGGTTGTGAATTTGTTCTTTAATGTGTATATTGTCCCCTCTCCTCTTTTCAGTTAAGAGAACAAATGGCTTAAGACTGTAGATTACTTAAGCTTTTTTCAATTTCAGGAACGTTTCATTGTAGTGCGAGAAACAAACGGTGTATTACGCAAAGCCGCTTGGGAGGAACGAGACAGAATGATTCAGATCTACTTCCCAAAAGAAGGACGAAAACTTACCCCTCCGCCTTTATTCAAAGATGAAAATCTTACGGTAGATGAATTTTCACAAAGCCCTCATCTTTCCTTTATGTGCATCACCAGGCCTGTCCATTTAGCTTGTCAAGTGTGTCCTGTTCACCTTGCTGTTTTCTCAGCTATCTTGATGATTACCACTACCCTAGCATTCTTAACTTACCCTTAACATACTGTGGTCCAGTTCAAGCTCTCAGTTCCTAACTCGCTAAGCCATAGTTTAACTACTAAGAGTGAGCAATAGGACCACACACTTCCCTCATCACCATCTAAATTAATTATTGGAACATTTTTAAATTGGTCTAATATCTAGGTCAATAACCAGACTGAAACTTCTTGTCAGTACAGTTTAATACAAAATGGCTGACTCGGGATGGAGGAGAGAGGGTACAGTCCCATTGTTTATTCAGGTGCTAAATTATAGCAAGGTGAAAACTAACTGTCCAGACAGGGCCTCTGTATTATACTGTGCTTTACATCATAAAGAAATTTGGTAGCTGAGTATGAAATGTTAGTATACAGGTATAATGATGGTCACCAGATAAAACTGGGGTGGACAGCCTTAACTTGAATAGCAGTGGCATGCACATTTGAACAGCTTTGCTCCTAAAATCTTATTACAGAACTCACCGAAACTACTTTCCTGATTGCTAGGTGAGAGATAACTTCAGTCAGATTCATGCTGTCTGGAATTGGCCTATTGCTTTTATCAGTTTTGTGTTTTTTGTTCATTTTGTTGTGGGTTTCTACATTTCACTCCTTCATGTTTTAGACTGTATTTCTTCAGGACCACCATGAAGAACTACTTGATCTCTGCCTTGTACAGTTTGAACCAGATTCACCTGACTATATCAGAGTAAGTTACTGGTACTACAGAAGATCTTTCAGGTGCTGCTGAAACAGCTACTTGCACCTGTATCTAGAAAAGTACTTTAAAATCTATTAAGAGTTTTAAGCACTGTTGTTTAACTTCTGGGCAGGTTCATCATCGAACATATGATGATATTGATAAACATGGAAAATATGATCTTCTGCGTTCAACGAGACACTTTGGAGGGATGGTGTGGTACCTTGTAAATAGGAAGAGGACAGATGGATTACTGATAGACATGATTCAAAGAAGTTTGTAAGTGTTGCTTATTGAACTGAAAATGCACAAAGAAATCACCGAGTTGGTTCCTGTGGCAATGTTTGTATTTTATTGTATTGTATACACGTTTGTATTTTACCACCTTCCCAAGACTGAGGTTGTACTTCATACAAATAGATTTAGGAATAATGTATTAGTTTTTATTTAAAAGCTGTAGGCTGGACTTACGAGAGAACTTCCAAACTTTGAAGAAATGTGTCTTTCCATTACCAGTAGATTATGGCAAAGAATTACTGCAGCTTGCGTTTTTGTGCTGCATCATCTCTTTAGGTGGCATAACAAAGATACACACACAAGCGAAGCATTACCAGCAGTACATGCTCCTGAGTAGAGCAAGGCTTGTAGATCTTCCTGGCCATCAACAGTAGATTTTTGTTGTTGTTGTTTCCTGGCTTTTATAATTAACTAGAGTTGCAGCCCTTAGTGGGAAGTGCAGTTAATGTTCATCAATGGTAAGTTTTCTTAAATGCACAAACTTCAAAAATGTGGAGAGATAGCTAGTTGCCAAATGGCAAAACTTGACGGTTTTGGAAGGAAACTGAGCCAGAATAGGATGGCAAGCACCTGCTTCAATATATGATGTAAAGCAGAATGTATGACAGCAGAAATCTATGCATAATTTATTGAGGTATCATCTTACAGCTAGTAAAGGAAACAGTAGTAATCTGAGGTTGTAATCCTGTACCTACCTAATTGCAAGAAGAACTAAAATCAGGTGAACATATGCTTGAATGAACATCCATAGAACTAAACTGTGGGGAGCCTTTTGGAATTGTAAAGGCATAACAAAGCCTCTGAGAAAGAAGTTTTCACAAAGTTTTTTTTACCCCCAGGCCCCCTTTTCCTCAATTTATCTGTAAGGTTTTTTAGCAGCATCAGCATCAAGAAGATGGTGAAGGAAGGATGGAGAGCTAGACTTTAGGTGTCATGTAGCTGCAATAAACAATGTGATAAAGCTTGAGTTGGGATAGAATAGGATTCTGCTGAGTGTTTGGCTGCTTACAACAGGGAAGATAAACAGGTGCTGCTTCCAGAATCCCTGACCATGCATGAAGAGCAAAGCAGACAGAAAACGGGAGAACAGCCACCCCCAGCACGTTAAAGAAGTGTAGATCTCTAGGATGGCTACCAAAATGGAAATCATAAAAAGTGAAAGCTAATGGGAGGGAAGGAAATCCCTGGATGCATTTTGGAAAAACTTTCAGGTGGTCCTTTGAAGCTTTAAACTATTTCTCTTAATTATGGAAGGTTGATCTGGTTGTTTCATTTCACATGTGCGTATCATTTGTCTTAAATAAAGACTGCTGAAACGTGTTGAACTGTTCCATTCTTTATTCTTGTGGTGCAGGAACCTATCCCTATTCTTTCTTTGTTATTTCTGCCTGTGAGTTCAAATTTTATGTTAAAGAGGTAATACCCAGGAACACGGCTACTTTAAATATAAACAGACTGCTTTTTAGCCTGCCTTCTTTGGAGAAGTATGTTACACTTTGCAAAAAATAGTACATACTGCAGATCTGACACCCTGCCACCCCACAGATGGGTCTGAATAAAAAGCTTTGAAAAACAACTGTCCAACCATATACTTGAACGGAAGCCCATCTTTTGGATTTCAGGTTATTCACTGATGTTTGAATGTAATACTGATGTTTGAATGTAGCCACTGCAGTTCAGTGACTTACATTCAAACATCAGTATTTCATCAAATCATCTATTGTAACTTAATGATATGACATCAAATCAATTATTCATTCTTTGTGAATGAAAAGGGAAAAAAACAAGCTAGTAAGATTAATATACTTCTAGGGAACAGTAATAGGGTAAAATATACAAAAAACTGATTCAAATGAACTTTATCTTTCAGGTTTGATGATGCTATAAGCTTGGTCACCCTTTACCATATGCTACATCCTGATTGCCCATCTGCAAAAGCAGCACAGGAACAAAATCTCCAAGGACTAGATTTAATTAAGGTACAGTGTGCTATATAACTGTAAAAAAGGCTGGGAAGTACCTAGATGTTTATCATTATCCTAAGTCAGAAGTACAGTCAGCACATTTGCAGGTTTCACTTTTGCAGATTTGATTATTCATGGATTATTTACTGTCACTCCTGCTACCTCCCTATGCTATTTTTAATAGGGACCACAAGCTTCATGAGACTGAGGAACTGTGACTGAGGCTTCTAAGTCCCTATAAAATAGATGTGGGGCAGCAGTGGAGGTGGCAGTAAGCTTCACCAGCAACCCACTTCTGCAATGTGAAGGAACTCTGAAGCCTCAAAGGAATCCATGGTGGGTTGAATATGGTGATCATACTTTTTTTGTGTCAAATATGGTTTTGTAGGGCCCAGAGTTATTCACAGTTTTTTCCACTTGCATGGGGGTCCTGTGCCCCTAACCCTAGCAAATGTGGAGGGATGACTGTATATATTCTAAACATTGTTGGAATGCAACTCTCATATTCCCTTACCGTTAGTCATGCTGGTGGCAGTTGCAGTTCAACATACAGAGGGCCACACCCTCTGTATTCTTGTGTTCACAAGTATTCTTCATACTTGTGTTCTATAAAGCCTTTACACTGCTTTAGCTAAGTTGTTTGTGGAGCAGTTTGCTCTTAAGGAAACTTTTTGCAACTGTAGAGAGCCCTGTTCTATGTCAGAAAAAAGTGTTTCTCTGAGTAAGAATAGCAGGGTCTTCTGGGAACCATCTATGTAACTTTAAATGTAATAAATTCATTTGCCACTTCAGCCTTAAAACAGCAAAACTAGTCCAGTCTGCTAAGATGTTCAAAACTTTATATGCCACCAAATGGCATTTTGCTTTTATACAGGTTTTTGCAAAGGCAGAAACACAGAGAACCGGCTACATTGAACTTGCATTACAGGCCTATCAAGCAACTCTGCCTAGATGTGCTGCTTCGTAAAATGATCAGTTTTATCATTTTGTGTATTGCATGGGTGAGTTGTATAAATAGTTTAAAATAAAATGCATGTTGCTGTATGATATATTGTTGAAACAGTTCATCTCCTTTCTGTGATGTACATTCCATCTCTCTGATCACAAAAGTATTTAAGCTTTTTATTAATGCTTTGTAGGGAAAACACTGAAAGGGAATTTTAAAAACATTTATTAGGACTTTTCATGTAACATGAGCTTGTAATAACATATAAGGAGGTCTACACAAAAGAAATATTAGGTATTCTTTGAAAGGCTACACTTTCCTACTTCATCCAATTTAAGTATATAAAAAAATTCAAGCCAGTTTTCACCATGAAGACTGCACTAACAATCAAGTTAGTGAAAAGTAATTTGTAAGAAGTTTGGTCTTTTTCTAAAGATTCAGTCAGACATCTCTTCATCCAAATTAATATCGGTAGTATCAATATCCTCCAGGTCTAAGTTATCCAAATCTTCATCCAGTTCCAATAATGCCTAGAGCAGGAAGTACATGGTTAGATGCCTGGTCTTGCACAATTTTTTTTTTATCAAATATATAGCTGCTGTGTTATTTGGAGAGAAGTCACACCTGAAATCACGTGAGCTGTTCTATTGCCAGAAATTAGTGGTTTCCCAAATAACTATGCACTAAACAGTTCTACAGGCTGAATTAGTTAGTTTTCTTAACTATAAACTCCTAAATTTATTCCTAAGTTTTGCAGACATTCTGCAGTATCCCTCAAACTGAGTTACAGATGCTGTAAATGAAGATTCCTAGTAAATCTTCAAATCCAGTATTGTCCAATTTACTCCAATCATGTGCCAAAGTTTTGTATTACTGTACTCTCAAAGCTGTAGAACTGACCTACCTCTCTTGGGACCTTCAAAAAAATATACATTTGGAGAGAACTGAACAGTGTTCAATTTGGGAGACTGAGACATCCACCGATTTTGAGAGTGCCACCTAGTGCTCCAAAACTCAGGATTAGAAACTCGTAATTACTACAGGCTTTAATTCAGCCTTGTCAAAGGCAGAAAGAGAGAGAACCGACTACACTGAACTTGAATTACAGGCTTATCTGCCTCAATCTGCTGCTTCATAAAATGATCGATTTAATCATTAGTGTATTGCAGGGGTGAGTTGTATAAAATATTTGAGGAAAATGTCACCAGAAATGGGAGACAGACTGTAATTAAAGAACGTGGTGTGCATTATGCAGAATGGGTGGATGAGGGCTGAAATAGTACGATTTTGAATTGTATTAACACCTACTGTTCTGTTGCTGTAGTAAGTAGGCCAGGAAGAGAATCATTTTTCTCTCTACTGTGCTATTTTACAATGCAGAAGGAGGAAATTATGTAATGTTAATGTTTTCAAAAATGCAATAACCAGCTTCTAATCTGAAACTGGAGAGCCAAAATATCTTTTAATTTAACTACCACCTCATACTGTATAGCTGTTGTCGTGTGATATTTTTATTGTGCCATTTCCTCTAGAATTGCTGTATTTTTCTCTTGTGAGGGACTGTGAAGCGTATTCGTGCTCCACTTTCCTTTTCTTTTGTCTGGGTTCTAAGCGGTCCTCCTTATCTGTGGGACCTTCATATGTGTCATATTGTCGTATCATGCCTCTTTGCATTGAATCATTTTGTATTATGATGTCATGTTCATTACATGCCACCCTGTCAGCAAATCCCTTTGGGAATGTCTGATGTGGCGGAAAATGAAGCCCCATCAATTCCTGAAATTGGGAGGAGACTACTTCTTTAATCATTGATTGGATTTCATTAAGAAAACCATAAGTCATACCAGTTCTGATATTGTGCTGTCCACCCCAGCATACCTGCTCAGGGAAGTGCTGTGAGTCAGATCTCCCTTGTGGTGCCTTCATTAACCAACCTTCAATGAAGCGCCTCATCTCCATACCCCAGGAAGCACAGTCAGCCGCTGATGCGGTCTGATGGGTTCCGCCATCTTCCTAACTCACTGGAGTAACGGATCTGCGTATATTCGCAGCTGTTGCTTTAGTTTGATTTGTTGCGCTTTGCGCATGCGTTGCCACACTCAAAATGGCGTCCGCCATGTTTGAAGGCGTGGCAGTACCCTCCGACGCCATCTTGGAATACCGCCTCAGAGGTATGTTGCTTCGTTACTGCATGGGCTTTTGCCCCCTTCTTTAGCAGGTCCTTATCCTTGCTCTTTACTTTTTTGTTGGCTCTTCTATCTGATGGGGCTTTTCCCCCTACGGGTCTCTTCAATTTCTCTAGTTTAGCCTCGTCCGCTTTGCTCTCACTGGATGAGAGGAAAATTCGCTGGAGGTCTGGAGCGCGTTTCTCACCCGAAATCCGCTGCTCCTTTACCTGTGTTGCTCCAGCTCCTTTGTCCGAAGCCTGCCTTACGGCGGTCTTCTGGACAGACCTGTGTTTGCCAGTGACCGAGGCCAACTCAATGGTGCTACGGTTCACTTCCTCCGCCATTTCGTGTCCCGTCTATTTTTTTTCCCCTACTCCCTCTTTGCTGAATTACAACGCTATTTCTCCTATCCTTATTGTCTTTGTATTAATTTCCTGGGAGAGGGACCCAAAAGCGCCCAACTGTTATGCAGGAGAAAAATTAACTGAAGGGAGAGGGACAAAGAGTCGGTTTAACGGATTTACAAGAGAAGCTCGAGAACGACTCCTGCATCAACTGGCATGAGGATGAATCCCAGGCGTTGTGGATTGATCCTCCTGTCAGCCCAAGAATCATTTTTCTCTCTACTGTGCTATTTTACAATGCAGAAGGAGGAAATTATGTAATGTTAATATTTTCAAAAATGCAATAACCAGCTTCTAATCTGAAACTGGAGAGCCAAAATATCTTTTAATTTAACTACCACCTCATTCTGTATAGCTTATAGATTTAATTTTGAAACTTTAAAGGTAACTTAGAAGAGAAATAGTAACTGCTAACAGGAGTAGATCTAACCAAATGATTATTGGTTTTTGGTAAACTTGCACCTTTACCTTGTCATCTTTTGTTTCAACTGGGTCCTTCCCTGTAATTGGAGGAACTGTCACAGGTTTAAGTGTAGGAACTAGTTCTTCCTCTTCTGACTCCTTATGATGAAAAAGGAAAGACTTTGAAATATTTGGTGTCTGAATATTTGATGTCTAGTTTGTCTAATGAAAAGAAAAGCTGGATCCCATTACAAGCCATGGTAAGCCCTTCATTCCTTCTCTTCAAGAAAAGGAAACATATATGTTCTGGTTATATTAAAAAAATGTATAATTTTGGTTTGATTCAATCACAGGTCCTAATCCTATATCAGACTCTCAGACAGTTGCACATATTTTGATGTGACAGAGACACTGGTCAACATTCTGTACAAAAGATTTTAACTTCCCTTAGTTGCAGATATAGAAACACCCAAACATTCCTGTTAAAATAAACCATGGTTTGTTACATCTGAAACCAGATTTTTCTGATGCCTAGAATGCTCTCCCCCAAAACTAATAGTTGCCACTTCTCTTCCTTCAAGATGAAGAAACTACCACCAGTTTCTCTGAAGCCCTTAGCCTGAAAAAAGGCTACTCATCAGTTGAAACAAAGTTTAAATATATATAAGTGTATATTATATACATGTATATAACTGCAGTATGGCTGGTCCCACTCCTTTGTTAAATATTCATGCTTCTCCTTCCTTCTCAATATTCAGATATATACAAATTACAAAATTTGCTAAGTTGCATATATGCAGATAGTTAACAATATAATGTAGCAGGAAAACCACCTTTATCTTTTGCATGCAAGCAACACTTTTATATGTAGCCACATCTATTTTATTTGTAACTCTACATGCCAAGGTCATCTTTCCACTTTTAAAACTGTTAATAATATTTTTCCTGTCTCCTTATGCAAGTGTTCCATGCAGTAGACAAAGAAAAAAAATGACACACACATTGTAACTGTATATCAAGTTATTTACCAGCTATATGCTTATATACGAAAATTTAGAAAGCACTATTCTAATGTATTGCATTGGTATCACTTTAAATATTTCTCCTCACCACTAACGCACAAAACTTAATTACACTGAAAGCTTACAAGGCTCAACTGTTTAGTTTATAGACACAACACTAGCTGTTTTATTTACAGCTGCTACTGATTCAGAGGATGAAATTTATAGGGGTAATTTATTTGATTTCCCCCAAATTAACACATTACATGAACATTTTAGGGCCTCTGTTTAATGCCATTTCTGAATACATAAATCAACTCTGAAAATGAGAAATGCAGCAGCATTCAGACAGGCAGAAGATTTAAAGTACAGAAGTTAGGCAAAGTTGTAGCAAGATTTATCTACATAAACCAAAGGTATTTAAGTGCCATCAATAATTCTTTTACACAGTGCCTTACACTGTCATCCGAAATAGTTAACAATTACAGAACAATGTCCTGACACCAAAGTGAATCTTACACGAGTAAAGAGGATGAGCAATCCATTTGGTTTGGATTTGTTTTTAATTTGTTCATTTTTTAAAAAAAGGTCTGTATGCAGAGGGAAGGATTCTAAAGCACTTGTTAGAGATAGCATTCATAAACAGCAGTTATTTAAACTGACCTGAGATACTTCCTCTTTTTGTGGTGTGAAACCTTTGGCTTCTTCCAGGACGTTTCTCTCTTCATTTGGCTATCAAAGAAGGTAACAGATACAAGCAGAGGTTCATGCAAACACCAAAGATTTCTAGCTGTTCAACATACAGAATTGTTCAAAAGTTGCTTCTACTTACAGTGACTAGTGGATATTCACTGGCTGGCCGCAAAGCAGTTTGTGTGCTCTTGATGTATTGTTCAGCAACAAAAGCTTCTTTTAATCCTGGGAACAAATTTTCATATTCTGTGGGATCAGCCAGAGATTCAGCAGCTTTCTGGTTAACTTTAGAGAGACTCTCTCTCCACAGTTTTACAACCCTATAAATAGAACAGATGGCCATTGTAAGCAGCTTGGTTATAAGCAAAATATTTTTACTAAATGCACACATTCACTTCAGGGTTACCTTGAAACTTGGCTGGGGACGTATGTTCGTGCTAAGAAAGCTGCTTCTGGTAAGCGTCCAGTTTTAATCAAGAGCTCCAGACAGCAGTCAAGCCTATAATATATTGCAAAAGATGGTCACTTTTTTCATTTGTTGGTGTTTGGTTAATATGACTACAATAATATATATCTGTGACTACAATATATATAGATATAGATGTATGTTAAAAATGTTTTTAGCAGTGAAAATAGAAGATCTAGCTTTTCCCAACCTTGTGCCTTCCAGATATTTGGATTAAAATTTTAGTCAGCCCCAGCTTAGCATGGCTAATGGTAAAGGAACACAAAAGCTGAAGTTTTTATGTATCATCTACAAGGCTCTAAAAACTTGGAAGCAGAATGTGCTGTGCATTACAAATATAGAAATATTTTAAAGGAAATCAAAATAAAATATAGGAGGGTAAGCAATAAGAACCAGAAGAATGGATATATTGATGAAAAACATATAAATACTTATAAAAATATTAAAAAATCAGAACGAAAAGCGGTCAGACAGCAAGCAGAACGAAAAGGATTGTGGAAGTGAGCAGGAGGAAAACTAAGAAAAAAATCAACAATCCGTAAGATTTTGTGTTGAGTAGGCAAAAAATAAAGATCAACTGGTAGATGTCTGGGTGACCTGCAGTAAATCCCTTAGGATTTCTGACTCCAGATGGGTTAACAGTAGCACAAACAGAAGAGCTTTTTCTCCTCCTTAAGTTCAGGGAAAACTGAAGCTGAGTTTGTGCATGAAAGGACCTGTGTTTAAGCTCTGATTCTGCCTTTGAAAACCAATTTCTGGACTGAAAATGTTCTCAGAAGCAACTTGTTTCCCAAATCTGTGTTCTTAACCACTATTTTGCATGCAACTTCAGATGGTGACCTCAGGACTCTAGTAAAGAACAAGGTCAGTCCGGTAAATCTTAACTGCGCCCATCTCTGATTCAGAGAATGGAAAAAAAACATATCAATGGGGAGAAAGACTTCATTTTACATGACTTTGAAACTAAAAATGAGGTAATAGTGTATTACTAAATGCAGAAGGGCAGATCAAAGAATCACAGGGACCACAAAAGCCATCTAATTCAACTAACTGTCCAGGAGAAATCCACATCTAAAGCATCCCTAAGAAGTGACTATTTAACTTTCCAATAAAAGAAAATTACATCCCCTTTCAGGGTAGTCTTTTCCACTGACAAACCTCATTCTGTTAGGAACTTCTAATATTTAATCAAAACCTCCTTTCTTGTTATTTCAATCCAATGTGTCAGGTACTATTATTTGGAGCATTGGGGGGGGAATCTCACTCTATCCATCACATGGCCTCCCTTCACATACTTAAAAGTGGCTATCATGTCATCTTTCAAGTTTTTTCCAGGCTACTGAAATCCTTCAACCACTCCTCAAAGGGTCTGAAGCCTCTGTAATCTCTTGATTGCTTGTTATCTTTTAATACAAAATAGTTCAAGGAGCAGCAATTGAAACAGAGATGAGAAATATGGTCTTCCAAATGTACTGAACTGCCACCTCCCACCTTTAGTTATCCTGCCTAGGGCTGCTGTCCAATACCATATGATTCCCAATCTTGTTCACAGAAGGAAAATGTAACTGTGTCAAATGTGAGCAAGTGAAAGGACAGAAAAAGCTAAAAGCTCAGGTATACAAAGCAAGACATTGTTATCTGAAGTTCAAGTTATCTAGCTTTGATTTTACTTTGTCACAGTGCATACCCAGTGAAAGCACACAGAAATAAATCCTAAGTATTTAAGGGAGAGTATGCTAAGATAAATGTCACAATATCATAGCCTAAGTGCATCATTAAAACCAACAAGCTCATATTTCTCTTTATTTCAATTATAAAATCACCAGGTCTATAAGGAAACATACTGTTACAACAACAGGATCAAAATAAGTTTTCTAGCCATGCAGAATGCTTTACCTTATTCTCTTCTCTACACATAGACATAAAAGAGCAAGAAAGAAATCCATTCAGACAGAACCTTTATAGTGCAATAGCCCAGGCTATCCCAAGTTACTTTTGGCCTAGAACTTCTATCATCCCCAGCTATCACAGCCATTTAGCACATTTACAGATCACATAGCTATGTGAAGGGGTGAAAAAACTATCTGAGAGAAGACTATAACAAATCTATCATTTTGTGGAGGGACAACTGGCTTCAGGTTGTCAAAAGAATACTATCCTATTTGCAACCAGAATTTCACCCTACATGAACTATTTTGAAGTTGGCAGTGTATGCTGGATGCTGGTGTGAGTAACTTCAGTAGGACGGGTAGCCCATTTCACATACTCTGGGAGTTTTCTTTGTTTGCTACAGAAATTCAGCACTATGATCTGCCATCAAATTTTATTAATGCAATTTGGGGGCTTGGGAACCCACATACAGTTCATATGTTGCCTATCATGGCTATATGTGTATGTGTAACCGTATATATGATAGAGTAAGTTTTTTGTTTGTTTAGACTACTTACTTTCCTTGCAGAAAGTAGCTCATAAACGCCACATTGTTCTTCCCATCTTTTTCTGCTCCCTCTGCTAGCTTATTCACCATGTTGGCATTTCCTGAAGCTGTGGCCAAAAGCAGTAAGCCACCATAGTCCTGTGCATGATGTAGGCACTCCTGGGCAAGGCCAAACTGGCATTTATTGATAGCAAGCTCAGCCAGTTGCTTCCATTTCTGCTCAGACTGTTTAAAAAAAAAGTAATTCCATGCTTCAAGTGTTGACTATGAAAATTAATCAAATTTAATTTAGCTCAGTAGTATCTTTCAACTGAACATTTTACACTATTTTATTATGCAGGATTCTAAAAATCAGTGCTTTGTTGAACTACAGAAAGCTAGTCATAAAAAAATAAACCTCAGTACTTTCTTATAATTGGTGAACTCAACACTGGCAATAACTTGATACAAACTCAGATATGACTACCATATACAGGGTAGCTAATAAATAGCTCTGGTGATTATTTGAAGGCTAAGTAAATACACTGAAAAGAATAAATGTAACAATGATTATTTCATCAGAGTTGCAAATTCTGTCTTAAATTACAATTTTATGTAAGATTTTCAAACTGTTGTCCATGCACAGCAATGTGCAACTCACACTGTTGCCATGCAGAGCCGCCAACCTCACTCAATGTTTCTCTTGCAATTTTGTGATATTTCTCTACTATGAATCTTTAATCCTGTTAAGGGTATATATCTTTTTGGGGGGACACCCTGTATTTTCTATATTTCAAATGTACAATCTAGACAGATTCTCAAAATATTCAGCAAGACAGCAAACAGTACAGGCACTCTTCTTCAGTTAAGCTGCTGCCACAATTTGGTGAAAGTATTTTCCCATTCCCCAGTATTAAGGATCACACAGCATTAAGTACTAGGCTCACTATATGAAAATTCAATAATGGACAGTCTATAGCTTATTCAAATTCAATTCAACCTTGTCAATAAGCAAATAGGAGTCCACTTGTTTCTTATGCATCCAGAACTCCACTTCTCCTGAAAACCAGTTTGTCTGCACAACATGAGCATTTTGATGCTGAAAACATCTTGTTTCTTTTTCTAAAAAATTGTTTTAACGTACCTCTGCTTCCACTGCAAGTTGATAGGCAATCTTAAGTTCACCAAGCTGAAGAGCAAGTTCAAAGCGATGTTCAGGATCTGTAGATACCGCAAGAGCTTGCTGTTTGAACCCCTGGACAAATATTGAAAACAATACATAAGGAACTTTCTTATCACTCAGAGAAATTACATATAAAACACAAGCACATCTGGATCAAAACCCACTCAGTCTTATATGTCTGCCTAACTTACTCCTCCTAAGTTGGACCTCAGCCAGTGTCAGTTCTATAAAACTGTAAATCTATAGCTTTTATCAACCAAAGATTACTCTGGTAGTTAGGACAAATGTTTTTACCTGCTTCTCAAGGAAGTGTGCAACCCTGGTCCTCTGTTCCTTTGGAATTGTGGGAAGTACTTTGTCAGCCATACTGAAGTCTCTCCTCATCACAGCAGTCTGATACTCTAGCACTGAGACTAGCAAGGAATAACTCACTATATTTAATTCTTTGTCACCAAGGTAAAGTCGATTGTCTTTTGGAATATACCCTAGTAAATACATTGTCCTTTAAGAAAAAGGGGAAAAAAGAAATGAATTTATTTAATAAAGGTGGAAGACATATGATTTAAAGTAATATGAATGCGAAAGGCAATCTAAATGGTCAGAGATAGTATTAGCTGATTTAAGAACACAATAAGCTGTGAAGTTGTGCCACGGTCATAAACTAAAGATACTGAAACACTACCAAAGCCTTTGTGAGTCAAAAGATAGAAACTGTAACAGAAAACAGAAAACACATTCTGTAGGGACTCAAAAGGAAATTTGCTTCAACCTCACAACTCCAGAATTCGTCCATTTCCCAATTAGCAGCACATTCAAGACTGGGTAAGGGAGAGTGCAGATATAAGACTTGGAAATTTATGCAAGGGACTGCATGTGTAACTCCAAACTGCACTGTTGTAGTCACCCACAATCAGGTCCTGCATTCTTAAGCTTCATCTACAGACAATATTCCTGCCCAACTCTGGCACAGAAGCTACTCCTTGCCAGATTAAGAGTTCTCTTGAAAATGCAGACAACTATAAAAAAAAGGACATGCTAGAAAACCATCAGTGACAGAATCATTTCTCATCAGCAGGGATTCTATGAATAGGCCATTGGATGCTCACCGGTCCAAATGTGCAATGGTGACTATCTCTCCTCCGACATAGTAGTTCAATCTATTCACAGAACTGGTATAAATGAAACAGTCGCCTACCCACAATCCTGTTTTCACAATCTCTTGAATTTCACCAAGTACCTAAAAGAAGAAGAACCTTATTTTGTGCCATTTTAAGCTTTATTTTGATGCTATCCAAAAGAATTGAGCCCATCAGAATGACTGCAACAAGCAGGAATTTTGTACCTCATGGTCCCTCCAATGGCTAAGTTTCATACAAATGAAGACTTGGCTTAAAATATGAACCTGCCAAATTAAATATTCCCCCACTATAACAGTGAAATCAACAAAACATCAAATTCCCTATTGACAAGAGTCCCCTTAGTGGGTTGTGGCGTAAGAAAATCTGTAAGGTAGATTAAATGGCTTTTAACCATATTGAAAAATGCATAAATATGTGACTTACTTACTAGAAATGCCAGCAAAATATAATTATATAGACCCAGCCAACTATACGATTCATATTTATTCAAAGACATAATTGCTATTAGTGTGTACTGAACAGTTGATCCACAAAGTCAATCCCACAAGTTGTCACTCTCTGGCTTAAGAAGCACTTGATACCATATAACCTGCTATAACAGTAATACACCCAAATTTGCACTATTAGTCTCTACAGATAAGAGTTAAGATTTCAAAACAGCTATTCATCATTTAATACAGTTACCTCAAAGGCATCTTCAATGCCATCTTCAGTGACTCCTTCATGCGTCTCCTGTGCTGCTGCCACTTTTTCAGAAAGGTATTTCAGAATGAAAAATGACTCTTCTGTAGCTATGCAGACAAGTTCCCCAGAGTCAGACCAGAAAATCTACATCAAAATAACATAATGACCTTTAAGGTGCTGGCTGGTGTAAGAAGAAAAATCTAACCTACCTATGGCACTGAGAGATAGAACACGCCACCTTCAATAGCAAGTATTCACAACATTACTCATTTCTCTCTAACAGAATCAAAACTATAAGTTGTAGATCATATAAGAAATAAACTTTAGTTCTGCAAAATGTAACAGGTTCAAACTCACATGTTTGGGCTGTATTTCAATTCTCCGTATCAGTTCTGTATTTTCCCAGTCATAGAATGCCAAGCCATTGACAGACCTGACACCCAGTAAAAAACCACCATAGATACCTGTGGTAGAAAGAAACAGAAGCATGTCTCTAATAAATAGATTACTGGGAAATGCTCAAGATGAGTAAGAATGGTATTAAGCATAACATGCCTTCTGCGCCAAAGTCAGGTTTAAAGGACTTCTTTTCTTTGAAGTTTTTAAATATCTTGACACTGCTGTTGCTTTCTCGGATTGCATACCTGCATGTAAACAAAATAATTCAGAAGTATAACAAAATTCATTGAATCAAATTGTCACAAGAAGTCAGGAGTAGGGTATAGTGGCATACTGACTATACGCAAGCTTCTAAGGGGCCTTGTCAGATCTGTCACAAAGCCATTCTCTGTTTTCCAGAGTCCAAGAGCTAGAAAGGATGAATTGGAGTGAGACTAGATCTGGTAGGATGTAGTCTAGGCATTCTATTCTAAACCAGCAATAGGAAATGTGCAGCCCTCTAGGTGTTGTAAAACTGCAACACCCAACAACCCTAAGCAAGCAGCAAGGAATATTAGGAGTGGTAATCCAGCAACACCTGGAAGATGATACAGTTCTCATCATTACCTGAATCCTATTGTTCACTTCAAATCAAGTAAACCACTCAATCAGTGATAACTTGGTATGTCTAGTGGGGACTAACAGTAGGATTCAGGCCTATATGAGTGTGCCCTAAACCAAGCATTGTAGCCACTGCAATAATTGTTGACTATCAAAATGAGATGTTTCAAGAAGATTCATACAGTTTAGTTTGAGATCATTTAGGAATAAGTCACATGCTCCAGTTTTGCTCTTGGACTGGAATGCTCCTCACAAGACAAAAGGCAAGACTCTCACCAGCAGTCATATCTGCCTAATATTTGTCTACACATTTTACTACACAAGAATTGGGCACTGGCGCCTCCTTTCACATGAGGTAGATGATACTGCCAGGCTGGGAGACCCACACAGGCCTGGGCAACATATGTCCAAGTCTCAAGGATACATCTGCCTGTATGCTTATAGAAGCTGGTGCAAGAAAGATGGGCCATAATCCCAAAGTCCGGAATAAACCAAACAGAAAGGTGCAGCCTTGGATTAGCACAGTAACACAGAAAGAATAAGTAAATATAATTCTTTTAAGACACTGCTATGAGTGAAGTTCTTTCTAAAGGTCCAGTGGACAATTCATCATGTCACTGATGTGCATGTACTCAAGCAAAGAATTCCATTCTAGAATATCTTGCAAGTAGCAAATGCCATTCCTCATTCACAGGAAGGATGGTCCCGCTCCAATTAGATTCTCAGCTGAAGAAACCAGCCTTCCAAGCTTGGTCATCATGAACCATTTTTTATTTGGTCTGCAGACTTCTTGAGGATTGTAATTCACAGTCCAAAACTAAGTGTTATGCATTACGCTGAATAATCCACTTACTCTGAAGAATCATGCGCCCATGCAAACTCCTGAGCTGAACCAAAACTCTTGTTTCTCAATGCCATAGCTGTATAAATGATGTATTCGCCATCCCCACATACTACCACAAACCTAGACGACAGTAGAAACATAAGTAATGGTAAGTTAGGTGTGCATGAGAAGGCTGAATGCCTGAATTAGAAGACACAGAAAAATTACTCTAGCCCTAGAGATAATTTAAAATAAGCCATTCTGTTAAAACATTTATCTTCAGAAAATATCTTACCGTCCATTAGGGTTATGCTGAATAGTCTGAGGATATATCTCACAGCTGCCCATATCTTTCACGGCAAGAGGTAGCCTCTCTCCATCTTTGATTTCAGCATCTCCCATTGCTTTGAGGTTAGCTTGTTGGATTTCTGAATGTTTAGCCCAAATAATCTTTCCGTTAGCATCCATTGACATGGCTGGCTCTTCTCGTCCGAGCTAGTAAGAAGAGAACCAGGATGAGAACAGAAGAATATATGAGATTTCCTGTGAATTAAACATACTGATTTGATTAAAACTTTGACTCCCAAACAGATAAATTTAAAATGCAGTAGTCCAAGCAAGTTCTGTTTTTCATTTACTTGATGAAGATACATTACCTAATAGCAGCCATAAGCATTGTACGTACTTTGTAGAAGACATACCTTAACAATGATGCTTCCCTCATCATATCCCAAAGCGACATTATTTGATCCTCTCAGGCTTGCCACACACCACACCCTCTCCATGCCATAGTTCAGAGTACTTTCCAGACGGTAAGTGCTTGAATGCCAGATCCGAACAGTTCCTAAGTATATTGGTGTTGGAACAGAGAGAAAAAAACTAACTGAATCTGTCCCTGACAGAGTTACTTCAAGAAACATCACTCAGTTGCACTAAAATAGGAGTGAGGACTCTGGATTTCCAGATGTTTTGGCTACAACAGCCATTATTCCTTACTCTCGGCTATGGTGGCTGAAGCTGCTGAGAGCTAAGGTCCAAACCATATAGAGGACCAAAGGCTCCTAACTTCTACATTAAAAAAAATTAAAAACCATGATATTATTAATATTTCACTTCATATCTTCTATTTTTGTGAGAGAGCTGTTCTGGTTATTAATTCCAGGCCTCTCCAAGACTTCTTTTGGTACTGAAAACTGACACATATTTCTATTATAAGATAAGCTTTATTGGTGGTAAATGAAGCAGCAGCTGGTCCATAAAAACCAAGCATCACAGTCTTTTCCTAGAGATGTATGACTTTCTGGCAGACAGAAAATCCATCAGTGGACTAGATAGTCTCCCTTGGGTGCCATGAAGCGTGACCAAAAACATCCTGTCATTTCCTCCACTTTTCTCCCTTCTAAAAGCAGAAAAACAAACCAGGGCAAACGTGTTCAACAGAACTTCTGCCTGGAAACAAAGTGGAAACCAGTGAAATTAAGAATACAGACAGCAACCAGAAATCTGGTTGCTAAATTTCAGACTAAAAGCGAACAACCTTGGAGAGTCTAAAAACCATTTCCCACCAATTCATATCTATGTAAGGCTGCATCAGCCCCTCTGGGCAAAACTGGAAGTGACTGAGCCGGTGTGGTGTAATAGTTTGAGTGCTAGACTATGACTCAGGAGAGTAGAGTTTGAATCTCCACTCAGCCATGGAAACCCACTGGGTTACCTTGGACAAGGTCACACTCCCTCAGCCTCAGAGGAAGGCAAAGGCAAATTCCCTCTGAACTAAACTTGCCAAGAAAACACCACAATAGGTTCACCTTGGGGTCTCCATAAGTTGAAAACCACTTGAAGGCAAACAACAAGGCCCATTGTGGTTTCTAAAAACAACAGCTGGTGAGGATAAACCAAGGTACATTTTGCAAACCTTGTTACCTGGAGGATTCCAGAGGGTTTATTTTCTATCATGCCTCTTTTTGGTGATGTGGGCCTCCATGGGCTTTATGTGGCCTTCGGACTTCATGATTTCTACCTGTTTTAGGCTCCTACAGTATCCTACACTCCACAAGGTAGCCTTTTATGGTGGTCTCTAATGTTTCTAACATGCATTACCAGAGCCAAAACGACTGTAGCCCAACCTTCCTTCTTTGGGTTGTTTTTTAAACCTCAACCTCCCAGAGTCAGAAAACAACTAAAATGAAAATATAATAATACAGGACATTAGCACTGAAAAGTAGTTTTGTAGTCCAAACACCAAGAAGATTTAAAATGCATTCAATTGCATCTATTTCTTAGCAGCCTGGGGCATTTTAACTTCTGCACCTAATATGTACGATACTGAATCAGATCTTACTGATGTATTATTTGTGCTTTTATTTGATAAGAACCTGTCTACATTAGGCAAAAAACAAACAAACTGACAAGGAAGCCATTTCCAGTTTAAACTTGGTGGGAGAATGAGGTAGTAAGAGCTCCTTAAGCTGTTTTATCACACAATCATCACTTTTGAAAGCCTTATTTTTGTGCCGGAGTTTTTCCATCGTGGGTGCTCTGGAGGAAGGCAACAAAAGGCCTTGGGTACCACATGGGGCTACATTTTGCATTCCCTTCAACGAGATATTGACCTACAGACATTAAGTTGAATACGTTCTCTCTCCTGTGCATATTTCATTTTTTTTTTTTTTAACAGTGATTACTACACGAGATTTTAAGGGAAAGTGTTTCACGAAGAAAATCATTAAGAAGCCTACAATTTTGGTCTGTTACTGTGCTGGGTTCCTACAGCAAGAGAAATAAGAATATTGCGCAACTCAAAGCAAAACAAAAAAATGCTTAACAATTCTGTCTAATGTAATATCCATAGGAAAGATCAATTAAAACTCTAACAGAACATAAAATTAGTTTTGTGATCTTATGGGTCAATGAAAAAACTCAAGTACCATCTTCAGAGCCAGTGATGATAATAGGCAGTTCAGGATGGAAACTAACACATGACACATTTTGTGCATGTCCCTCCAGAGTCTGCACGCAAGTTTTATTCTGGAAGAAAAGCAAAAGATGAATAAAAACTTAACAGTACTATTTAACGTCTGATAAATCACTAGAACTATAAACCAGAATAGCAGTGTTAAAAGGGTTTTAAGGGGGAAAAAATCCGTATCTTTAAATTTTGAGTTAAGAAGCTAGTTGTTCTCCAATTTCATGTTATCCCATTTTAGTAACAGAGGATACTTTTAATTACTAAAGTAGTTGCATACTGCCCTATATTCGAGATTCTTAGAGTGATATACAATAAAATCAGTGTTTACAGTTTACTAGAACATTTGTATCTTGCCCTAGATCTAAGGATCTTAAGGTAGTATACAATTCAATTAAGTTAATATCAGTTTTAAATAATTTAAAGCAATTAGGATAACTTAAACTAAAAGCATGTTAAACAATTTTCAAAGGTAAAGTGGGCTGACTTAAATCCAATTAAAACAATCTTAAGAGCTTTTTTTTACACCATGCTCTTCTACAGATTTGGATGAAATTAATTAGGTAACAAAAGCCTTAGTAAAATTTTTTTACTTCGTGCCAGAATGAGAGTGGTGTGGGTGCCACTTGGGCTTAAATGGGAAGGATGCTCTATAACCAGGGCATTACAGCATACACGTTCTCACACAGAGTATTGTTCCCACCAGTTGGCCCTTCCAACAGCTGTTAATCCTCAGCCAGGCATTTAACATACCTGATAATCCCAGATCTTAACAAGGCGGTCATCTGCTCCTGAAATTAGGTATGGTTTATCACCTCCACTATAGTAATCAATACAATTTACACCCTTTTCATGGCCTTCCAAAGTGAAGTTTGGTGAAGAAGAGCCAAGCTGCCAGACCTTGCAAGAAGATAGAATTAATGAGTAGATACTGCTTCTTTAATATTCAACATCAAATAAAACTTTTGGAAAGCTTTTTCAAACTTTTAAGTGATAGAAGAATAAAGCATACTCTATAACCATCTGCTAACTTTGTAAATTTAGTATTGAAAATAAAGACAGAACTAGATTCTCAACTGCAATACTAGATTCAGTAGTAAATTCAGCTACATTAAGCCTATCAGGATTTTATCCCAAATCTTTGTGAATACAATTAAGTGAAGAAAACATCCAAGTATCATGTGAAAAGAATCACATTTTAAAGTTCATTTAAAAAAACAAACAAAACAACAGCAGTTCTTTCACATTTTTCAATGTCTTTCGAATTACTCCAAGTGGCACTAAGAAACAAGCTGAAACAAGATCAGCCTAATTTGTCTATATTTCTATACATACAGCAAACTTCACACAGTGCATTCCCTCTGAAGGCAATTTTCCACCTTTTAACTCATGTAGATACCACTAATGGCATTCTATGTCAAGAGATTCTTGTCTTGCTCATCTGCTTGGGGGTGTAATCCTGTGACCAACAGAGGACTCAGGCCCTCCTGGATCTGCTCCCCAAATTACCCACCCACACAACAAAAATCTGGGGCTAAAAAGCAATTTCTGCTCTTGGAAATAATTGTTTTCCCCATCCCAGTATCTGGAACCTATCCACTCTGATCTACCTCACAGAGCTGAGCCTCCACAACACCATCTGACAGCCACAAGCAAGAATGCAAACACTTTATTGCAATGACTTTTGACCATTAATCATGCCTAAATACTGAGGGATCACACTTCTTTTTGAAGAATCTACTGCAACATCTGTGTTAACCACTATACTGAGTATATATTAGCACAGAAAGAAATGTTATCCAGAATATTAAGCAACATAAACAGTAATCTGATTCAATACCCTTCAGATCTAAAGGCTGTTAGTTCAACAAGCAGCTGATACATATCTACAATATAAAAATAGTGCACTATATTTCACTTCAAATTAATAATTTTGTCATTCAGGTAACAAATCACTGTACCTTGATTGTCCTGTCCAAAGAAGCACTGGCAAATTGGTTATTGTCCTTCGGATTTATGACAATCTGCATCACATAATGAGTGTGCCCTTCAAATACTTGTGAACAGGACCATTTTTTGTCCCAGTCCCATAATTTAATAAGCATATCATCTACAAGGAGGAAAATACATTATTCAGGGAAAGATCTTCAACAACCTTCATTACCAACTTCATAAATAACATGTATTACCAACTGTATGTTTACTGATTGCTCCAAAAAAAGAAGTAAATTGAATAACAAAATTGCAAAATTTTCTTTTCAGTTTATTAAAGATCTCAATCTTTAAGCATCCCATATGACTTAAATGCTTATAACACGGCAGGCAACCTGCTGTTAAGCCTCTAACTCACATTAGTTCCACCAATTAACATTAACGGTCAGGGATGATTGGAGTTCTAATCCAACAGTTTAAGGTCAAGAGGTGTCTCGCACTCAAATTAGGGCACTCAGTAGCTGCATCTGCAAGCCCTGACAAATCAGCTTTTGGGAAGTTCTGGCCTATGATGAATGAGGTTCATGCTAATATACATATGCCATTTGTTCCTGCTTGGATTCTTTCACTACTATGAGCCACTTAACCAACTAGGAACTGAAAGTGTACTGTGTTGCCCAAAGTTGTAGTCCATGCTTCTCCTTCCAAACAAGCCAGGAACAAACTACAGAAACCAGAACTCAGTTTCAGATGACACAGAAAATATTTAATTCCTAGTTAGAGGGTGGAGCCAAGCACCTGCAAACAGATTTTGTGCACAAGCCAGTAATGTCCAGAAACCTCACTTACTGCTACAGGTGAATAGAAACACTAACTCCAATTCTGAAACTAACTGTGGCACTATGTTGTTTCAACAGACTACTCATTCAAGCTAAACAAAATTTCTGCTAACCTGTTTATCAGATCTACTCTGTCTTTAATAAAGAATACAGAAATTAGACAGCATCATACCTTAAGCATCCATGGCTACACTCTGACAATTCTCCTATTTTTTTCTTGTCTTAACCAGGGGGAAGGTATTTCTCTATGACTGTTCTGCCCTCAGGAAGGTTCAGAGCACTCCTTACTCTATATTCCAATACTGCTGAGTTACAGATGTGTTTTAAGCAAACAGATATTATTTGTCATGAACATCTGCAGCTGCTGCTATTTGATCAAGTTTGGAAGGTCTAGGTATGTTTTATTTTTATTTTTCTCAAGTATTTCTAAAGCATGCCCTCATTACACAATTTCCCTTACAATCTTTCTTTTCAAATCCTTTGGAAGTTTGCTGGCTCTGCCCACTTTCCCACCCCCATCCCCCAAGGAAAATTGATTACAGATAATTTCATTTCTGAAAAATACAGGAGATGCATGCAGGCAAAATTTTGATTTATGAAATACTTGTGATACCAGACTAAGCAACGGGGTATAGAATAAGATAGCCATAAAAAGTAGACAAAACAATGGGGGAAAGAGGCTGAAGGACACAACCACGAATGCTATACAGACTACATCCAGCTACCTCCAACTGTACATTCTGGTCAAATTCTCCAGCAACCTGCTATCATGTTGTCACATTACCAAAATACATTCAGAATACTACAGAGCTCAAGTTCTTAGAAGGTTATAAAAAGTTATCAAGAGAGAACTAAGAAAAAAGGCTAAGTAATGAATCTAAATGCTTACCACTGCTAGTTAGAATGAAAGGCTGTGTAGGGTGCACAGCAATGCAGCGGATATAATCTGAGTGTGCTTCAAACATGTGAACTCTTTCCAAAGTGTTGTAGTTGAAAACTCTAATTTGCATGTCATCCTACAGAAGAAAGAAAGCCCAATGACAATCAGATTTTTTGTAAACTGGTCTGAATGTACAACTAGAAATACTGAATTTTTCAGGATAACAACACTGTACATGGTAGGGAAAAAAACAGACTACTTACAGCTCCTGTAACAACCCAGTTCTTCCTTGCCACAAATTTAGCTGCTCTGACTGGCAAGTCACATACTTCAAAAGTCTTGACTAGTGTCTGAAAATAAAGATTGGCTCTTATGTCATCATTTATTTATGCAAAATGGCTTTTTAAACATATTTTCAGATGGCTATTTCTCAGCCACATGAATATAAATAAGGTAAAATATTTCAAACATCACTTAACTACTGTTAAAACTTAGTATTGTCAGGAAAAGAAATAAATCACACAATTCAAAATCGCTGACTGCTTGTAAATAACAGGGAGAAGCACATAATTAACATACCTTGGGCAGTGGATTCACTGAAAAAAACAGCAAAAGTGGTGAATGTGTCCTAATATGATTAAGGAAGACCCCTTAATTGCTGTTAAGTTTTAAAGAAAACACAGTGATGCTGATAATAGACTCTCACATCTACTATATAAAAGTCGATGTTTGTGAGTTTGTCTGCTCATCTGCACCAGCAGGCGAAGACCTCATACAATTGGCTGAGTGTGAAGTGAGAAGATCTCATACGATTGGCTGGCTGTGAAGATTCTATGGAATCCTGGGGTTTAAGAATACTCAGCTGAGAGCTCTTGGGCCTCAGGCCGGTTGCTGTGGAGATGAGACCTACCATCAATAAGGATCCCAGAAAACATTTGGGAGGCATATGTGAGAAAAATTAAAGTGACATGCACAACATAGTTACAAGGTCTTCTCACATCACACAGTACAGCATATGGGTTCCATATGTGAGGAATCTTAAAGTTGAAATTCAAAACAAAAAATGCTTCCAGAAAAACATAAAGCCATTGCACAAAGTCAACAGAAAGCAAAAAAATAAAAAGCCAGTACATCGAAGTCGCCAGACAACACAGATTGGATTGGGGAATATGGGGAAAAGTTTCAGGTACTGGAAAAGACTGGTAGCTATGGCAACAAGGCCTAGCAGCAAGGAGGAGGACAGTGTATTCCCCAGGAACCCAAACTGTATATGTAAATAACTCTGAATATGGACTGCACTGGAAAACATGGGGAAAAGTTACAGGTACTGGAGAAGACAGTTTGGTGAGTTCTTAAGAGGAAAATAAAATCCCAAGCGACGCCAGGTAAATACGCTAGTCACATATAATGGTGACCTGGCAGGCAGTAGCACACTAATAAACTATGGTTTTTACAAAACGTCACTGAACAAATTTTGTATGAAACCTTACCTGTGTTTCATGATTCCAAACACAGACACTACCATTGTAAAGACTAGCCAACATCCATGGCTCTGTGGGATGCAAGTCCACACTCTTCACACGGTCAGATCGAGCTGTGAGCTTACGCTTTATATCAAGTCGGAGAGGCTAAACGTAAAACACATTTATTTAGTTATTTATTGTTTAACATATTTATACTTTAAGGAAGACCAACTGAAACAACCAGTCACATTTGTAGAAGAGATACGGATTGCCCTAGCCTCAAAATAACCAACATCTTTCAGATATTGCCTCGAGTAACGCAAGGATTTAGTCCAGCCCAATTCATACTGTAAACTGCAGCAAACCATTAGCTGTCTCCACTGAAAAAATCATTCTCATGCAAAATAAACAAATTACCCTATATCCATATTAAACAGCTGGAGATTGTCCTGTATGCAAGACATTTACAAATATGAAAATTGTTTAGGAATCCTAGAGAAGTGCTGGAATGGAGAATACTGCTACCATTTTCACAGAGAGTGGAACAGACAAAAAAGCAAGTTCACACCCTTCATGAACTATGCACAGCTTCTATTAGAAGGTACATGGAAAGTGAGAAAACATCAAGAGAACAGCTATAGTACGTTGAGAAATTTGGTAGATGTCTCTTAGTGCTCCCACAACATAAATCACTAACAAAGATCAAGTTCATTTCACAGCTGTTGCTAACCAAGATTGATAGACTTGGACTAACTGGATCACCACTTATTCTTTATAGTCGGTGGTGATTGTCTATTATTGTTCCTTTTTAGAAAGTGTGAATTAAAGCAGCAACTACAACATCCCTCTGAATTTTCACACATCCACAGATTAGTGGGGCAGCCAGAAGAAAGTGGGGGCATAGAAAATTTGCTTCTTTTGCTGCAGCTTACTGAATTGATGCTTTCCTAAAGCTATCCACCATGGCCTGTATTTGGTTCTCTTCCTCAAGAGGGTGCAACTGAGGGTTCCAAGTTTTTAAAAAGTGGATTTTTTTTCAAACATTAGGAAAATTTCTTTTTTTACATTATGAGTTGTCTGACAGCAGAACAGAGTACCTCAGAAGGCAACTGGCTCTCCTTCATTAGAGGTTTCTAATCATAGATGCTTTAATTGTGGATTTGTTGCACCTTCAAGATAGGGTAGGGTATAATCTTTTTGAACACAATAATTTATGACCCTCCCCTCCAAAAATTTCTTTCCTGGTTAGCCACAAACAGTAATGCTATCACAAAATATATGCAAGCTCTGCAAGGCATCTCATTAGAATAGAGGCCTGACAAGTTAACAGGCTCAAAAAGGGAGCAGACTGTTAATTCCCCAACTGAAGAATGAGTTACAGGTCGGCTGAGTAAATGAACAGAGCACTCAGCCAACCCTTGTGGAGCAGAAAAGTTTGGGATGCCTTTGCAAGTAACTTGAAAGTAGCATCTGCCAGCAATTTTGGAGGCGAAGAGACAAGACTTCATCCTGCAAAGCAGGCACAAACCAACAGGAGAAGCTTTTCCTGTCACTGCAGATTTATGCTGGAAAGCACTGTACCTGCTACATCTCCACCTCCTCTGCAGCTTATTAAAGAGGGAGGTCTGCGGTAGTGGTGTTGCTTAACAGTTAAGGTAGCCAGGTGATGTTCAGGCATGGGGCTCTTGTAACTTCAGGAGTTATATAGTCATATAAACACACCTGCTAAAAGCCCCTCCTTTACAAAAGTACGAGAACCTGGTCCCTTATTGCACCTGCCAGCCCTATGCGCAATGGAACCAGCTGACTGGCGGCGCCACGATGGACAGAAGGCTCTAACCAGCGCGGCGACATTTGTGGGAAGCGTCCCCTCAGCGTCTGTCATACAGGCCTCTTCTTCCTTTCTTCCCTCCCTAAGGGTCTCACCCCCGACCCCAAGCCATAAACGAAGGGTTACATTTATACCACAGCAACGCCCGCCCCGAGCCCTCTGGGGCGCTCGCAGGCGCCCCCCACTCACCATGGCTCCGGCTCCCCCCAGGGCCGCTCCCGCAGCCGCTCCGCGCTCCCAGCCTCGCTCGCAAGCCAGCTCACCGACGTGGAGCTTCCGGCTTCGGCCGCTCCCGCGAGACGTTGAAGTCAACGCGAGAACACTAAACGTCACCGCGTCCGCCCGCGGAAAGGAGCGCGTGGGGTGCATCGTAGATATACGAAAGGAGCAGACTGGCCATAACGTGGTCCCAGCTGTCTTTCTCTTTTTTTAAAGGCTCTCGAGTGGGACTCTCCAGCAGCTTAACCCCATCCATTCCTCGTTGTAAATAAGCGGCACTTCGATGGCCAATAACAGTATCGCCGTTGTGCGGCTTTTGTGGTTGTGTTCAGCTGGAAGCAAATATAACCGAGTTTTCCAGCCTGACGTCAAAGGCAGTGATTCAGGGCTGCAGATTTGCTGGGCCATCCCATACCTGGACCGTTTCACACTGCCCAGAAGAGAGCAGTCGGATTCCGCTCTCAACTGCAAGGATTCCATAGCATAGAATACTGGGATTTGTAGTTTCATAGGTACACGTCTCGGATTCTCCGCGTGGCTGGCGATGTCAGACCCGCCGTGTTCAGCAGTGTTTGGCTCCAGCGCAGTTATACACGGGTCGTGTTGGTACCGCTCAGTTCCGTTTACAACCGGCTCTTGACACCGTGCCTGAGTTACAGTAGTGGGGAGGGAGCGCCTTAGGCACGCCGTCTCTCCAAGCGTTGCCAGCAACCAAGGCCTTTCCGCCCTACACTGTTATACCGCTATGATTCCACTTCCAGCATCCTATGGAATGCTGGAGTTCGCAGTTTTGACAGGGGCCTTGAGGATTCTCAGCCAGAGAGCTCTTCGGCCTCAGTAAACTACAAACCCCAGGATTCCACAGGATGTTGAAAGAGGAATAATAGCACTGTAAGTGTAGGGCGGGAATGGCCTAAATATCTTGAAATGCACAGGTGACATAAAATGAGCCTCTGGTGGAAAATCGGAAAGGAAATGGGGCCGAAAGTTATCAGGCAGCCTCATTTTCAGAGAAGGGGTTTACCACTCGGTAAATGCACCCGAAGAAATGGGCTTCTATCCACGAAAGTTCATAGGACGTTAAAAAAAAAAGTTAATCTCGAGAGTGCTCTCACGTTTCCTTCACCCTCCTTCCTCCTGTTTCTGCTGGCAGAGACCAACACAGCGGCTTCTTTAAACGCCACACTCTCACCTGCGGCTCTCTCTCTACGGTTCTCCGCGCGCCTTGGCGCCCGCCGGAAGCTCTGTTTTTTCCACCGCAAAGCATGCTGGGACGAGCGGGCCAACGCTCGAGTCCTCGGAGGCCGAGGCTCTGGAACGGCGGCGGCCGGGACCTGCAGTGTCCGTTTCTAAGAAGCTGAAGAAAACGAAGCCGTGGCACGAGAGCACTGTTATGAAGCATTATGGACGTCACGTGCGTCACTTCTGATGGTTGTGCAGGATAATGCCGTTGCCATAGGGATTATTCCAGGGGTGGCTTCAGCTTCCATCGTTTTCATCTTGCATTCTCAGTATTATTTTAAACCTTTTACTGGTGATCAGTTAAGGAAAAAAAAAACGGCCTTCTAAAAGCAGGCTAGAGAATTTGTATACTGTATTGTTTTGTGACTTCCTATGCTCTGTGAATTTATGTATTCTGCACATATTTCTAGTTCCTTTTCCAGAAGTTTTTGTATAGTTGAGTTGTTTCATTGCTGTATTTTTTTTGTATCAATTTTGTTTAAAATACTTCTTTACTTCAGTGCTTCAATATGATTTTTGCACAACAAAAAAGCATTTTTAGTTAATGGTTGTGGTACATCTTTTGTGTTGGAATTGTGGTCTGATTGTAATGGCTTCATACCTTGCTCAACTGGGGGGAAAAGCCCAGCTTGTATTAAATAATATACTTCAACTTTGCTTTTGATGAATTCTAAGGTATACTTGCAAGGGTTGATTTTAGCTATTACTACCTTGTAATTTGAATAAATTCCTCTGAATTTAGTAGACTGGAAGCTGGGAATAAGACTACAATCTTACATGCACATAGCATAAATATGACCTGTTGAAAAGAGCAGTACTTTCTTCTGAGTATATAGGAGTACAGGATTTAATTTTTTTTCTTATTATTTCAACAACTCCTCTCCCCGGTTTTTTCCTAATTTTTTAACAGGTGAAGATCTGCTTCTAGAAGGGTCATATTGCTTCATAACTTATGCAAAGATCAGCTTTCACAATGAGGTCACTGCTGACATTTTGTAAATCTGGACACATTTTTGAATTCAGCAGGAGCAGAATTTGTTCCTAAGTGTTATCTGATTCAATAAGTGTCGCAAGATTTTTTAGAGGGAGGCTGTTCCTCTTGAAATCAGCTTCCTTGATTTGGTTGGACTCTCTCAAGAACCCCAACGAGCACAGCCAACAGTCAAGGATTCTAGGAGCTGAAGTTCAACATTGCACAGCTTAAGTACCACTGATCTAATGGCTCACTCCTTGTTCTACTACATATGTCTGTCACAAGTAATTATTATCAATTTCAGTAGGACTTATTCTCAGGTTGGTATATATGGAATTACAGCTTCAGTGAATTAACCCTTAATAACAAATACCAGCAACATCCAATGCTTTTAGTGCATTTAGCTTTTATAGCAACTTAATGTAAAGAGAACAAATGTAAAAACAGCATCAACAAAACGATAGTTGAAACAATTATATTTAGCATACTAGGACAAGAAAGGATGGTTAGTCCTAATATATATCCAAAATATTGGCAATTTTTTTTTAAAAAAAAATCATCAGTCTTGCCTTGTATTATTTGGGAGGAGAGAGGAAAGTAATAACATGTTCAGGTTTAAAAGGATGGCTATGAATCAACGGAGCATTACTAGTAAGTGCAGGCCCACCAGAGTGTGGCCAATACATTTAGGATTAGAATGTTACTCATGCCTGACTTTCAGAATACACAACAATTTAAAAAAAAAAAACCCCTACAAACTTTGAATCACAAAACTTGCACAAAAGTGTTTTGAGTACAGATTGTCCGGAAATATAAAATATCCAATTACCCATAAATGAAATGTAGCCTAAAATCAAGACTTTTGTCTTAAGTCTTAGTCTCAAGCAGTCTCCCTTTTATTATTATCAGTTATAAATTGTACCTTAACCATTGCTACAGAGATTGGGCAAATAGAGTGAAATATCTCAGGCTTTGCTAATTAATTGCCACTGAGGTATCCTAAAACGTTCATCCTCCCAGCCAGGCCAGTCTGAAATCTGATTTGACAGATTTTGAACTGGTCTGCTGAAACTTGGGACTAGTGGTAAAGTGTCTATCCCCTTTAGTCTAAGGCCTTAGACTATCTCAGATGAATGTCACATATGCAATTCCCTTTTAATTGTCCCTTCTGCTACTGGCACAAGAACAGATTACCTTCTGGTACTGCCTGTATATTTTGTCATTTGTACTAGTTGTAACTGTCTGAACTAGATGCTCTCATTTGAAAGAGCTGTGTGGTTACTGGCCACTGTGTCATAATTTTCAACTAGCCAGCTAATTGGAATGGTAGGTTTTGTGGCATGTGTCCTTTAAGAGGCCTGGGCTGAAAGTATATCAAAGCACTTCATTAACCCATCTTGAACAGATGGTAACTGCTCTCAGATCACAGAGATCTGTGCTGAATTGAAGTTAGTGATCTAACTGTGCCAGCATATGTACGCCATCATCCATCTGTTCAGTCTTGAACCTCTGAGCCAAGTACCTAGGAAATAATCAAGTCTACAAATTATGAGGCCTGTTGGATATATCATGTTCTCTGTCCAGCCTAAAGAATAATTGTCCTGCAACCCTGTACATATTTATCTTTGAGTAAGACCCACTGAGTTCAATGGGACTTACTGCTGAGTAAACAGGATTGCACTGTGAGTTATCATCACTGATAGCCTGACTTCATTCCTGTTGTTTGCCCTTAATGACATCTGACAATTAACATTTATACTTTACACATGGGTGGTACACTGTAGCATGAACAATGTTTTGCGTTAACGTGGACCTTCTCATGTGCTAAAGGGCATAAGGGCAGGCAATGGAACAGCGGGGAATTAAAGAAACCAAATGGCATAATAAAACACTTTGATTTGAACCTTCTTAAATATTGAGATTTACTCCTGGATAACTCATTTTCCATAGGAAGGCCCCATGTGCTGAGTGAAGTGTGCATTGGCCCAGCATACATCCTGGGGAGCTTCTGAGGTCATTGCCTCACTACATAGTTATAGTGCTATTATTCCACATTCAACATCCTATGGACTCTTAAAACCAGCCTCAGAGATCAGGCTAAGAAAGGATGTGCAGTTAACCATTCGGACTTTGAAGAGCTACGGTTTTCTTCTCAATGTCAAGAAGAGTGCGTTAACGCCGGTCAGGGTGCTTACGCACTTGGGAACGCGGATAGACACCTCGAAGGGGAGAATACATGAGGGGCCTGGAAGCCATGCCCTATGAGGATAGACTTAAGAGAGCTGGGTATGTTTAGTTTGCAGAAGAGAAGGTTAAGAGGGGACATGATGGCCCTGTTTAAATATTTGAAGGGATGCCACATAGAGGAAGGAGAGGGCTTCTTTTCTGCTGCTCCAGAGACCAGGACAAGGAGCAATGGATTCAAGCTGCAGGAAAGGAGATTCCACCTGAACCTCAGGAAGAACTTCCTTACAGTCAGGGCTGTCCGGCAGTGGAATCTGCTGCCTTGGAGTGTAGTGGAGTCTCTTTCCTTGGAGGTTTTTAAGCAGAGGCTAGACGGCCATCTGTCGGGAGTGCTTTGAGGGTGTTCCTGCATGGCAGGGGGTTGGACTGGATGGTCCGTGTGGTCTCTTCCAACTCTACATGTCTATGATTCTAATCCTGGGCTTTGCAGTTCAGGGAGGGGCTTTTAGAATTCTCAGCCAGAGCGCTCTTGGGCCTCAATAAACTACAGACCCCAGAATTCTACAGGATGTTGAAAGTGGAATAATAGCACTATAACAGTGCAGTGCAGAAAGGGCCTGAGTAACGTGACTGTCAAGCAACTCCAGGAAGTTCAGCCAGGGTCTTGGGGCCCTTTTGCACTACACAGAGTACTATATTCCACTTTAACTACCATAACAACATCTTATGGAATCTTGGGGTTTGTAGTTTGGTTGGGCACTGCAGCTTTCTGACTGAGAATTTGAAATACCTCTCCTTGAACTGCAAATCCCAGGATTCCATAGGACAGAACCATGGCAGTTAAAATGAAGTCTAGCTAGAATTGTGAAATGTGAATAGCCCTCGCGTACTGCTCTGCATTGAACCTTTTTTTAAAAAGTAGAAGTCCTGAACAGTGTATTTTGTAAATAAAGTGACAACAAATAACTTCACAACAAGTATGACATGGAACTTTCTTTAAAAATCCCCACCAGTAACATAATTCAAATGCAACAAAACCCAAAGTTCACAAAACAGTGATATATTTATTGGGCCAATTAAAAAGCATAAAATATATCAAGGGAGCTTTTAAAGTTTCATGGGCTTCTTTTTCAGGCAAAGATGTTTAAAAAAACAAAAAGTGGACAATGATAGGCAGATTTACATTTTGTCTCAGATGTTACCTCTGTTGTCAGTTAGGGATATCAATATAGCCAGAGATCATTCCTCTTCTTGGATATGTGGGATCTGGGGACAAAGTGCAATAAATGACAGGCAATAAAATTTCAAAGCTGTTAGCAGCAACAAAATATTTTCCATTGGGATTCAGGCTAAATCTCTCCTGTACAAGGCTGACTGTCCCTTTCCTAGGCTGAAAACACTGAATTTCTCAAGAAGACTGCACTGTTAGATCTGAAAAAACTTTTAGGTGCTATATAGGTAAAACTTGCCAATTGTAGTCCAAATGAAAGCATTTTGCCCTTGTCAGAAGTAGAAACCCCAAAAGAGTTAAATCCCAGTCTGTTAACTCACTCTTGTTAAAGTCTCCTCTCATGCATCAAAATTTGGTTATCTTCAAATCCAGGAAACATATTCAGGGTATGTATGTTGGCCTGCAGAAAAATACTACAAGAGCCTCCCCCGAAACAGTTATAACTTTATGTAATATATCATGCAAGCTCTCAAAGCTTCAGCAGCTTCTTCATCAGGCGAAGATGCTAAAAATCATAAAGGAGAAGCAAATGGATAATCTTAGAGGCATACATTTTGTCTCAGATGTTTTTGTTGTCACTAAAGATGGTCTAGAGTAGAGCTTTCCAAACTATTTTGTTGTGACACATTAGTGTGTCAGCTGCAGTGTGTAGGTGTATCGCACAAACTAACTGGTGGAGGGGCTGCCTCTCCCACCGCTGCAGCTTCCCTGGCCTGAGGAAGACCCTGGTGGGAATGGCAGCAGTGGGGGGCCAGGCTCAGGTGGAGGGGCTGCCTCCACTTAGGCAATGTCTGCACTACAGTCTTATAGTCCAATGATTCCACTTTCAACCTCCTATGGAATCCTGGGGCTTGCAGTTTCCGGAGGGGCCACCTGGCCCCTCCCGAAACTGCAAACCCCAGGATTCCATAGGAGGTTGAAAGTGAATCATTGCGCTATAAGACTGTAGTGCGGACATGGCCTTACTGTATTACTTACTGAATTACTGTGTTCTGAAATGATGCATGTCTAAAAAGTGAAAAGTTTGGAAAGCTCTGGTGCAAAGGGATATCAATGCAGGCAGGGGGCACTCCCCTTCTTGCCTGTGTACTTTTCAGTTGGCTCAAAAAGGGTATAGCTATTTTGTGGATTTTGTCGTATTTTGCTGCATGACCAACACGGCTACCCCTGGATATACCTCATCTGGGCTTCTTAACAAGCACACTAATATAAGAAGTAAGCAATGAATTACTTTTCTAAAGTAATATTCCAGCTCTAATTATCAGTCTTTCCTTGTCACATAGACTGAAGTAGCAAGCTTCTTTATGCAACACACATTTTCACTATTGAGAAAGTAGAATGGGGATCCTATGTTGAACTGCTATTCCCACTGTCCTTCACCACTGGCCATTCTGGCTAGACCAGGTGGAAACTGGAGTCCAACAATATCTGGAGGTGTCACAGCTCTGTTTTCGTCTCCTGGAGTTTAAACCTTCTTTCCTTCTTCTGCCAGTTAAATTAGTCAATGGATACTAAGCATACGTTGCGGAGGAGTGTTCTGTTCCACAACTGGGTCTAGCATCTTTGTTTGGTACTGAACATTGACACGTGTTACTGCTATATGATAAGCTTTACTGGTAATAAATAATGCAGCAGATGGTATATAGCAAAGGAGTGTTTCAGGCCTTTTGCTCCTGAGGTCCAGCATTTCCTCACAGCCAATGGTAGAACCGGGCCACTAAATAAAGAGTCTGCTCAGAGTCTCCCTCAATCCAGTTCCTCATTGCTGGTGAAATAGTCCAGAAGCTAACAAAGAACATCAAAATGGGCAAATGTAACCTACTTCACCCTCCAATAGTCATGAGAATGAGACATGTTAGAGGAAAATTGTCTCCTCAAGCCCGTTCCCAGCCTTCGTATCTTTTCCCTGCCTCAAACTGCCAAGCTAATGCAGAAAAAGGTTAATGAACTCTGTCTATACCACTGGTCAGCTGTTAATGTTTGGTGTGGGTGTGTGTATAATTCTCACAGTTTTCTTAGGCAAGGAGTACTCAGAGGCGGTTTTGCCAGTTCCTTCCTCTGCGACTGGTGGTCACTGGTGGTCTTCAATCCAAGTACGAACCAGCAATGACCCTGCTTAGTTTCCAAGATAAGAGGGGATCTGGTGCCTTTAGGGTATTTAGGCCCTCAATGTACAGCAGGATTACCATATTTTGAAAATCAAAAGAGGACACATTTACTATTTGACTACTCCAAACCACTGGTGGCTATGATGACTCTCACTATAAATAACCATACTGTATAAGCCATGATAATTGCTCCTAGAAATTTTCTTAGCCTTCGTTGTATTTAAATGACAATTTTTAATAGATTATTTAGCAATATTTAAAAACACTGACAATTGATCTGGTTACCTTAGCAATCTCTCGACCTGGCATTAGAGGCTCACCCCTTGTGCCTGCTCATTCACTATTCCAGCACTGTAGGTTCCCACAACAACCCTGACAGGTACAGCATCAGCAGAGAAAACTGACAGAGACCAGAAAGAAGTATGATGATGTTAAATTTACGAGCTATGATCTTGCCCATCCCAACAGATAGGATATTCGCTGTACGAGAGTTTGTTTTGTCTCACACATTTGTGTTAGAAAGACTGCTTACTTCCAAGTTTCAGAGGTGGCGGGGGGAGACCTTGTAAGAAAACCTAGACATTATAAAAAGTTCCCTGGAGTTTAGGTCTGAAAAAAAGAACATGTCTGGGGAAAAGGAGGGCATAGGGCAACCCTATGTTTGGCCATGATTCCAACAAGGACTCCAAAACCCATTTTGCCTGTTGGCAGAGGCTCAACTCACTACAGAGCACAAGCAAGACTGTACCAGTCAGCCTCTATCTGACCAATGTCTCCTCCATAGAATCTACACAATAACAGGGTGTGTATTTTTTACCTTTAGGTGCTCTTTATGTTACCAGAAACCTCCAGCAAGTACATGCCCTCTTTGGTCATTAAAAAGGCCTATATATATATACATATATATACACATACATATACACATACCTATACACACACACACACACTTAAAAAAAAAGCTTACTTGACATTATGGCTTCAGTCTAAAATCACTCCCAAAACAGACATACCTGAAGTTGCATTGCAGAATAAACTGTTTTCTTTTTGAACAGACTAAATGAAATCCCACTGAACAAGGAGGTGCCATTCTAGAAATATTGCAATGAGTTGCTTGGGGGCTGCAACTTATGTTTTCATCCAAATCACTGCCAAAGCCACTGAGCTGCTGCATCAATAGAACATTTGGTTATTAAAAATAAAAGAGCAGTTTATTTTATCTGTAATCAAGCAGTATTCGCTTCAAGTTGCAGTAATTAGATTTTGACACTTGAATTGAGTTTTAGAAAGTATAAAAATGAAAAATGCTTTAAAACTGCTCTGTAATGTTAACAGACTTTGCATATTCTATTATTAACCAACTTAGTGTGATTTACTAGAGGCAATGAAGCAACAAGCAAATTAGAAACAGCTCAGAAGAGCAGCCTTTAAAAAGCTGCACAGCAACTGCAACCATGCTGTACTGCAGAGATGCAGAAGATTCTGAGAGCTGCAGTTTGGAAAAAAAAAATCCAGTCCCTGGTATAGTGATAAGTAGCACACTAGGTCCATAAGGTCTGCTCAGTCTTCTTACTTTGGATATAGGCGACAGGTTCCAAAACCCGATATACCTGGGGTCCCATACTGGGAAAACAGCAGGGTGAAAAATAAATAAAATTGTTTGCCATTTTAAGAAAAAGAATTTGGGATAGATCAGAAAAATCCAATGGCCCTCTTAACATATAGTCAGCCCTCCACTTTTGCAGGTTTAACTTTCATGGATTTTACTATTTTTGAGTTTCTCCTCCCCACTCCCCAAAAAAGTGCTTCTTTTTCAGGTGAACTTCCCCTCTCAATAGTTCTGATCAGGCCATACAGCCCTTTAAAAACCCACCTCTGGTCCTTCTCCTCCTCTGCCAGTCACTGCCTGTTAGCAAAAGCTGGATGGCAGCCCCATTTTTCAGCACTATAAATCTTTTCCCAATGCTCCCCATGCACCCAAGGAAGGAGAAGGGTGAGGAAGTATAGAGGCACCATGCCAACCCACCCCTTTCCCTGACCTGGACTGAACCCTGGGTGCCCCCTCTCCCCACTTGCCTCAGCCCCCTTCCCACACACACGCACATGTTGATATTTGCACTTTTTCCAGTTTTGCAGGGATCCTGTCCCCCTAACCCTAGCAAATGTGGAGGGCTGATTGTAAATTAGCTATCAATATATTAGTATATTGGCAGTAAATACATTTATACAGGCATACTTCAGTTTAAAAAGTCTCTGGCCTTTTCCACACAAGACTGTTATAGCGCGATGATTCCACTTTCAACATCCTATGGAATCCTGGGGTTTGCCATTTCGGGAGGGGCCACCTGCAAACCCCAGGATTCCATAGGATGTTGAAAGTGGAATCATCGCGTTATAACAATCTTGTGCGGAAATGGCCTCTGACAAGGAAGCTCCTTTTCACAAAGTCTTTTTATGCCCCTAGTCCCACTTTTCATTCTCATACTGTCACTGCAGTTTCTAGCCGGACTTGGGGGATATTAGATATCGTTTTGATATCAATAATTTGGCCTTCCTCACCTATTCCGCTCCACATGCTGCGAGGTCTCCAGACAAGCTCGCATACAGGCACGGCCGCTAATCGCTGTAATATTCCAAACAAATACAGGTAGGCCAGAAATAGCCAGACTGCCACTTCAGGAGACCTTAATGCAAGTACCATATTACGTATGCACGCCACTTACAAAGAACTCCCTGCCCCGAGCAGGCAGCTTGACGAGCTGAATACTCAATTGTAAAGCACTCCGCGTTTGCATACTGGCTACCCTACTGACAATTCGGACTTAACTCAATCATGCTAAATTCTGACCTTTCGGAGGCTTTGTCTCCAGCTTGAAACCCATTGTTTTCCCCCAAGTACGGACTAGCCTACGGCCACATTTTCCCCTATAAAAACCCCTGACTTTGAGCGCTTCCTCGGATCGCTCCCGACTTCCATCCAGCCTTGCTGCTGCTTTGCTTGGCGAACCTTGCCCTCAGTCCCACGTACTGAGAGCCTTCATAGCCACGAACTCTATCTTCAGACTACTCGGGCTTCAGGACTGGTGTAGTATTACCCATACCAAAAACCTCCCCTAAAAATCTCTCTATCCGACTCCAACCTTTATTTCTCTAGTTATCTGTGTGTGTTGCATACACTTGTTTGATTGTATTTTAATAAAAACAACAAGTATTATTTCACTTCTGTTTGCTCCTTGACTCGGCCTGACCCCGTAGACATCGGGTAAAAGATCTCGCTCCGTTGCCCTGCCTCTCGCAGTGCTAGCTTGTGCTCTTTGACTAATTTCTCCAACTTGCATAATTTGGAGAGCATTTAGGTGTCCCTCATGGGACCCCCAGAAATCAAGGTAACAATACTGTCTAGCTGAACTTTTTAAGCAGCATTGCCATTGGAAAGATGGCATAGAAAGTCTGAAGAAATGCAGACTTTCAGTTTTAGGTTGCAGAGATGTGCCTACATTAAACAATCCAATAAAGCTTTATCTGTGACAAATGGGATTCTATGCTAGCTTTGTGTGCCTGCCTGTAACAGGGAAGGTAAACAGCAGCTGCCTCCCGAATCCCTTATTGAGCACAGGTGAATACCAAAACAGAGAGAAAAATGGAAACCTGCTTCAAAAGCTGTATTCAGGATGTAAAACAAAAAAAGGGGGGGGGGCTAGATATCGGTTTGGGTACCAAAATGGAAAGCTTAGGAAAAAGTAGTGGCTGGTGGAAGAGACAACCTTCAGCACATTTTGGAAGAAGCCTTCTAGAGGTTTTTAGGAGGTCCAACATGTTATTTTGTACTTATACAAGACCAACTGGACCTGGCTGTTTAGTTTCAGATGTGCACATTCTTCATTTTCAGTAAAGAGTTTGCTGAAACATGTTGGGGTGCTCTTTTTTTGTGGTGTAGGAACCTGCCCCTATTCTTTCCATGTTTTTTCTGCCTCTGATACCAAAATTTCTGATAAAGAAGCCACACACGTGAACGCATCTGTTGTGTTCACTCTGGCATGCCCGCGCACACAAGCCCTGCGAATGTTAATGAAAGCGATAGTGCTCCTCTCAGCAGCCTTCCCCGGGGAGCGCTGACTCGGCACAAGGGGCCAGTTCCGACGGGCACGTAGCCATCGGCATCACCTCTAGGCCGCTCTCTGCCCCCACGGGAAGGGGCCGAGCACGGACCACCTGCAAGGCAAATCCTCTCCCTCGCTCTTCCTCTGCTGGGATATTATTACTTTTGCTTAGGAGCCCGGTGCCTTTAAATCCTTATTTTAATTAAAACAAAGTTGTCCTCTGCACGTGCACAGAGGCACGGTGCTTTTAAATTCCTTTTGCATAACAGCTGTAAAAGATGATAACTGGGCGTCTCTTTTATCTGAAGCGAGGTATTGGTCAAAAGCAGCCCGGAGCAGAAATGTTGACGAAGGGCGATGGCTTCCCAAGCGCTGAAATACGTGGCGCAAACTTTTCAGATAAGTTTCTTCCTTTTACTCTTAAGTCTCCTTTTCTAAACTCCCGCCCTTGCCAATTTTTATATTAAATCTCCCCCCTCACGATTTTCTCCTTTTATGGCCCCCACTCTACATTCGATGGTCCCAATTCGGACCGGTCCAAGCACGCACCTCCTTTAGGGTGAAAAACAGGAAAAAGAAACGAATCTCGAACTGCCTCCTAAGGAGCGAAAACTCCGCCCATGTCGGCACTGGACTCAACAGCCCCTCCCTAAACTGCAAACCCCAGGATTCCATGGGATGTTGAAACTGGGCTAATGGCGCTATAACAGTCTAGTGCGGAAAGGCGCGGGTGGGGCGGACTGGCCAGTGGAGCCAATCGTCGGCCGAAATCACGGATTGTTTACCGAGCGGCAAACGGAGCGAAGCCGAGCGCCGGCTAGGCCCCGGCGGTGTCTGTCGGGGAGCCGCTGCCGCTGTCGCTGCCGCTGCCGCTGCCGCTCCGCCCGCGCTGGGTTCCGGCGTCCTGCCGCAGAGCGACTCTCGCTGTTCAGCCATGAGTTTAGAAGCGATCCGGTACCGCAGGGGATCCCTGCAGATCCTTAACCAGCTCCTCCTGCCCCAGCAGAGCCTCTACGAGGAGATCGGCGGCGTCCGCGAGGGCTGGGAGGCCATCCGGGCCATGAAGGTGCTGCCCAAGCGAGAGGGAATTTCGGTGCCTTTCCGGCCCCTGGAGACCGCAGGGCTGCTCGGCGCTAGGGGGTCGGGGCCGAGATAGGGAGCGTAGAAGCAAGGCTTCAGGCAAAGCTGAACTTGGAAATGTTACGTCTTTCGGCCAGAAACATGTCTGCTTTTTGCTACTTTAGAGGCCGTGCTGTGAATCATAGGGAATCCTGGGATTTTTAGTTTGGTGAGGTGCTTAGAATTTTCTGCCCTCTTAACTTACAGCATTACAGTTCTCTGGCAGAGAATTCTAAAAGACCTTAGCAAAGCGTTTGATAATCGTGTTCAAACAGACTCCTAGGACTGGCCTTTAAGACAAATGAACACGCACAATTTAATCCGTGAATCACGTGGTTTCCATGCCTGTTTTAATGCCTTCTGCAAGTTATTGCAAACCAAACATAAAAATAATCCCTAGATAGTATACTATAGTAGTATATCTTTTCCCGTCCCAGATCAGTTGTGTTTTTTAACCAATTCTTTTAAGGTGTGATAAGAGTTCTAGGGATTTCTCTTTTTAGAAAAAAGGTATTCTCTGATGATGGGTAGTATGCTACAAATTGCAAGGACATTGATGCATATGTATGTGTGTATACAGTTATATATTAGTTATATATTAGCTTCCTCTTAGTTTCCTCTATTGCAGCTATCTTTTAGCTTCCTCTTATTTTCAAAACAACACAGTCTGAATGTCAACATTGTAGGTAGCAGAGAAGCCTCCACTGATGAACTTTCTGAGTTGAGAATGGTCCCCAAGTAACAATTCCTTTAAAATATGTCCTGGACCTCAGTGGACTGAAAATTGCATAGGATGAAGCCAGGACACTTATACTCTAATCCAGTGGTTCTCAACCTGTGGGGTCCCCAGTTGTTTTTGGACTTCAACTCCCAGAAGCCCTGAGCATTGACCATAGTGGCTGGGGCTTCTGGGAGCTGAAGTCCACAAACATCTGGGGACCCACAGGTTGAGAACCACTGCTCTAATCAAACTGCTGTAGCTGTGCAAATGTACTTTACAGCTCACCAAATTCCCTAGCAAGCATGGATGTGCTTCCCATAGGATTCTGATTGTTACACTCCACAGAAATAACTTTCAAGTTCTGTGGCAAAAGCAAGAATTGCTGGCAAGAGAAAGTAGGGATTCATTCTGTAGAATTTTAAAAGAGGCAAGATATTGGATTTTCTCTTCAGTGGCCTAGACTAAAGTTTGTAACTATTGTTCATCCAAAGAGTTCCATATGTTTAATGTAGGCGCCTTAGAATCAGTGTCTTCTGGAAATGTTTTGCTACCTTAGCTGCATACATAGAAGCCAGTGTGATTGGCAGTTTAGCCTCACATCAGCACCAGTGATAAGACAATACCTTCCACAGGAGGAGTGTTCAAAGGAAACTGCCATGTGTACTCCCGAGCATTTGCCACCTTAGACTGTCATGTTACTCTGCCTAATGATAGGACCAGCTTTGTTCCAGCCTGAGTGGAGTGATCAGCAAAACCACTTGGCACAGTTCCCGCCCAACAATCCGTTCCCTGTCTGTAGAAAACAGCTATTCCAGGAAGTTTTTGTAAAGAAAAAGGGGCCACGTGTAAACATGTGATATCAATATTCCAAAGAGGGATGTTGCATTAGAGCTACTCTGATTTGATTCTGTTGTTTGCTTAGGTCAGCTGTATGTTTCTTATGCTCATTAACTCTTTTATTCCTAAATACTCCCCATAGGGGATACTTAAAAACTCTATGGTATATTCTTTGCTGGGGGTCTAACACATACAGTTCTGATGCTGTGCTTGTATACCTTAGTCATAGGTCATTTCCTCCTTACACTATTATAATTACTTTTATTCCACTTTCAACATCCTGTGGAATTCTGGGATTTGTAATTTACTTAGGTCCAAGAGCTTTCTGTCTGAGAATTCTAAATGCCTCTCCCTAAACTGCAAACCTCAGGATTCCATAGGATGTTGAAAGTCAAATAATCGTGCTGTAACAGTGTAGTGTGGAAAGGCCCAGAATGTTTGCAGCTTTTCCATTGCTACATGACACTTGTCTTTTGCAAAGGCTGGTGGGGAGAAGCCACCTGCTCGGTATAGAGACACAAGTGATGGAATCTTTCCATGCAGTTAGTCTAGTAATATAATACCTGTGTCAAATGCAGAATGCTCACTCTGAGTAGAGCTGAGGCAACCCTTCTAATCAGCAAACAGGCCACCTCACAAAGCTGTGGTCATTTGGATCAGTTGGTTGAGGTGTGACACTTTTAAACCTAACAATGGAACAATTCTCTCAGGAAGTGCTTTCCAGTGGTCTTTCTCTGGGCCCTATAACTAGTGCTGAGAAAGGAAGTGAGGAATGGACAGGAATATTGTTTGTTTATTTAAAAGAACTGTTAGATGTTAGTTTATTTGCATAGGAAAAAGATCTGTAACCCATCTTTAACAGTAATACTCCCCACTCAAGTGGTGCACAACAGAACATAATATAAACAGCAGTAAGGAAAACATAATACAATGATTGGATTATAACCAGCAGTTAAAACCAGATTGCACCATCAGCCCCTTTAGAGTTCTAACTCAGTGACAGAGTAAAGGGAACCAGTGGGTCTTTATAGCCTGTCTCAAGCTTGTGCTGATGGGCCTGGTGGACATCAGTTAACATCAGCTGACATCAATTCAAACTGTCCTACAAATGGATAACAATAGGAAGTCTCTGTGGATATCACCCGAACTGATGTTATGGGCACGTACAGAAAGAAGGTCACTAGTGGTGATTGCAGGCTGTGGGCAGGTTGATATGCTTGATTCATATGTAAAGTCTGGACCATTTGTCTTTTCCACTGGCTTGAAATAATCAAGAGCAGTTCAATCAACACAGCTCCAAAACACCACTGATCAACAAAAACTTCCTCACTTTTCCCCCTTATTACTGAACCAAATATTTGTTATTCTCCCCCTCCTACTGGGGAAAGGTGAGGTATTAACCTGCTCCTGTGACTCACATGTCTGCACACAACCACTCAGGTTACAACAGAGTGCAATGGCCTAAATGCCTTGTAAACGAGCTACCTGCGACGCTGTGTAAAAGTTCACAAGAAGACCCCCTTGTTTTCTCCCACCTATCCTGTAGAGAGAGATGCAGTTTTTGCACGCACAGTAAGAGTTCCTGGCCAAGACAATTCCCCTAAACACTGCTCTGTGGCTATTTTACCAAAGAGATCGTCTGCTAGGGAAGTTTCAGATTGACTGCATTAAAATACAGCTCTTGTGAATTCTTTCTTTGTCTTCTTTTTTAACTAAACCTCTGTAAAATATTGCAAACAGATACAAATGAGCAAAGAGTATTTCTGGGAATATATGGGGTATTCTTGCTGCCTAAGTACACACTATCTCTCCTGTGCTCTCTGAAGCCAAACCTGAGCCCTGATACTTCTCTTCAAAATTTAGTCACTTTAATGTGCATGGGCAACTGCACAGGGGGCAGGGTCCAGTTCTCGCTCCATGATGCCTGTGGCTACACAGATAACATACTAGTTAGATTTCCATTTATTTTTGGCATTTCCGATTTTGATCTATCTTTATTTTTGCTTGATTTGGGGGCTGTTCCAGTTTTGGGGGATTTGCAGGATTGTGCAAGGAATTAAACCAAACTTAATTGGTGGACTTCAAGTCATGCTTTGGATAGTTTTTATATCATTCCTGAGGTATGTGTAGTTATTGATGAGAACCAGCATGGTGTGGTTTAAGTGCTGGACTTGGGCCATTTCCGCACTAGACTGTTTTAGTGCTATTATTCCACTTATGGAATCCTGGGGTTTGCCCCTCCCTAAACTGCAAACCCCAGGATTCCATAGTAAAAGTAGCATAATAGCACTAAAACAGTCTAGTGTGGAAATGGCCTAGGACTTGGGAGACCAGGGTTCAAATCCCCACTGGGTCATGGAAGGTCACTTGGTGAACTCAGACAAGTTACATTTGCTCAGCCTCAGAGGATGCCAAAGGCAAATCCCCTCTGAACAAGTGGTATGTTTGCCTTAGTGTTGCCATAAATCAGAAATGACTTGAAGGTGCACAAAACAAGAAAAATAATAATTATTAGTGCATATCTTTTGTTAAATGTATATAATGAAATATGTAAATCAGTTACAGATATGTATATGTACACACATACACACATCTGTATATCCTGGGTTATGGTGGGAGGGCTTTGGCAGTGCCCTCCAAGAGGGACAATTCTGCTTTAAAACAAGGCATATTGGACAACTACTGACAGGTGAATGATACTGTATGTAAAATAAAAATTAAATTATATAGATCAGAGCTTTCCAAACTGTGCGTTGTGACATGTTAGTGTGTCGGCTGCAGTGTGTAAGTGTGTCACCACCACCCTAGGCCAAGAAAGACCCCGGCAAAGGCAGCAGCAGGCCAAGCTCAGTGGAGGGGCTGCCTCTCCTGCTACTATCTGAGGCCGAGAAAGATCCTGGCTAGGACGGTTGTGGTCCCACCCCATCCTAGATACACCTCTGGGTACTGTGCATGTGTAATTGCGTTGAAACAGTGGAAGTGAATGTAAAAAGGCATGGCTACCTATCTGTAGGTGTGTGATGTGCGGGATTGTTCTCTCACTTTATCATTGTGGGAGTGGAGTGCTGGTGCTGTTATTTTCATTTTTAGTTACCTAAAATACAGTTGAATTACCCCCAAAATGGATAAGTTTCTAATTAAGAGTTTCATTTCTTATAATTTCATTATTACAATTTATGTATGTGTCTCTATCTCTTATAAGGGGCTAGTTTAGCCTCCGATTTGCTAGTAAAACTGCATTACTGTGTCTCGAAATGATGCATTTCTAAAAAGTGTGTTGCCAATATGAAGTTTGGAAAGCTCTGATATAGACCATACTCCTTTACATACAGTATCATTCCCCTGTCAGTGATTGTCCAATATAGTGTTCTAGAGGCCATTGTGCTTGTTTGTTTATGTGTTAAAACAAGGCATAGCCAGAATTGTCATTTGCAGCCGTTCCTGGTGTTGCTTTTATGCAGCAGGTCCTAGGGATCAGAAATTGCCACCTGGACGTACCAAGTTTGCCTACCGCTGCTTTAATTCCTTTCACATCACATCTATGCAACCAGGGAAACTATAAACTAGGCAGGAGAGTCAAATCCATTCAAGTTTTGAACTGATTGTATTTATTAAAAATAAGCAAAGAAAAGTTGTGAAACAATCAAAATAGAATGAACAAACATACCATTAGCTACTCAAGAGTGGGTCACCAGATCAACCTTTGGTGGAGAAACCTCCACAGACAGCTTTGAGCTTGAGACTCTTTAAAAGACGTGGATATTCTTATGTAGGACTTAGCCATGAGTCCCCCAATGCTTTCACAGTTACTGTTCAATGTTATGCTAACTCATGGAAAATTTTGCCTTTTGTTAAGAATAATTTCTGTTAGCAAGGTGAAGTAGGAGGGAGGTTAAATCCTTCACATGCTCTAAAACAGTTTCCTTTCTTTTAGGTCCGGGGTGCTCCAGCCATTGCTATTGTAGGCTGTTTAAGTCTGGCAGTGGAACTGGCTAACAAAAAAACTGCAGAAGAGAGTGTAGGCAAGCTGGAAACATTTGTGTTAGATTCGCTGAGCTATTTAGTGAGTGCCCGACCAACTGCTGTCAACATGGCCTGGGCAACCCAGGAATTGGGCCATGTTGTCCGCCAGGAGGCCAAGCGTGAAGGGTCTACTGTTGAGAGTTTGCGAGAAAGGTGAGGGCCCAAAAACCTCCCTGTATGTTACCTCCCAGTCCCCCCACGCTTTTTAGCTAAGAAGATGTCAGTCAGCATTGCCTCTCTTTATAGTGTCATCAGCTGGGCAGAAGCCATGTTAGATAAAGATCTCAAAGACAACAGAAGCATTGGGGACCATGGAGCATGCCATGTCTTGAAGCAAGTTGGGCAGGACAAGGTGACAGTCCTCACCCATTGTAATACAGGCTCACTGGCAACTGCTGGCTATGGAACTGCACTTGGTAAGAGACATCTTTGTTCATTTGAGAAGCTTCACCACCAAGTACAAAATAATCCCAATCACACATGACTTCTGACCCCTTTTCCACCCTACTGAAGTTGTCTTTTACCCCCACTTAATCTTTTTCCCTTTAAAAGAAAGGAAAGCATAGAAGTCCTAGCTGATTTGAAAACACAGGTTTACCTCCTTTCAGATGTTGGGCTGCAGCAGTCATCTTCCCTTGTCATTGGGTATGGTAACTATGTGACTGGAGTTGCAGTCAGCAGCATTTGGAGAACTACACTCTTAGAACTCAACTTCATAGGGTGACCCTTTCCTTGCTTTAACCCAGTGGTTCCCAAACTTTGGTCCTCCAGACAAATTGGACTTCAGCTCCCAGAATTCCTTACTGTTGGCCAAGCTGGCTGGGGCTTCTGGGAATTTTATGGCCCTGACTGGGAGTGTTTTGAAGTTTAAAACACTTGGAGGACCAAAGTTTGGGACCCCGTGCTTTAACCTAATGCCATCATTGTCAGTTACTTACAATGTTGCTTTTTAGGTGTTATTCGCTCCCTGCATTCCTTGGATCGTCTGGAGCATGTCTACTGCACAGAGACACGGCCATATAATCAGGGAGCCCGGCTGACAGCTTATGAGCTTGTATATGAACAGATTCCTGCTACACTCATTGCTGACAGCATGGTATCCATAGCTATGAAGGAGAAGAAGATATCAGGTGAATGTTTTGCAAATTACTTTCTCTGCTTAGTTGTTTATTCATTTCCAAACTGATCTAACCCATGTCTCTTGTGCCAGCCATTTAGTATTGTCCCTTGTTTTTCAAGTAATGCTATACAGGTATACTTCAGTTAACACAGTAGAGGTGTTCCTGGACATTACTTCTTTAACAGAATATTCTGTGCCAAAAGCAGAAATAAAACTGAAAGAGTAGGGGGGCAACAAGCTCTTGTCCTTTAAGCCATCACTGAATATAGGCAGTTATCAAGGCAAAATAGTATCCTACAGAACCCCTCTTTTGTGTTTTTGTGCACCCCCCCGCCATCTTCTTTTTCTTCTAGGGAATGCCAGGGGACTGGTGATGCAAAACAAAAATGAGCAATGGGTCCAAAGAGCAAACCAAAATGAGGCAAGCCTGTGCATTAATATATATATAAAATACCAATCTTAACGGTATAGAAATGAATTTACTCTACTGTTAACAACTGTACTACACTGTTAAACTGTGTAGTACAGTTGTTAACAGTAGAGTAGATTCATGATGATTCATTCACTTCTATATCGTTAATATTGGTACTTTGTATGTATTAATGCATAGGGGACTGGTGATCCCAGGATGGGGGGCTGGTAGAAATCCCTTGCTCCTCCAGGGGCAGGGGATACAGGTGCATTAGCCTGAAACAGAAGCAGATTCTCTGGCCCTCGCCATAGGAGGAAAAGTATGTACCTGCCTCAGGAGTACTGCATAATATTGGCAGGTTGCTGTTATTATAACCTTGTTGTGAGATATACAGACTTTGAGCTGGATCATGTTCAAAAGACTTTCTTTTTATCTTTTTGAAACCCAGCTGTTTTTGTGGGAGCAGACAGAGTTGTTGCCAACGGAGACACTGCCAACAAAGTGGGTACTTACCAGATAGCTATTGCTGCAAAGCAGCATGGGATCCCCTTCTATGTGGCAGCTCCGAGCACTTCGTGTGACCTGAGCTTAGAACATGGCGGGCAAATTATTATTGAGGAGCGGCCAAGCCAGGAGCTGACAGACATCAATGGCCTGCGGGTTGCAGCACCAGGTACCAAAGCATGGGGTGGATGTGGGCGAACAAACTGACATCTTCATTTTCATTACCGTCCAGTAATTTAATAGGTGAACACACCGGTCTACACTGTCCAGGTGTCACAAATTTTTACAGTGAGACTTTGTAAATGAAGGAAAATCAGCTGAAATATCCCCAGGTATATCAGAACCCAGCATTGTAGAATAGCATGGAGACCATCAACTGCTTCTGAAATGCTTTGTTTTTATTCATTCTTCAGTGATTGGAGCACATGGTTTCCCTGGCTAGTTCATGTACCTCTTTTTAAAGAGATCTGTGTCTCCCAGTCAGGGCCATAAAAGTAGGAAATTGAACTAGCTGAGTCAGGGTCTATTGGCCATTCTGGCTGGCCGGCCGTAGGAGATGTTGCAGTTGAAGGGCATCATGTCCTGGGGGGCACCAGGTTAGAGGAAGCTAGGTTAACTGTGTTTCTCATTGTGTCTGTTTGGTTGTAGCGCTGTTGGATCAGCAGGATTTTCTTTCTTTTTCCTTCCAGGCATTGGTGTTTGGAACCCAGCTTTTGATGTCACCCCCCATGACTTGATAACTGGTGGCATTGTCACTGAATTGGGTGTCTTTGCTCCTGCTGAACTTCAAGCGGCACTGACGCGGGTAGCAAACAAAGTGTGAACATATTCTGCTGCACTGGTTTTGGATTCTTGGTCAAGAATGTGAATTGGGCAGCAGATTGAGGGGTCATGTTCCTCACCTCAATCTCTGCCTTTGTATTACTGTTCTATTCTTTAATGAATAATCATTAACTGAAGAAGGTGGGCAATAAACACACATTGTATATGTACCTTCAAGCTACCTATTGACTTATGGTGACCCCATGAATTTCATAGGGTTTTCTTAGGCAAGGAATCCTCAGAGATGATTTGCCAGTTCCTCCCTCTGAAATATAGCCGACAACACCTGGCATTCATTGGCAGTCTCCCATCCAAGTACTAACTGGGGCTGATCCTGCTTAGCTTCCAAGTTACAGTTGCAGAAATAGATTGTCAGTCATGTGCATTATCTGTAGATCTAGAAGTAGCATCTAGCTCAAAGAGGGCTTGCTCTTGTTCGGTTTTTTCTTTTTTTATGATATAATCACTGTGTAGTGTCTAGTTTCTTAGGCTTACTATACATAATCCAGGTAAAGATGATGATTGTTGAACTCCTCATATCCTTTGCTTTTGCCATTTTCAAGAGCTATGTTTTTTCCCAGTTCTGGGAACCTCTTCTGAAACGTCAGAGAAAGACATTTTAAGTCTCAAGGCAAAATTCTTAAGGCAGAATATAACATCCTTTACATCCTCAGTGTGGAACTTATTTTGTTCTTGAGGAGTAAACTTCCCTTCAAACTTCAAACTTCCCTCATAGTCCTCCTTAGAAAAAGATTAATTCGTGTATGATTTCATCTGTTCATGTGGAGCTAATATTAGGGGCTCTTGTTTCCATACTGACTTTTTTAAATATCTTTTTTGCTGATGAAGTGTTATGGTAAACTAGAGTTCCTTTGATATAATATGAAACTTTTTATGAGTAAAATGTACAAGTACTGTTTTTTAGCTTTTTTAATGGGTTGGAAAAAAAGCCTGAATAAGATATAGCTGTGGAAAAAAACTCTGTGTTCTGCCAGCTGCTTATGTTTTGTAAGAGCAACAAAGCAAGAAGTAGTTTGGGGTTTTTGTGTGTGTGTGTGTGTGTGTGTGTGTGTGTTTTTGATCAGACTCAAAGCAACATAAACTTGAGTACCTTGTCTTCAGGAGTGATCACTCAGCTATACCTGGGAAGGTCACAAGCAGGGTATGTTGTTAGACATGTGCACTTGTTTACATGGTGTTAATGAAAGAAAATTAATTTCTGAGTAAGTAAAGAGCTTGTGCATGTCTTGAATTACTAGTTCAAAATAGGTTTTGCCCTTTTTGGTCTTTGTAATAGTCCATGCATTGTAGGTTAAAGTAAACCTTTTGGTTAAATTCTGTATCCTTTGGTTAAACTAAATACTTCAGACATTCACAGGTAAAGTCACCTAAAAATTGCATACTGATTTTGGGTTGCTCTTTTTCTGAATTGACTGCCAAGTCTTCAGATGGCTTTGTTTAATCACTTGTTGCTGATCATCCCAAACTGCCCTTAAAAATCTCACTGGTTTTGTACTTTGACCTGAGTTTAATCTTATAGCTGCAAGAAGTAGCTGAAATTCTTCGTAGCAATTGCCCTTTTCCCAAATGGTTTTGTTCCAGGAAAGCTGTTGTGTTGTGGAAGCAGTAAAGACACTGATACAGTTACTGGATGAAATGATGCTGTGACTTATTAAATATCACTGCTTGGGGTTAACTGAAAATTAAGGCGGGAGAAGGAAGAAGAGGAAGAGGCCCAATATTTACTCTCTGCATTTGAAAAACTGGCCTTGTTGTTTATACCCTTGGGCACTAATGCTCACATTTAAGCCTAAACCTGTAGTAAAAACCCTAGAGCCTCCATCTTTGTGACAGATATTGCCCTTCAATGGGAAAAGGCATTATACTCAAAAGCATCCTTCCCCAAGGAGAGATATTCCACATTCCAGGATCATGTTGTAAAGATTGATTGTGTTCACAACTGCATGACCAGATAGACCTTTTCCTTTGCACAATTTGAAGAGGCAAGCCATAAGGTCAAGAACTCAACCAAGCCTCTTCTAACCGGATAGGACCCTTAAAGATTGGACTCTCAGAGAAGGTAAGTGGAGCAGCAGCAGGTCCAACACAGGGGTGTTGAGTCCAGCCTTATTAGGCTCCCCAGAGCTAGTTGTCTGCTCTGATCCTTTGACTAGGGCCTTATCTCACATACAAAGGATGCAGGAAGAAGGAGTAAGCCCCATTGCTGGAGAAGCTGTCAGACTGGCTGCTCTTTAAGCTGCCTTTCCCTTTGGTTTCTTCCCTCGATACCGTCTGTGCTGCTGTATGTCTTTCGTAGACTCAGCCTACCATAGCCTCCATATTTCTTGGAAGGGAAAGATCTAATCCCATTGTTCCTGCTTCTGACTTGCTCTGTCTTTGCCATTGGCTTTCTCCAGCTTTCTCCCACTCCTCAACTTTTCCCTTCCCAAGTCAGCTGGCTCCCTGGCATCTTTGCTGTTGTGCAACTGTGCACTGTGCTCTGCTAGACTCCCCCTAGCCTGGACTGAAATGGCTGGAAGCCCTGCTGAAGTCCTGACAGAGGCAAGAGGGTGAGACAATGTTGGCAGCAGCTTGGTGATCCTAGACACCCCCAAACAATGGCTTACTGCCTTCAGCTGCTCCTCAATCAACTGATTGGTCCCTGCTGCTGTCTTCTACCTGCAAGCTGCTCTTTGGTTCTAGAACTGAAATATCTGTCAAGATTATGGGCCCTACTCCCCGCACACAAATATTCTCTCACCTGCCAGGTTGCAACAAATGGATAACAATTAGGATGAGTAGGATAATAAAAAATAGAAGAAAAGAAAAAAATATATCAAGTAGTAATGTGGAGTGAGGTTTTTTGTAACCTACTTCAACTGACACCCTTCAAATCTCATTAGGGGAGATAAAGGTCATTTCTGCAGTAGACTGTTACAGTACTATCATTCCACTTTCAAAGGCCCCTCTCTAAACTGCAAACCTCAGGATTCCATAAGATGTTAAAAGTGGAATAATAGCATTATAACAATCTGGTGCAGAAATGGCCAAACTTACTCCTTGCCAAAATTTAGCCAATTTTTTTCCCCCAGGGCTCACAGCAATCAGGATACTGTGATACGGCCTTCAGCATGGCCCAGGGCAGGCTTCCGGGTCTGCAGTCTTCTGTCAGGATTGCTATAACTTTCATGTCTCAGTCCATCTGTCCATTCTCTGTATCCCAGTTTTAATTTACACAGGAATAAATCCTATTGATTTATTGATTTGTTCTATTGATTTCTTCTCTGTTACAGAAGATGGGAGTGGAGCTGAGGGATGGCGATTTGACTAAAGCAATGTAGTGCAGCCATAGCATAGGTGAGATATGGGTGGGAAACCTCCTTGCCTACTTTCATTTGGGTTTACTGTCAAATAATATATTAAGGATCAACATTTATGATGCAGAAGAGTGGTGAATGCTACGATGGAATGCAGAGGCTTGTAATTTGGTGCAATAAGCTTCTATTCAGCTACCTGACATCTTGACTAGAGAACATTATTTCACAAGTCTGTTTCACTTTTCATTAATTTTGGTGTATGAACATGTAAGGGAAACGTGTCCTTTTTAGAGTTGCCATACAAACAACAGTTTGATTAAAAGTATTTATCAGGAGCCTGGTGGTATGAATAAGTGATCTCAATCATCTGTCCTTGATAGATCCTCTTAATCAAGCTGCCATCTCTCAACCTCATTGCTTTACGGGAATAATAATAATAATAACACTGCTCTTAATGCCTTACAAGGCTATTCTAAGAATTGTCGTGATAATGTGTATGAAATATTTTAACACTTAACATGTGCTGCATAAATTCTTACTGTCATTGGCAGCTGTTGAATGTCTGCTAATCTCTCAGCAGTTAAAGAAACAAAAGTTGTGCCAGGAAAAAATGGCATTTTTCAGATAAATAAAAATGTGGATTTCAGCATAGACGTGGATCCTATTTTAGTCTTTCCCTGCCATCTGGACACAATGAAGGCAACAAAGAAGTAGGCCAGAACATGCTATAGTTTCTTTAAAATGTTTACCTTGGCTGCGATTTCATAATCTATAAAAGAGATTTTAAATTTGTATCAGAAAGGAGCATGAAAATAGAGGTCCAAGGAATCTCCATTTATTCCTACTGGGAAAATTGCCTTTGTAGAAAGTTGGCTTGGTTGACCACAATTGTAGCAGCTGCAGATCTGACCTGGCTTTTAACGATTGGTTCCATCAATTAAATGAGCTGAATTTGAACACTTACCAATGTGTGTTATGACTGTTACACAGCCAGTCTAATCTGTGTAACTAGGTTGCATTCAACTGTGTCTAATGATTTTTGTTTCACCAGCTCACAGATGGGCTCTTGATGCACTGTGTTCATGAAAAGTCCTAATGTGAAAATTTTCTTTAAGGTCAGGGTAATTTAAATAGCCTGTCAAGAGAAGCTTTTAGAAAACCCAGTGTGTGACTATAATCCACAAGATTTCTCATTAGGCATGTCTTATATTAAGCATTGATTTTGGCTCAGTTCCTTCAGGTGGAAAGTAGCTCTGTCAGCACTGTGGGTTAGAAGTGGGTATTTTAAAAATAATTTCTTTCTCCAGAAGTTGTAATGCCTATTTAATAATCTTGTTGGAAAGGTTAAAACCAGCTATTCCCCCGATTCCTGCTGGCATTTGAATTGTGTATTGTGGGTCAAACAATTAGCAATCACCTGGCAATCATGAAAATATTCACTGCACCATGCAGATGTTGGTATAACAGTGTGAGACTCTTTGCCAAGAGCAGGTTAACAAATAATTTACTTGCTACAATGAACAACAGCATAACCTAGACTTAGGTTTTTGTTATTACATTGTTCTGTGCTGCCATATGGGCTTCCTTCAGATTCACATGCAGATAAAAATTTTAAAAATATTTTATTTCAGCTGCTTTTAAATAAACATTGTTAAGAGGAAAATTAAATGCTATGTGGTTTTGGATTGCTGAATGATAACTAGAAACAGGGATGTAGGGAGAGAGAAATAAGGGCATTGCCCCCAGAAAAGAAGTCTTTCCTCTCCCCCAGTGAAGTTCTATATTTGTCCCCAAATTTCTAGCGCTGTGGTAACTTAAAACTTCAGCTGAGCATTTAGAAACATAGTTTAGACATCCAAAGAAAAAGGAGCAGGCAAAACTACAAAGGGAATGCAGACATAGCAAATAGAGTTGTAGGTGCAAACAGTTTGTACTACAAATTTGGCCACTGAAGAAAAATATCATAGAAAGGAGAGCAGCATTCCTGTTGGGATGGGCAGGCTAACCCTGTTTGATGGGATAGGATGCTGAAGTTTCATACTTAAGACTTGTTAATACTATTTTGGAATTTGCAAGATAGTTAAACTGAAGGAATGGGGAAACAGAAGCATGCTAGTTCCCCTGCCTTTGAAAGGAGAGCCTCCACTATACGTGGAATTTTGTATACCAGGAATGGGCAAAGTTCAGGCCATATGTGGTCCCCAAATCCCACTTTTGCAGCCCCCCAAGTCCCCCGACTTGGCTTGGTTTTTTAGGCTGTCACATTCCTTACATCAAGTCACAGAATCATAGAATTATCGAGTTGGAAGAGACCCCAGCGGCCATCCAGTCCAGCCCCCTGCCATGCAGGAATACACATTAAAGCATTCCCAACAGATGGCCATTCAGCCTCTGCTTAAAAACCTCTAAAGAAGGAGACTCTACCACACTCCAAGGCAGGAGATTTCAATGCTGGACAGCTCTGACTGTCAGGCAGTTCTTCTTGAGGTTTGGGTGGAATCTCCTTTCCTGCAGCTTGAATCCATTGCTCCTTGTCCTAGTCTCTGGAACAGAAGAAAACAAGCCCGCTCCCTCCTCAACATGACATCCCTTCAAATATTTAAACATGTCTGTCATGTCCCCTCTTAACCTTCTCTTCTGCAGACTAAACATACCCAGCTCCCGAAGCCACTCCTCATAGGGCATGGCTTCCAGACCCTTCACCATTTTGGTTGCCCTCCTCTGGACGTGTTCTAGCTTGTTGATATCCTTCTTGAATTGAGGTGCCCAGAACTGGCCACAGTATTCCAAATGAGGCCTAACCAAAGTGGACAGTTATGGAAGGCTAGGGAGCCATATTAGCTCCTGAAGAGACCTTAGAGAGCTGCACCCCCAACACCATAGCTGTTCCCACCTAAAAAAATAAATAATGCCCAGAAGTGCTCCAAATGCTCTCTAGGGCAGATGAGGGCCTTTCCACCATGTTCACAGTAGGAAGTGAGCAAAAGTCAGTTTCTGATCACTCAAAAAAAGGTCTATCCTGGGGCTAAATTGACCCAGCCCCCCCAGACATGGTGGAAATGACTCATGCTCCTCCTAGAGTCCATTTTGGAACTTTTTTTTTAAAAAAAAATGATCTTGCATTTTTTTTAACCCTTGGAGGCTGTATTTTGCTCACCCCTTCCCTATATGGAGAGCCGTGATGGAGAGGGAACAGCTAGTGTTCTCCTCTTCCTCAGAGGTTCAATTTAGCCCTATATGATTATGTAAATAGGGATCCTGTTTGACGGAGCTCCCAAAAAAGAAGTCCAACACATTCTTGGCTGGATTTTAGCAAGTCTACAGTTACAATAGAAGCATGGAAAATGAAGAAGGTGAGCTCTGATAGTCTTCTTATTTTGGTTGATTGTTGTTACAGCCACAAAGACACTTACTAGTTTCACCATCTCAGAAAGCATATACTTGAGAAAAGATCGATCCAGTTCCATGCCACTTTAAAAGTAATACCACAGTCTGATTCAGATGTTTTTGGCAATCAATTAGAAAGAATTCTTAATAAACACATACATAAGGACAGGCTGTGTAAATTACCCTCTTCTCTCAAAAAACCAATGCAATAAGAAGGTGTTATTTATTGGGGTAGTGGAACAATATTATCCCAGTTAGTAATGTCTCAGTTAACGAAGCCTGAGAGAAAAAAGCTCCTCTTTCAAAGTCTTTTTCATCCCAGCCCCCTTTTATTCTTTTTCTTCTATCTAACTGGAAGTTTTTTTTTAGTGGCATTAGCATTGGGAGAGTGATAAAAGGAGGAATGGGGGATTACAGGCTTTCAGCGTCAAGTTGCTGCAATGAACAATGCACTAAATGTTGACCTTGGAAAGAATGGGACTCTGCTTTTGTGGATCCTACTATAATTGTGTGTACCAGTCTGCAGCAGGCATAATAAACAGCAGCTGCCTCCAGAACCCCTAACTGATCCTGCATGAACAGCAAAACAGAGGAAAGGGGAGAACAGGTAAGTTTGTGTCACCAGCTACCCCCAACATGTTAACAAAGCATAGATCAAGAGAATAACCACCAAAATAGAAATCATCAGAAAACTGAAAGGATGTTTCATTTCATATTTGCATATTGTTTGTTGTGAATAGAAAAGACTGCTGAATCATGTTGAACTGCTCTGTTCTTCATTCTTGTGATGTAGGTACCTATCCCTATTCCTCCCATACTATTTCTGCCTCTGGCACCAAATTTTTTGTTAAAAGAAGTAATGCCCGGAACACTTGTACTTTGTCAGCTGAAGTATACCCATATTTTCAGAGAGACATATCTACAGTATCCCCTGCAACCATGCTGGTCTTCACCATTCTCTTCCATCCCGTCTGGTTCAAGGACAGAGCTTGAGCTTCAAGTTAATAGTGCACAGAATTTGCGCGCCTAAACGTTATCCCTGATAGTTGGTTATCTTGATCAAAATCCTCCATTCAGAGATTCTATTTATTTAAAAATCAGAGAAAATTAAAGACTCAAGAAGTAGGATTGTTTGTTCATGCAAACAAATTAAGTTGTTGACCTCTGCAGGATGGTGGATGATGATTGCTCCTTGATTATTATTTCTCAACCCTGAGAGTCAAGAACATCTAAAAAGTCCACATCATTAAAACGTACAACAGTTAAAATCTAAACAGAACTGGGAAGCAACAAATACAAACAATACAGTGCATTACTAAAAGCTCCTTCCCCATGAGTGGTTAGTTTCCAAAGGCCTGTTAAAATAAATAGATAGATAGATAGATAGATAGATAGATAGATAGATAGATAGATAGATAGATAAGAGAGAGAAAAAGAGAGAATAGACAACTTTGTCTTCCTCCAGATGGGCACAGTAGAAAGTGCCGGACTAACTTTCTGGGAAGGGAGTACCCAGAGTCAGGGAGCAGCAAGAAGGCCTTCCCTTGTGTTCCCATTAGATATAATGTGAGGGTGGTGGGAAAGAGAATAGAAACTTATCCTAAGATCTCAAGACACAGGCAGGTCCATATGTGAGCATATGGTTCTTCAGCTAAATTGAACTCAAGCTGTATAGGGCATTATAAGTCATGGTCAGTACAGTACTTTGAATTGTGCCTAGAAACAGGCCAGTAGCTAGTGGGGCTGTTGTAGCAAGGGAATTTTATACGCTCTGTAACAAAGAGACTGGCAACAGCTGTTTAAATCAGCTGAAGTTCTCAAACGCTCTTCAGAACGTGCCCCATGTTAGAATAATACAAATGGGAAGTAACTAAGCATATGGCATCATAGCCAGATGCAGTGTCTTAGGAATAGGTGCAGCTGGCACACACGCCTTAACAATGCAAATTTACTCCTGTGCACTGCAGCAACTTGAGCTTCCAAGCTCAGGGTGAACCCAGAAGTACTTCTAATCTGTCTTTCAAGGATGGTGTAAGCCTATGCAAACACGGCCTGAATCCCTTTTCTCTGATCTGCCTTTCAGCCTACCGGAAGTACCTCTGTCAGCTTTAGATGAAGTTTCAGTTTTTTCACTCTCAGCCAAGCTACTAATGATAGGCACCAGTTTAGAACTGAAACATCTTCCTTGGATAGAAGTAGAAAGTAATAGAGTTGGCTGTCATCTGAATACTAATGGCACTGGATCCCAAAAAATTCAGGGAACACCTCCAAGCAGTTTCATATATATGTTAAATAACATGGAGGACACAATTGAACTCCCACAGGCCAGCAACCAAGAAATCAAACAAATAGCCTAGCTCCACTTGGATTTGCCACTTTGGAAAGGAATAGAGCTCCCAAATCCCATCCCAGCATGGCAGCCCAGAAGAAAGCCACTGGGACATTCTCTCCCTGTCCAGTTCCTGGTATAGGGTGTCTACAAGGGTGACCAAATCTGTCTCTGTCTCAGAGCCAGATCTGAAACTAGATTGATATGGAACTAGATAATCCACCTCATCCAGGAATCTCTGGGGCTGGGAGCATACCACATATTATACTACCTTGTCCAGTAACATAATGTGAGAAACTCGCCAGTGGTTATCTAATATGGCGGGAGCCAGGGAGGGCTTTTTTATAATGGCCTTATAACTGCCTCCTTTAGGCATGTTGGAACTGTGCCATGTTCTACAATGATCACTGCCTCTACTCACTGTTATAAGCCAAATGCTATTTTTTTTATATAGCCATTTCCGCACTAGTCTGTTATACTGTGATGATTCCACTTTCAACATCCTCTGGAATCCTGGGGTTTGCAGGAAACTGCAAACGCCAGGATTCCAGAAGGTGTTGAAAGTGGAATCATCGTGCTATAACAGGCTAGTGCGGAAATGGCCTATATTTTGCAAATGTAAGGCCCTGAAAATAAGTTACTAGCAACAAATCATCAAACAATCTATGCATAATTGTGAAGAAATTAAATATAGCATTAAGATTATCTGTTCTACATAAAGACATTGTCTGGGAGTTTACCCAGCAAACCATCAACAATTAAATAAATAAATGTCAACATTTAGCCTTTCAGTCACCTGATGGCAAGTATCCAGAATAAAGGTGACCATTAATAGTCTTATTGGTGGCCTACTGAAAGACCATTAAAAATCATTTTCTATTGGATGAGTAAATCTATAAAAAACATCTCTGATTAGATATATAGATGCTGGAAATGAAAGGAAAATAGGAGCATTTGAGCAGCAAGGTAACAGATTTGCTATTTAGCTAAGTGGTTCATCTTGTCACCACTGCTACATGAGGCTTACAACTCCTAAAGTGGTTAGTGGTGTTCATTTCTTGATGTTTTGATTAACTGATATCCAACCACAAGCTGGTGTATGAATAGAATTAGATATGCAGACTAAGACATGGGTGATAATTGCCCAAATGGATGTACACTGCATCCTCCCTTTATGTGGGGGTTCAGTTCCAGGAATGCCAGCATAACGCACACAAAAAGTGAATGTTTGTGTCCCCTTATCTTCAATGGATGCAATGTGCACGTGCTTGTGGCAGTGTGTATACATGACTGTCACATCCTTTGACCATAATGGATGCAGCATTTCTCAAAACCTCAAATCCATGTGTGCAGAGGGCGCACCACAAGAGGGCAGACTGTAATCAGTTCTTATAATGCAGAGATTTAAATTTTTGTATGTATTGAAATACTTTGAAAAAGATGTATGGGATGTGCCTGGATGCTAGGTAAGCTGTATCTCTAAGGAGAATGTACTTACATTTGTTAAAGCTGTTCAAAAAATAAATAAATATGAGAATAAAGCTGCAGTTCTCCTATAATAGTTTTCTACTTACAGGGCACATGGATGTTGATCTGACTGAATAAGACTGGTCTTTGCTCCCTTGAGAACCCAGGTGACCAAAAGCATAAACTATGGGAAATCTGACTAGACACAGGTTAAGAAGCAGAAAGCAGAGCTTTCAATCTTCTATAAGACATAGGGATACAAGAACCATGCCTGTGCCTCCCTCTGTTTGTTTGGTTTTTTGTTTGGTTTGGTTTTTCAAATAAGCCAAGAGGGGCAAGGTCTAACACACACAAGGTGGCTCTCACTACTCCAAGAATCTTGTCTACACCCTCAGACTATACAAACTGAAAAATTATTACAGGACAAACAGGGGCGAAAGTCACACTCACTGGATCAGTACAAAAACATCCAAGTCAGAGTGGATCCAGTGAAAGATCACTAAAATATTTTACTAGGGGGATGGGGATCACATGGCTGGTCCTTCAGATTTTGTTGGACTGCAAATCTGAAAAGTTCTAGGCAGCATAACATACCCTCCAAATGTCCTGACTGGGCAGGAGCTGTCCTTATATCATCCCACTTGTTCAGCCATTTTAAAAATGTCCTAGTTTCTCTCTCTTCCACCCACTTTCTCCCCTTTGTCTTCAGCTTATTTCAATGGCTGCAAATGGTGTTCAAAGGGCAAATGTAGTCTATACTTAAGGCAGGGAGGAGAGGAAGCCAATGCAATTCTGGGCTGTATCAATAGGAGTATAGTGTCTAGGTCAAGGGAAGTAATAGTACCATTCTACTCTGCTTTGGTCAGACCCCACCTGGACTACTATGTCCAGTTCTGGGAACCACAGTTCAGGAAGGATATTGACAAACTGGAACTATGTTCAGATAAAGATTACCAAAATGATGGAAGGTGTTACCCTGATTTCTGGGGTCCCTTGGGGGACACCTCAATATGCTCCATGTGGTAGGGAATGGAAACTAGCCAGAGCACAAGCAATAGTAATGCAAGAGGCAGGGCAACCTAGCGAGATCTTTCACCCAATTTTTACAGGGTCAGACCAAGCCAAAAACCAAGCAAAAATGTCCAATAAATGATTTTATTAAAAATAAAGACTTGCGCATGTACGCACTTATGCACTCACTCACAGAAGACCTAGCAAGAAATAAAAAGAGAGGAAATTGAAGGGTTACATCTGGGGAATACTGCACCTGGTCCTGAAGTCCGGAGGTCCAAGAGCAGCAGAGATAGAGATGAGACTCAGCACATAGAGGGCTGAGGGGATAGCTCAACGGACGGAGTGATGGTCTGCTGGGAAGCCGGGAGCAATCCGGGAGCGGTCTAAAGAGCCGCTCAAAAACTGGGTCTATTTATGGGGGGAAAGGTATCTGGAGGGTTAATCCTTCCCTGGAGAGAACAATATGTGGAGGAGCTAGAACAAAGCTCCAATATGTCAACATTCTTTGCATGATTGAATTTGCCGGGGTTGTCAAAGTCTTGGCTGTATGCAAATCGTCCCTGCTTGATGGGCTGTTTGTCAGATGTGTTAATCCCTTCAAGTTGGCTCCTTGGGGCCGAGGACCCTTTGTGTATTTTAAGTTTTACATGTCTGGAGGTCTCCCCGGGCTATGTGACTATGGATTTACTGGCCTGACTGGGTTTTTCCTGTTTTTGGCCGTTCGACCGTGCCTGCCTACGTGCTTGTTTCAGGGACCTCTCAAGCACATGGAGATATTTTTAATATTAAATTGTAGACCCTGGGATAGGGTTATCTACCACAGTAACAAAAGTCTGGAAACTATGCCGTATGAGCAGAGGCTTAGGGAGCTGGGTATGTTAAGCTTGGAGAAGAGAAAGTTAAAAAGTGACATGACAGCTGTGTTTCTATATTTGAAGGGAAATTGTATAGAGGATGAAGCAAGCCTGTTTTCTGCTAGTCCAGAGACTAGGACACAGAGCAACAGCTTCAAACTTCAGGAAAAGAGATTCCCTCTAAACATTAGGAAGAACTTCCTGATGGCAACAGCAGTTCGACAGTGGAATATGCTGCCTCAGAGTGGTGGAGTCTCCTTTGGAGGTTTTTAAACAAAGGCTTTATGGCCATCTGTCAGGAATGCTTTGATTGTGTATTCATGCCTGGCAAGCAGTTGGACTCAATAGCTCTTGTGGTCTTTTCAAACTCTATGATTGTATATGTAGGGTGATATCTTGCTTTTACTGTAGATTCAAGCAAAAGAAAACTGCTGCAGCCTCTAATAGATTTTCTGTTCTTCCTCATTAATAACTTTTGTCATCTTGACCACACTCTGATGTTGTTTGGCCATGCGTGCACCAGTTTACATCTATGAAGTTTTGGAAGATATGGCATAACCAATGGTCCAGAATGCAAGGTGCACAATTCCTACACCTAGTTTAGTATTTATTCCTTAAATTCTTATGCAATTTGTGGCTATAGATGCCAAAAGACAAAATATATTTTTCTTGTATTTGCTTAAACTCAGGAAGCATTTTAGATAAGGATGGGACAAATCCAGAATTTTCCGAATCCAGAACCAAATCCCTGGAAGGTTCTGGGAATCCACAAATCTTATGAATCTTGAATCTTTCAAATCCTTTTTTTAAAAAGGGTTTAAAAAGCAAGGCAAAGAAGGATATTCTTGAGCAAGACACATTCTCTCAGTGTTAGCAAAAGCCTAGACAAAGGCAAACCTCCCTCTGAAGAAATCTGGCCAGGACAATTGTCATAGTTTTGCCTCAGGGTCTCCCCAGATTGAAAATGACATGAAGGCCCTTTGTACACAGGCAGGAAAATGTGGATTAATCCCACAATTTCCTGCCTGTGTAAACAGGGCCACATATTACAGTACAGAGATAATCCAGGTCAAAACTGGATTTTCTTTGCATAGCTCTTTTTGGCATCCTGGGGTTTGTAGTTTGATGATGTACCAGCACACTTTGTCAGAGAAAGCTGTGACACCTTGTAACACTAGAAACCCCAGAATTGTGTATGAAAGAGCTTTGCAAGGGAACTATGCAAAGGAATCTTTCAGCTTTCCTTGAAATCTCAAGACTATACCTTCCAGTCAAGTGCTGAACTTAAATATTAAATGTTCAACTTAAATATATTAGAATACAACCCCAGATGTAATTTCTGAAATTGTTAGCAAAGGCCATTATTACTCCAGGGGAAAAACTTACCTACTTGCCATCTCCCCTTGTACGTCTGATCTCCCAGGTTTTCAGGTGTCCAGGTCTCCCATATTTTTAGGCATCCCAGTCTCCAACCAAACTATTTGGTTGGTGAATTCAAAAGATTCGGTTTGCCTATTTTGGCACATGGATTTGGATTCACAAATCTCGAATCCTTGCCAAGGATTTGGTTGGCCCATCTCTAATTTTAGAGGTATTGTACCTGTTTTATACTTTTTAGCCACATTCTTTAAAAATACATAATTTTTGACACTAGGTGGCATCTGTAGTCTGTGCACTGCTTATATAATTGTAGCAGAAAAGCTCAGTACCTCAGCATTCCTTAATTTTATTTGAATTAACTTTTAATTCATTCTCTTAATTACTTCAACAAGCCCAGATAGACTGTTCATGTTGTTATCATTATATTTTCTCTCTAGTGCAACCCGTTTGAAAAAAAAATGTAGTTTCAATACTATTTAGGAAAGATTGGGTAGATTAATGCAATTTACCATTTGCTTCTTTTAAAAAGAAACTTCATCAATGATTCCATTTACAGTAATTACATTAAATTGCATTAAAGGATGTACTTTTGTATTATGTATTTTGTAAGCTAGGTAAAAAGAGTGAACATTTTCTGAACTTCAGCTTTTGAGAAACAATATTGTGCAAACTTTTATAACAACTGTGTAACTTTTACATCTGTAATTGCTAGCTTTTTACATTTTTTTGTTGGTTTGACAAAGTATGTATGTGTTGCTTACCAGCCTGCTAGGGCCCCTAAGATGATATATCACGCATAAAAACAGGAATTTTAAACTGGAGAGGATGTTAATGTGTATTGGCTGTGTTTTAATTTAAATTAACGTGCTTTTAATTACATACTATATCTTAATCTATGTTGTATCCTGCCTTGAGCCTTGGGGAGAGGTGGATAAGAAATAAAAATGTTTTACTACTGTATTATTATTACTACTACTACTACTACTATTATGCAACATACTTTAAAAATGAATTAGAGATATCTCAAGATGGGAAAAATGTCTCTAAAAGTATTGAGACTTTGCAATTATTTTTGTATTGATTGGACCTACTTATTCACAAGTTGCATCCAATCTCTTTCTTGAAATATGCCTGTTTTCCCTCTCCCTCCCTCCGTTCCTCCCTTGTGTTCTTCTTGTTCTCCTTCCCAATGATCATGTGTCACATCCAGTTTCATGCAACATTTCAGAAATTGATTTTCATCAATTCCCACTGAGTCTTTTAGAATTATTATTCACAAATTATAGTCAAATAGCAAAACTGCTTTAGCAGTAGAGCACTAGGTAGGAATCACAGAATCATGGAACTGGAAGGGACAACAAGGACTATCCAGTCCAACCCCTGCCATGCAGGGATATGTAATCTAAGCACCCAACAGATGGCCATCCAGCCTCTATTTAAAAATCTGCAAAGAGGGAAACTCTATCACACTGCAAGACAGCATACTGCGCTGTCAAACAGCTCTTGTTATCAGGAAGTTCTTCCTAATGTTTAGGTAGAATTTCTTCTCCTGTAATTTCAATCCATTGTTCTGTGCTGTAGTCTCTGGAGCATCTTGAATATGACATCCTTTCAAATATTTAAACATGGTTATCATGTTACCTCTTAACCATCTCCTCTCTAGGCTAAACATATCCAGCTTCCTAAGCTACAACTAATAGGGCATGGTTTCCAGACCCTTCACCATTTTGGTCGCCCTTCCTCTGGACACGTTCTAGCTTGTCAATATTCTTCTTGAATTGTGATGTCCAGAAGTGGCCACAATATTCTGGTGAGGTCTGATCAAAAGGGAATAGAGTGGTACTATTACTTCCCTCAGAATAGACATTAGGTGAAGCTTAGAATCACACTGGCTTTTTTTACCTGCCGTATCACATTGTTGATTCATGTTTAGCTTGTGGTCTTTCACATGTACTCTTTCAAGCTAGGTGCCAGGAATTAGGATAATTTTATTTTAATATAAACATTCCTCTTTCCATCACTTGATCTTTGGTGAATCTGAGTCCTGGGGCATTTCTGCCCTACACTGTTATAGTGTTATTATTCCACTTTTAACATCCTGTGGAATTCTGGGGTTTGTAGTTTACTAAGGCCAATGAGCTCTTTGACTGAGAATTCTAAATACTTCTCCCTAATCAGTACAATCTTGGCTATTTTCTGGAAGCTCAAAAAGAACAGCCTGACTTGCTAATATCCCAGACGACAGGATCAAAATTCAAAATGACCTTGACAGATTGGAGAGCTGTGCCAAGGCTAACAAAATGAATTTCAACAGAGAGAAGTGTAAGGTCCTACACCTAGGCAGAAAAAATGAAATGCACAAATATAGGATGGGAGACGCCTGGCTGCACAACAGAACATGTGAAAGGGATCTAAGAGTCTTAGTACACCTCAAGCTGAACATGAGTCAGCAGTGTGATGTGGCAGTCAAGAAAGCCAGTGCAATGCTTGGCTGCATCAGTAGGAATATGGTATCTAGATCAAGGAAAGTAATAGTACCAGTCTATTCTGCTTTGGTCAGAACTCATCTGGAATACTGTGTCTGGTTCTGAGCACCTCATTTCAAGAAAGATATTGACAAGCTGGAACGTGTCCAGAGGAGGGCGACTAAAATGGTGAAGGGTCTGGAAGTCATGCACTATGACGAGCGGCTTAGGGAGCTGGGTATGTTTAGTTTAGAGAAGAGGGGACAGGATAGGCATGTTTAAATATTTGAAAGGATGTCATATCAAAGAGAGAACAGGCTTGTTTTCCATTGCTGCAGAAACTAGGACAAGGAGCAATGGATTCAAACTACAGGAAAAGAGATTCCACCTGAACCTCAGGAAGAACTTCCTGACAGTCAGAACTGTCTGGCAGTGGAATTATGCTGTCTCAGAGTGTGGCAAAACCTTCTTTGGAGGTTTTTAAGCAGAGGCAGGATGGCCATCTGTTGGGAGTGCTTTGATGTGTTTTCCTGCATGGCAGGGGGTTGGACTGGATGGCCCCTGTGGTCTCTTCTAGCTCTATGATTCTATGAGGTGGGCGCTCCATAACTGAGGTGCTGCTACAGAAATAGCCCTGTGTCATGTACTCACCAATCTGACTTCTCACAGCAAGACTTCTGTTAAGAACCTCAAATTCCAGGACAGATCATACAGGAGGAGAGTTCTTCAGATCCAAGTCATTTTAGCATTTTGTATGCCAGAACCACCATCTTGAATTAAGATTGGAAGTAAATTGGAAACAGAACAGTTTGTACAAGACAGGTGGTATACTGCTGTGCACTAGACAACAGACTGGCTACCAAATTTCCCACTACCTCTAGCTTCCAAACATTTTTCAATGGCTGCCCCGCAAACAGTATGTTACAGCAGTATAATCAGGAAGCAATTAAGGAATGATCTATTGTGACAAGCTACAAGCTCTTTCCTAAGAAAAGGTGCTGCTGGTACATCAGCTGGAGGATAACAAACTCATTCCTGACTATAGAAGCCATGTGCCCTTGCACCAGCAAAGCTGGGTCCAAAGGTATGCCAAGCTACAAAGCGGGGGCCTTTTCCCACTAACCAATTATAGCACTGTGATTCCATTTTAATTGCCATGGCTACATCCTATGAAATCCTGGGTTTTTCAGTTCAGTGAAGTTCCAGCACTCTCTGGCAAAAAAATCTAGGCACTTTTTCCTAAACTGCAAACTTCAGGATTCCATAGGATGTTGCCATGACAGTTAAAATGGAATCATAGCACTATAATTATGTAGTGTGAAAGCTCCCCAAGTCTTTCAGAGAGACTTCAAAGCTTCCTGCTTATAATTAAAATTGTCTCTGTAGACCACTTTTGGGCTAAATCCGTTTATAACATTATGAATCATTGGGCTAAATCCCAGTTAGAGGAGACCCATTGAATCCATGGGACATGTTGAATCACTTCTGTAACCTTGTTTGATTCAACAGGTCTATTCTGGATTTAGCTCACAGCTGAAATAATGTACAGGTGGAAAATGAATGTTGCATCCAATAGCAATAGTTGCTTCCACTATCTGTGGCAGTATTTATCACAACAGAAGCAATCCTTGATGCTTCAAACTATTGTTTTCAAGATGGTTAATACATTATTCAGTGGGCTTGTTTCAAGAAAACCAAAATTATCATTAATCATAGTTTAGGGTTTGAACATAATGTTAAACTATGGCAGTTTTGTTTTAATAGAACCAAGCATTTCTCGTTTTCCTTATAGATACTTCAGAGCAAATGTAGGTTTCATCTCATTTGGATAAACCATTTTTGTGACATATGAATATAGCTAGTCTTTTCATTTTTAAAAGAAGTTTGTGAACCTCAGATCTGTGACACGAGACAACATGAAATATTCTATACCCTTGGACTGAAGCCACTAAAAATAATGTAAAGTTAGTTTGAATGTGAGATAGTGATTCCTAGTTGAGTGTTCTTTCACATAATTATATTTGACATATGGTATTCCTCCAAATGGAGGCTCTTTAACCTCAAATATTTGGAGGGTATTAAGTATTAGGCATGATTCACTATATTTTCTTTAAACCTTCTAGAATCTTCTTTGTAATAGTGACCTTGAATTTGATGACCTTTGCATTTATGGGCTTTTTCCATGTAGATCACAACTTCCTTGTATGCTCACATTAGCAAAGATTTTTAGGTAGTGAATATTTAGCACATCTTTTAGATTTTAATATTTCTTTAACAATGTATAATAAAAGTTCAGTAGCTTGTTAATTTTTTTAAAGTTCACTTGGCCTCTTCATCTCTGTGTAGTTCAGGTATATGTTAAATTACCTTGCCTTCAGTTGTTCTAAATAGAAGATGATTAATATCAGCAATGAATTCATATAATTAAAGAAAATTCCACTATGCACATGAGATATACCTGCAATCAGTGCTTGGAGGTTAAATACAATCTATACTGTAATCAGAAATGAAAGGAGTTCATTAAATGGTGCTTCTACTGTTTTGAATGACAATTTCTATCCTTTATAGGTCAATTTCATTAGCTGAGAGAATGAACAGAACTCTGTGTCCATGGATGCTGTCCTGCATTTCAGCTTTCCTTAACAGACAGTGACAGTGGCAGTTTTGTAAGAAAGAGGAAAAATGAGGGAAAAGCATCACTAAATGAAACAAGAGAAGCTGGGAGATCCAAGTGGAGGAGGAGAGATATTGCAGACTATGAATCAGGGAATAAAGAAAAACAGAATCATCAACAGCAGTGAATAAGGAACAGTATCAAAGCATGGGAGGAAAGGAACTAGACCCAGATCCAGGATAGATCTTAGCAGCAATACTTTTATTTACAAAGAACCATTTGAAGAACTTGAGTGGAGGATAAGAAGAAGCAACTGGTTCAGAACACAGGTGGACAATACACTACATGTAGGCCCCAGGGGTAATTTTCCCCCAAAATACCCACAGTGTCCTCTAAGGAGTGTGAGGGACATAGTGTGTATATTTTGGGCCAATCTGGGTTATTTTAGGCCCGAGAGAGCCCTCGTTTTCTGACTTCTGACCCTTTCCCATCGGTTATTTTTTTTTAAAGCCTCTCTTGGGCTTAAAATGGCCCAGGGACCCTAGAAACATCCTTGCATGAAAATGTCCTCACGCAACCAAGTAACAAGGAACACGAGCTGAAATCCTCTCTTCTACACAAGTATTAAAGGTACAGGAGCTCTCTCCAGTTTTCAGTCTGGCAGCTCTTCTGATCAGTGAACCTCAATAAATCTGAAAGAATTATTCCCAGATAGCAATGTAAACAGATGGTGATAGTGGGATCGCAGTGTTCAGAGATACACATGATTAGAGAGGTATGGTTTGTTTGGAAGGAAGCAGTGAAAGGAGCTAACCAAGTAAAAATACAAACCTCCTGGAGGTTTTGCAAGTTACAAACTTTCTGCTTTATTGACATCTTGAAGTGAACTGCATGGCCAGCTAGAAGAGCACCCTAAAAACTCTGAGAGGGAAAGGAAAGGAAAGGAAAGGAAAGGAAAGGAAAGGAAAGGAAAGGAAAGGAAAGGAAAGGAAAGGAAAGGAAAGGAAAGCTCAGACACATGGGCTGGCAGAGAGCTCTCAGCTGACGGTTTTCATGCAACCATTGCCTCTTGCCCTGGAACTGACTACACAAAAGCTGGAGAATTTGCATCCCTGCCTCCTGCTTGGAGCTGACTCAGGAACTCTGGAGATTTTGAAATCTAATCAAAATATTCAGGTGTCTTGAGATTTGGCAACTCTGTTTTCCCCTATCTAACATACAACAGAACAGCCAAAGGCATGCAATCTTATGCAGATTTTGCTTGAAAGTGAAAACACCACTGCATCTACCTATGTTATGAATTGTTACTTACTAAAGTACAGTGCACATGTGGGGGTATGATCCTCACTAGGAATAGGATGTGTGGGGAGGCTCATCATGTGTTCTAGTGTACTTTTGCTTGGCAGTAAAGGTGCTCCATTAAGATATTAAGACTCTCTAGATCAGTGGTTCTCAACCTGTGGGTCCCCAGATGTTTGTGGACTTCAGCTCCCAGAAGCCCCAGCCACTATGGTCAATGCTCAGGGCTTCTGGGAGCTGAAGTCAACAAACATCTGGGGACCCACAGGTTGAGAACCACTGCTCTAGATGTATTGCACTTGCTTTCTCATTGTCAGGCAGCATAGTCAAAGCCCACTTCTGCACTAGCCTGTTCTAGCGCTATGATTCCACTTTCAACATCCTATGGAATCCTGGGGTTTGCAGCTGGCTGGCCCCTCCCGAAGCTGCAAACCCCAGGATTCCATAGGAAGTTGAAAGTGGAATCATAGTGCTAGAACAGGCCAGTGAGGAAATGGGCAAAGTTATGGAAAATTACAGTCATACATCTGGAGACCAACAGGTTTGGGAAGCCTGCTGTAGTGTCTTAGGGCCTTTCTGCATTATACTGTTATAGTGCTATTATTCTATTTTCAACATCTTGTGGAATTCTGGGGATTGTAGTTTATTGAGGCCAAAGAGCTCTGTGGCTGAGAATTCTGAAGGCACCTCCCTAAACTGGAAACCCCATAGGATGTTGAAAGTGGAATAAGAGCACTATAACAGTGTAGAGCAGAAAAGCCCTAAGTTTTTAAAAGTAGTAGTTAAAACAATATAGGGAGAAGGAAAGTAGCATGCACAATGCAGTAAGGAAGTATACATTAAACCACAGGCAAATCCACCTACATTATGCACCTAAACTGTGTCTGCCTATTGGTAGACCATGAGGCTAATGAGATTTAAATTAGTGTTGCTTGTTTGCATTCTGTGGAGCATCCTGCATTGGTCACAATGGATATGAGGAGAAGAAAGTTCAAAATGAACACTGTACCAGGTTTATTCTATTTATATCAGAACTCAGAAAACAACTTCTAAAAGGTAAGGAATTACGGTTATAGTTCCAAGCTCGCAGTAGCTAGTTATAATTTCAAACTCTCTCTCTCTCTCTCTCTCTCTCTCTCTGTGTGTGTGTGTGTTGCTTTTCTGTTTCTCAAAAGTTATGAAAACAGATATCTTTTGTTAGGTTGAAGTCATAATGTAATGACATTATCTAGAGCTAGCATGGTATAACGATTTGAGCTCAGTAGGTCCCCCATATCTATGTGACCAGTACATGCAATTTCACTTATCCACAATAAAATGTGGTCTTAAAGTATGTACTTTGAATTTAATAGAAATTAAATAAAAATTGAAGTAATGAAGGGAAATACACACAGTATTACATGGAAAATGGAAAGGAATGGGAAATTCCAGCAAATGGCATCCATTTGCTCGCACTTTCACTTCATTTTCCATTATCCATGCTGTTTCGTTTTCCTTGCTGTACACACATGCTGTAATGCTATCCAATCTCTTAGGAGGCCTCTTGGTTCTGTGATCTGATCACAGTACAGTATACTGAAAATTCCTGTGCCACTGAAGCACTCTTCTCTATACAGTACTGTAGTAAACCACTTCTGCTTTAGTGCTTATGTTGTTTGCAGTGGCCCCAAAATACAACAGTGGTGATGATGGCAATTCAGATAAGCCAAAGAGAACCCATATAGTGCTTCCTTTAAATGAGAAAGTGAAAGTTTTTGACTTAAAAGGGAAAGAAAACAAAACATGCACTGAGGTTGGTAAGATCTATGGGAAGAATGAATCTTCCATCCATGAAATTTTGAAGAAGGGAAAAGAAATCTGTGCTACATCTGCTGTTGCATCTCAGATTGCCAAAGTTACCTCCACAATATGTGATAAGTGCTTAATAAAATTGGAGAAGACTTTAAATTTGTGGCTTCAAGACATGAACTGAAAATGAATTCCCATTAACATCTGGTATGCCAGAAAGCACTGAGGCTGTACAAAGACTTCAGCAGGTCACTTCCTCAAATGAGTGCCACCAAAGTCCTTTACTGCAAGTACAGGATGGTTGCACATATTTAGGAACAGGCTTGGACTTAAATATATAAAAGTGAGTGGCAAGACCATAACTGCCAATGATGCAGCTTCGACTGTCAAGGTCAGAGACCCGGGCGGTGAGCCAGCTCGGAGTAGGGAGCGAGAGAGATAACAGAGTCAAGCCAGAACATATCAAAGCAGGGAATTAACCAAAGAAAGCCCATTTACCAAAGCCGGAATGACAAGCAAAGCCAAAGCCAAAGTCAGAGTCCAAATCCAGGGGTCAGGAGCCAAGAGTTCATCAGATATCAGGAGCCAGGTGCTGGGAGCAAGGAACAGGCAAGGAGAAGGCTTATAGAAAGTTTTCCATAAGCAAAGAAAAGCTTCCAAGCAGGCAGGTTATATAGCCCAAGGCACAGGTGTGGCCAGTCATGGAGTTTTAAACTTAATCAAGGAAGCTTTCCTTTGCTCAGCTCTCTTAAGTCTCTGCCTTGATTGTGGGCTGATTGGAGCAGGCTCATAAGTATCTTCAGGATCACTGCCGGATCCCTGTTCCCCAAAGGAGCCGGCAGAGGACCGTCCAAGCCCACTTGGTCCATGGTAGAAGGGGGAGCTCTTGAGCTGCAGGACTCATCTCCAGCTTGAGCAACAGGGACCAACAGGTGTTGCTTGTCATCAGCAGCTTCCTCAGCAGCTTCGCCAGGAGCTTCAACTATCACACCTGTCACATTTCCAGATCAGTTTAAAAAGTTGATTGAGGAGAAAGAATGCCATCCAAAGCAAGGCCCTTTTCGCACGGCATTGGCCATGCAAAAGGGCATCTGGAATGTCGTGCAATTGCAAGGAGCTATCCACATGAGCTGTCCACATTGCGCAATGCTGCCGGTGCTGGTAGGTGCCGATCATGCACTATTTCATTTTTGGCTTCTAGCCGAAAATGGTGTGGGATCGCACATCGTTCCCTGTGCACACTTACCGTGCGTGTGGAGCTTCCAGAGCCACAGCGCTCGCGCTTCCTGCTTCAGTGCACAGTTCCTGTGGAAGGAAAAGGAGGAGCCCTCACACTGCCTGCTTGCTAGCAGGCAGCGGCTGTGGAGCTGAAGCAGCGGAGATGCGAGAGCCTCTTGTAAGAGGCTGCTCGTGTGATCCCTGCACCCCAGCGCCGCAAAAAGGTAAGGTGCGGAAAGTGTTCAATAGCAATGAAACTGGGTTTTTCTCTGAAAAAATGCCCACTAGAACCTACATTCATAAATCACAGCAGCACAGCATGGATGTACGGATTAAGTGTAGTTCTATGTGGCAGCTCTGCAGAGCATATGATGCAGCCAGGAGTTGTGTGCAAATCAAAGAACCCACACATTCTTAAAAACAAAAACAAACTTTATCTGCTTATGTTTTGGCAGCCCAGTGAGAAAGTATGGCTGACAGCCATCTTGTTTACAGAATGCTTTCACCAACGCTTCAGTGCATTTGATGTGTAATTATATGTGGCTTGTCTAACAGAATGTGCTGGATATTGTTAATTGTGCTACTGATATGGATGTGTGAGTTTTTAATTATGTATTTTAACTTTGTTTCAATTCTTTTTTATTGTTTAATTGTGTTTTAAGGTCTGTATTCTGTGGTTTTTAATATATCTTCTTAACTGTTGTAAGCCACTTTGAGTCCCAACCTGGGGAAAAGTGGAGTATAAATAATGATGCTAATAATAATGACTATCATCATCATCATCCCCATCATCATTATCATCATCCCAGAAGTTTAAAAAAGTGTAGCAGGAAGATTTGGAATTTAAAGTCCTATCAATAATAGACAATGCATCTGTCCATCCTGAATCTGTTTGATATGAAAATGGGCATGTTTATGTTGTTTGCTTAACCTCCTGTCCCTGCCAATAGAACCTCATTGATTTAGCTCCTTGACCATCATTCATTTTGTCAAGGCCATGTACATCCACATGGTATTTCATCGCATTCTATCAGCAATTGATGCACCCCCTTGGCATTAGTGCCCAGAACATGTATCCTATTTGTCCTACTCTAGATACGCCTCTGACTGAGATGCTAGCATTAGACCATTATTGACCTTCTGGATATGAAAACATCTCTTTTTGAACCATACATTGTTGTTAATTTTTATGTTTTCTCAGTTGTGCACTGGCTTTGAACTGCAAATAATGGCTGCAAAGCCTTCTTTCTCTTAGAATCTAAAATTCTGTCAAGTTCTGCCAAGTTTCAGAGCCTTCTCTGCAAGCTGCATACTCATCTCAATACCTACATTATTCATCTTACTAAAAAAATAGTGTTTGGTATTATCCATGTTTTTCACCATCCACAGTAAGTCCAGGTATGGATATGGGGGACGTTTTGTATAGTCCAATAGTCTAACAAAGTAACTTTTCAAAAACAGTAGTTAAAACAACAGTGAGCCAGCCTGATGTCAGGTTCTATTTCCGCACTAGACTGTTATAGCACTATGATTCCACTTGCAACATCCTATGGAATCCTGGGGTTTGCAGTTTAGAAACTGCAAACCAGGGATTCCATAGGATGTTGCAAGTGGAATCATAGCGCTATAACAGTCTAGCGTGGAAATGCTCATGCTTTGAGCTTTAGACTAGCATTGTGACTGATCAGGCTTTGAATCTCTGCTCAGCCATGGAAACCCATTGGGTGAACTTGTGCCAATCACAGTCTCATAGGAAGGCAAATCTGCTCTGAAGACATCTTGCTAAGGAAACCATGGACAGGGTGTCCATAAGTCAGACTCAATTTGAAGATGAATAACAACAACAAAAGGGAGTTTTACTTTTGCTATTGGGGAAAGGAATGAATGACAAGTAACTGGTTTCTTTCACTGTCTCCATGTTGGAGGACATGGCTTTGGGCTTTCACACCACATGGTTATAGCACTGTGATTCTATGTTATCTGCCCTGATTCCAGGTATGGTGTTTGGTGACGCACTAAAGTTCTCTCATAGAGAATTTAGTTACCTCTCCATAAACTGCAAATTCCACAGTATGCAACCATGGTGGTAGAATCATAGTGCTGCAACTATGTAACATGAATTACCCTTTGACTGATAATAGGAATTGAAATTGGCTAATCATATAGGGGGCAATGGCCACCTACAAGGACAAAGAGTGTCAATCTTTACCTTGAGAAGGTGAGAAGTAGGTGAGGAGAGGCTAATCCTTTCTCTTCACTACTTTGTGTATCAAAAGGACTGTACAATGTAATGTGATAGGACAGATAACCCCAGATATGTTTTTCTGGCCACTATACAGAAAGCTGAAATGACAACTCTGACAATGTTTAGAGTCTTAAGATAAGGGGTTGTACACAGCTTTCTACACTGGTATGAAAGCCATTTAGGAAAAGGAAGCTGTCATGGGTGAAGTTCTGTCACAGTAGAAAATGGAGTACGGTGGACCCTCTGTATCTGTGGTGATTTGGTTCAACAAATCCTGCAAATAGCAGAAAACAAGAATGATCATGTCCTATATTATTAAATGGGCACAACGTGTATGCAGATGTATAGAAGTATCCACATTCACGTCACCACCATTCTGAGTATAAGACATGACACTCCACAGATATGCAGAGCCAGAGGCTGCGTATATGTCTGCTGTACTATTGTTGAAGAGGCATGAAAAAATGAAGGGATAAGAACAATATCTGAGCTAATAACAGGGTGAAATGTAGAATGTATACTGGGTTCCTTTCAGTAGTGTACAACATCATATAGAAATGCTTAATCATAGAGTCCACATTCTCTGTTAACTACCTGACATTTCAGCTATGCAGAATTTTAAGAAATAATGTTTGGGCGGCCATTCTGTTTATGTGCTCTGTATTTGTTGTTATCTACTTTTATACTTCTCTTTTCTGGAAAAAAAATATGCTGCTTGCAAACTGTTATTTTATTATATTGTCTTTTTAAATTGTGTTTTATTATTTTAATTGTGTGCCTCCCAGATAACAGTGTAATTACGTGGCCTTATGTAAAATGCAGAGTCAAATTTAGTACAATATAAAAGCCTCTGAACCAAGGAAATACTGCCTGGATCTATTTTTGCCTGTGGTAGCCAGTGCAATAACTTTAAGCCTGTGCTGCAACAGAAGCCAGTAAAAATAACTGGGGCTGCTACAATATTAAAAGGACACCCGACTAAATGAAAAACATGGAAATCTGGACATATATATATATATATTTGTGAACTGTGAATACAGTTTTGTTGTTTAAATAACCATGTGAATAATATATTACAGAGGCAATGAAGAGGAGGAAAAATATGCTGTCGTACCACATAATGAAGCTGACATCCAATTTCATTCAATTAACAGCAACAACAGAACTATTTTCTGTTTTACTATGTTGTGTTGAGAGGTTTCCATATTCATCTAAGCACCAAAATAGCTGCTTAAGAGTAATACCCTTATCAGATGTGTTATTTTCATAATGTCAATTTAGTATACCATCCTACTCTGTGGTTAGTATCACTTTTATTATCACTTTGGAGCTAGATAGCTGTTAGTGGTAGAGAGTGGTAATTCTGAGATTTCTCTCTTTGTTGGAATAGATGCTAGGTTCTGTCTATTCACCATGCAACTGAAACTGCCATTCCAAAAGTCTCCAACTGGCAACCAAAAATTTCAGAGCAGAAGATTAATGTAATGAAGCTTGACCTCTGCCATTTGCATCACTTATCCATTCTTTACCTTACAAGAAGTCAGAATGTTGGTATTATCTTCAGCTTTCCTGGGTCATTTTTTCCCAAATCTTTTTCAACTTTCAAAGTATGAGTAGTTTCCATGCACTGCAGTGGTAAACAGAATCAAGTAGGAGAGCTGACTCTGAATGACGCAACTCTTTCATAAGTTTGGTATGATCATTCGTCAGCTTTCTTAAAAATAGGAGTTCCAAGACAAAGGTCTGTCACAATGCAACAGATTCCTTTCTTCTATATGCCAGATATCGGAGAACAGCTCTAGTTAGATGGTGGACAGGGAACTATACACCCATCTCTGCATTCTTATGTTACTGTCATACTCTACAAGTCTATAGTAGATCTAAGAGGTCATTGGCACATGCTGTTTTCCAGGCACAAAAAAACAAAAAACAAAAAGGCTTTCTTGGAAACACTTTTGAGGTGATGCAGTAGTATGTTCACTCCCTGTGTGCAAAGTGCAAGAGAAACCAAAACCTCAAAGGAAAAATTAATTTCCAAAGAATTCTCTCCATGTGTTGCCTTGTTTAGTGATTGCTGATCTGCTAACATTTTAACTAAATATTCAGGCATCTCACATATTCAGTTCAGCTCTCAAGTAAACAGGCTTGCTAATGCTTTCAGGGAATCCATTAGCAGCATACAGCAATCTGTGTTTTTCAAATATGAAGGTTCTTATTTCAGAGAACAGCGTATGTGTGTGCATGCCATTTTAATTCTCTGATTCCAGAAACTCATTTTCCAGGTGTGTTTGCTGAATATTTTACTGACATTTGCAGCTCAAAAAGTCAAATGATTAGCCCTTTATTTTTATTTTTATTTTTTTTAAAAAATAATTTAAGCCACTTTAAATGTCTTATTCAATCTTTTGGACTTAAGGGAATTCAAAATAGGTGTCGTTTTTCACCGTCTGGTGCACTTCTATCCATAATGCCTCCATATTCACTAGGGTTAGGGGCACAGGATCTCTGTGAAAGTGAAAAAACTCTAGGCCCTCCCAAACCATATTTAACACACAACAAGTATGATCACCATATTCAACCCACCATGGATTACTTTGAGGCATCAGGGTTCCTTCTCAAGGCAGAATTGGGTGGCTGGTGGGGCTAACTACAACCTCCACTGCTGCCCCACATCATTTTTAATAGGGACTTGCAAGCCTTGTTTTCAGTTTCTCAGTCTCATGAGGCTTGCAATCCCTGTTAAAAATGGCATAAGGAGGAAGCAGAGTTGACAGCAAATAATCCGTGAATAGTCAAAACCACAAAAATGAAACCCAGAAGTGTCACTTCTGACATTTAAAAGAAAGAACCATTGATGTATCCATGTGCCCTACCCACGCTTGCTGAAGAACATTATTTTTCCCTAACAAACTCCATCCAAAGAGCCCAAATAACTTGTGGAATATCCTCCTTTTTTGTCCAAGGAGAAAACAGGGTGGAAGAGGACAGAAAATGAAAAATAGGGTGGCAATGTAAAAAGCATGTACTCCCTAGAGATTTAAAGATATGAATGTAGAACCTAGAAATGTCAGCAGTTAGCTATTTCCCAGGAGAGTCCCTTAGGAGAAAAGTAGCAAAGTTCTGTGCTGGTATGGAGAAAGAAATTAAGCTAAAAGTGGGAGCAAAGAGGTGGCAAGGCAACATGCTGGCATGGCAAACCTTAGGGGATAGATCTGAGAAGAATACAGAGAATAGAGGGTTATGTGGCAAGGTGACGTGCCAGCATGGTGAAACAAAAAAACAAACAAACAAAAAATAGTTCATACTCATCTCAAGGCAAGCTAACTCACAAGGGCACATGTAGTCCTTGTATAATTACACTGGCAAACATGTAGCCCCATGTGGTTAAGCACAGGATGTAATAAAGCAGATAAAATCCAATCTTGCTTTGCTGGTTAGGGGAAGCAACACAAAGAATTTGGAGTAGAACATGAAAAGAAATACGAAGAAAAATGCTTATTGTTACTGAACACAGTCATATGTTTGATGGCAGAGAAGATCAAGCTCAATTGCTACCAGAAATCAAAATGAAAAAACAGAGAAAGGGATGAGAAGAAGAAAGCTGCCCACAGCCATATGGCTGTAACCCTTATAAATTCTTGGTTTGGTCAAATGACTGAGGAAATACTAATGAAGGCGCTCTACTTACTAGCTGAGTTCAAAAAGAGAAGGAGAGTAGAAGCTGGAGAGGAGATGTAGGCCCTTTCCACACGTGGTGGGAGAAACGGGGTAAACGCACAGAAACAGAGCTTACCAGAAGCCGGGTAAGTCCGTCGCCACGAGGAGCAGCGCGAGTTCACTGCTCCACATTCCTGCAGCGTCCTAAATGGTGGCTCTTTCAAACTCTCTCCCTTCCCAGGTTGCTGTCGAGAGAGCCACGTTGTTAGGCATTCTCCTCCCCTTCTCTCTCAGGGGGCTTTCGTTTCCCGAGTCTGGAATCCTTCTGGGAGAGGGGAGGGAATCCCAGGTGACCAGGAGTGTCTGTGCGTGTGTGTGTGTGTGTGTGTGTGTGTGTGTGTCGCCTTCCTTCCTTTCTTCAACTTCCCGCCCCCTTCCCTTCTATTCAGCGTGTGCCTTTCGGAGGAAAGTCTTTTCCAGCTGCTGCTGTGGCCGCCCCCCTTCTTCCCCCGTTTCCTCCCTCAGTTCTCCTTCAAGGGGAAACTTGGCTGGCTTTTTCGGTTCTTCCGTTCCCAGCAGCGGGGTGAGGAGGGTCCCAGCTTTCCCTCCCGCTGGCCAGGGCTGAGCTGCCTTCCCCCGGCCATCCCAGCTCTTTCTTTTTCCTCTCTCTTTCGGGAGTGCTTTCCAGAGGTGAAAGCGGCCAGAGGAGCCGAGGAGAAGGCGGGCGAGGTCCTTCCTGGACTGGCTGGTGGAGGCTCTCCATCAACTGGAGAAGCTCGCCCGCCGGAAGCCCGCCCCTGGCAGATCTGCAGGCACGCACTTGTGCACGCCTGCAAATCTACACCGGGGCGCTGTGATGGGGTGGAATGGGGCTGCACGCTTGTGTTTTATAAAAACCACTTGAAAAGTGGTTTTTAAAAAACATGCGGTGCCACCACTCCCGGTCGCTTCAGGGCGGTTTGAGGTGTAGAACCTCAAAATTATAAATGCCCCAGCACACTCCACGGTGTAGATGACCTCCACAGGAGGTCGCTCTACACCGTTTTAATTACCCCATGTGAAAAGGACCGTAGTTGCCAAGGTTAAGAAGTAACCTTGGCAACCTTTTTGCCTTAAATAAGCAGTGGTATTTTCAGTTATGTGTTTAGGATGGAAAAAAAGAGGTAAGTTCTTTGTGGTGAAATCTCTATATTGCATTTTAATATATTTTGTATTTTTGTGGGGAGAGATCTTTTTCATACAAACATTGTAGTACTATTGAGCAGCAAAGGCAGAAGAGTTCTGTAGCCAAGTTCTGCACTAGCATCTCATTGGATGCATGGAATTTTTGGAACAGTTGTTCCATTCTAAAGTTAATATCTAATTTGTTGTTTGTTGTTAAATACATATTGAGTCTTAAATTGTGGTTCTGTTTGCAATAGTCAACTACAGTTGACCCCACAGAACCCAGAAAATGGTACATAGGCATCACCAAACACTGCTCCAGCAGTGAAAAGTAGCAGGTAGGAAATCCACACCTAAGAAAAGTAATTGGGTGTCCCAGCAACCAATCTTCTTGTCAGTTTTATTCCAGAACAGAATAACCCGGGTAAGGATGGGAAATATATGAGGACACCACGGGAAGGCTACATAATTTGTTTGGATTATGTCAAAGGAAACCTCACAGTCCTATGATTAACAGTTCCATAGGGCAGACTATAACACCTGTGTGGATTCCCCCTTCAGAAGGAACGTTTTTGCTCAGACCTATCAAGTATCATGGCTACTACCCAGTGGATGTTATGAACAGTCAGAACTGTTGGGATATCTTTGAAGAAGTCAAAGATGACTGTAAGTTTTGGTAAGCAAAGGTGCTAGTTTTTTTTGTCCTCAATAAAGGCATCAGAACCAAGGAGGTAAAGAAGTGCAGGCTCCAAATTAACAACTATATGTGTAGCTTAATTGAAATCCTTTTACATTCAATTTTATACACTTAAATCAATGATGGGAAAAGTGTTGTCAGTGGAGAATTGAAACACTGTCCAAGGGAGATGAGGGTCCTAACACTCAAGTCATTAGTTCAATTAAGGCATAGTGAAAGAATTAGAAAAATGTGTGTGTGTTTGCATGTGCGTGCTTCGCATGAAACTGCAGATAAAATACATCCATTAAGGAATAATTCCCCAGATCCTGCATCATAGCCTGCAATGCATAACTTTACAATGATGGAATTATGCCTCCCTGTAAAAGAACTGTGACAATGCACCAGGGAGGATGTCCTATTGCACAATGCACGCTCCCGCCACATAATGGGGCACCACACAAGTTATCCTGTTGCACAGTGGGGGCTTTGATCACAGAAGAGGACATCACAAAAGCTGGGGACATTTCTGCAGCTGGGTGCAGGGCACCCATGACATTCCATTCCCCTCCCTTCTGTATCATCAGTGTCCCATGGCTTTGTTGGGGATTGTTGTCCCCCCTCTTTTTGCACTGTCATTGGACATAGGGATCCTGTCCCACAAAGCGCTGTGCTGTTATGTACCATGATTGTGATGCAACACCCATGCCACCAACTCTATTTGTTCAATAGTCTTGATGGCACAATGAACCTCTCCAGGGAATACCTCATTATAACACATTGTGGTTCTAAGCTATGCAATTGTAAATTGGTTTATAACATGATAAATTCCCAACATAACAAATTCCCAACAGTGAACAGGCCAAGGTATTAAAGCAGGTAAAAACTAAAAACATGTAAAACAATACTTATAAAGCAATACCAAAATTGATTTTCAGAGATTTTTAAAAAAGCACATTCAAAGCTTATGCCTGGCAACTGATAGTTCTCAGAGCAAGAGACAAAGCATTATACTTTTGCAAGTTTGCACACTGGAAAGGAGGAAAAAAGCAAAATATAATGGGATTTTTAAAATCCCGGAAGGTTGATTTTGTGTAGTCTCTCTTTCTCTCTCTGATTCTTTAGTCAATGCCTTATATATTATTGAAGATGTATTCTCCCCTTCCTTTTCTTCTAACAAACTTGAAGAAGGCTATGCAAATATTTCTTGTCCAAAACATGTTAAGCTAACAAAACTTTTTAAAAAAAATATAACCAGAGACTCAGGGCCTTTCCGCTTTACACTGTTATAGTGCTTTTATTCCACTTTCAACATCTTATTGAATCCTGGGATTTGCAGTTCAGGGAGGGGAATTGAGAATTCTCAGCCAGAGAGTTCTTTAGCCTCCGTAAACTACAAATCCCAGAATTCCACAGGATATTGAAAATAGAATAATAGTGTTGACACAAAATTGCCACTTCCTGAGCTATAGAACCAATAAAACAACTCAGAGAGGTTGAGTGAAGTGAGAAGAAAATTTAATTAGGACAATTAAAGATTACGATTGTATAACCAGATCAACCAGAGCGCCTTTGCTCTCATGAAGGGTTGGTGATGAACACATTTTCCATTTGAAATTTATATGCTCCTTGTCCTTTCAAAAATATACGTTTGGATTCTGTTGATTGTAACCTATAGACACAAGGACACGCAAAATATTTATAATCTTCAGAACTGCATTGCTTGCTTCTCTCTCTGCCTTGGAGAGTTAAAATCTTTATCTAACAAAAGGATGTGCTCAATTCACATAGAAGATATACATCTCTCTCTCTCTCTCTCTCTTCCTTTCTCTTCCTATATATATATATATATCTGTGATGAACTTGTTTGTTCTTATCTGGGCCCTCCCAGCATGAGCTAACTAGCAACTTTAAAAAAATAATTTTGGTTTCTTTTTATTTTGCTCTCACATCCTGTCAAAAGGCACACTCCTTCCTGGCCCCCATATCTGCAAAACATTTTTTGACCCCTTAAAATTTAAAACAATTTCTTAAAAGAATTTCTTTTATATTATGCACTATCAATAGCACTACAACAGCGTAGGGCCTTGTCAAGGCCTCAGTCTTTCCTTTACATTGGTTACACTACACACAGTTGTACTAAAGAAAAGAAAGCATGAAATGACATAACTGTATAAAGTGACTGTCAGTTTTGTTGTTGTTGTGCTAACCAACCAAGTGAATACAAAGGTTTTTCATGTTCTTAGGCACAACAGACTTTCTCAAATCAGGCTAAGGAAAGTGTATTTCGTGACAGGGGTGGAGGACCACAACTTCCCAAGACATTTTCCTCTTGTCGCAATGTACTGAAGAGGTATGTTAAATGAATGATTTAACATACAGAAGCATACAGAAATGAAAACTAAACTGAAAGCTCTGTAGAGGAAGTCATGTGTTACACAGGCCTTCAAGTTTACTTTATTGCTGGATAATCTTTATCACCACTGCTTCTCCAGGGAAGATAATGCATACTTGGGAAGAGAATTTCCTCTTGTTATTGGAGTTCCATTCTCTGAGTATTACACTTTCTTACAAAATGAGATACAAGGGTACTGAAGAAAAACAGCAGATTCTGTATCAATAGTCAATAATACTAATTATTGATATTCAGTATTAATACTCAGTATTCAAGTCAATCTAGCAATTAATAAATATGAATGCTCAGTTAGGGTGGGCAAAGGTGGCTTAAGGTCTGAAATTGTGAAACTTGCTAAAACCAAAGAATGAAATGATGGGAATGGGTTGCAAAAGATGAGAGAGGATAAACGTCAGCCGTTGGCTGCAGAAATTGAAGGCAGCCAAAGACATTTTACTCCCAATTGCTGTCCTATGTTAAAACTAGTAGCCCTAAAGCAATATTATGGGATTAACTGGTAAGGATACTGTTTAACCTTCATGCCTCATTTTTATTTCTTCAAGTAAAAAACAGGGCTTCTGAGAACAGCATGCTTGATGGCGTTTATGCGGGTTGTTCATAAAGCCTTTAATGGCCAATTTTAGGATGGACTATGACAGGACTATAAAATATAACAAAATGGAAATGGCTAAATGAGTGTCAGAAAGCCATATATACTCCCCTGGGAGCTTTTTTCACCTTTGCCCCTTCCCTACAGTATCTTTAATGATGGCTGAAAGAGTGGTATAGCTGATGATATAAAAAGAAACACTCAAATCCTCACAAAAAACGGAGATGGCAGTACCAGCCATTTTTCCTACCCAGTTTCATTCACAGTTAGCCATGGATTTAGCACATTACATGACAGAAAAGTCAGGTTTGTCACCACAGCTAATCTCAGGTCTCTGGCACATGAATAAGAATGTCATGCAATATGGTGAGTATGCCATTGTCACGTAGAATCTGAAGTGCTTTCCCTACTTGTTCTTGCAGTCTTCCGGTCATGGGCCTCTGCCAGGGAGGGAGTGTGGTGAGAATGCTCTCTCCACATTGGACCAGCTCCCTATGGAAGGGAGTGCAATGGATATGCCTCTTCCTTCCTCAGCACAGCTGGGCTCTTTCCCATGCTGAGCTGAGGCAGGAAGTGCCTCCATCATGCTTCTGGGCTTTCTGCAGGGCAGGTAATTGGAGGACTGTTGCGCAATCGGGGAAAATCCCATCAATGATTTCCTCTGTGATTTCAGAAGTGTTATCACAGTCCCACTCTTCTCGCATCCCCATACTGGGAGGCAGGCTTTCTGTAGGAAGAGCTTCTGTTTCTTTGGCCCTTTTCGTATGGCATTTTCCATTCGGAAGAGGGCCTGGAGTGTTGCACGATTGTGAGGAGCGACCTGCACAATGCACTCACAATCGCACGATGCTCCAGGGGCTGGCAGGCGCAGATTGTGCACCTTTTCATTTTTGGCTAGCAGCCGAAAATGGTGTGCGATCACACGTTGCTCCCAGGCCCCGCGCACACTTACCTGGTGTATGGAGCCTCCAGAGCTGTGCCGGTCACGCTTCCTGCCCCAGCACAGCTTGGAAAACTCCCAGGCTGCACTGTGGAAGGAAGAGATGGGGCTGCTAGCACGATCCCCGCACCCCAGCGCCATAAAAAGGTAAGGTGCGGAAAGGGCCTTAAAGTAAATGGTCCCCAATTCAGTTCAGAGCTTGAATTAGTAACCTGGATATGAACCAAATTTGATCTGACTCAATCTGGACCCTATAGATTCTGTTTTGGACCTCAAATCATGTTGAAAATGCAACAACAATGTTTAAATAGCTAAATGTGTCTTAGAGCAACTGTGGCCCTTTCCGCACCTTACCTTTTTCCAGTGCTGGGGTACGGGGATCGCACGAGCAGCCTCCAGTGAGAGGCTCTCGCATCCAGGGTCCTTTGGCTCCACATGAGCTGCCTGCTCACATGAGAGCCCCGTCTGTTCCTTCAGCAGCGCAGCCTGGGATTTTTCCAGGTTGTGCTGGGACAGGAAGCGCGACCGGTGCGGCTCCGGAGGCTCCACATGCCAGGTAAGTGTGCGCGGGGCCTGGGAGTAATGCGTGATCGCACACCATTTTCGGCTTCTAGACAAAAATGGAAAGGTGCTCGATCGGCGGCGGCTGGCCCCTTGAGCCCTGGTCACGCAATTGTGAGTGCACCATGCAGATCGCTCCTCACAATCGCGCAACGCTCCAGGCCCTCTTTCGTATGGAAAATGCCATGCAAAAGGGCCCGTGATAGGATAAGAAGCCAGTGAAGCTTTGAAAGCTTGTATAATGTATTTTATGTTTTGGAGTTGCCCCTGTCCAAAAGATAGTACTTCTTGAAGACTTTTGATTTTGTTGTATTTTTTTGCACCCCTGAATATTTTTCTTTTCCCGGATTTCAAGATACCAAATTTAGTCACACCAGTGGAATCCTAAAAAAGGGAATCAAAAGACTGGGACTTAACTCTTTGAGGTTTTCTGCCTCCAGTAGAGCTAAATCCCTTTCACTGAACTACAATTTGGGACAATTTGGCAAGTTTTAATTATACAACATCTAAAAGTTTTTTCAGATGTAACAGTACAGATACTCCTTGAGAAATTCAATATTCTCTGCCTACGAAAGAAACTGTTAGCTTCACATAAGAGAGGGACAGTTGGATCTCAAGATCTCTTACTTTTCTGTTGCTAATGGAATTGAAATTTTATTACTTGTCTTTTACTGCTCTTTGTCCCTAGTACTCACAAGGCCAATAAGGGGAGAGGCCTCCATTTTCATTGAAATCTCTTAATACTACCTTAAAGAACAAAATCTCAGACAGAATGTAGGCCTGTGACTCTAACTTTACTGCGATTTCTCTCCTGTATGAGAGAAATGTCTACTGAAGAAGCCAGTGAAGCTTTGAAAGCTTGTATAATGTATTTTATGCTTTGGAGGTGACCCCCAAAAAAGGCATCACCAATAGTGGATATTTGATTTTGTTGTATTTTGTTTTATGGTCAGCATGGCTACCCTGAATATTTTTTTTCGGAGTTAATGAGTTTTCACAGACCTAAAATCTTCTCATGCCTTATCCACCTATTCTAATCTCTCTTAGGCTGATACTATTAGGGATCACACCACCTCTTCCTCCACTTCATTTTTGCATTTTCACTACTCCAAAAGTAAAACCAGCTTAGTCCTCTTCTTTTTCTCACCTAGCTTAGCTGAGCATCCTTAGAGAGTTTTCTTATCTCTAATAGAATTCCTATAATAAAAGTTTGGTTTATTTCCTATAGCCATTGGCATCAATGCTCTTTAATCATAGTAGATAGCTGCTGCACACATGCATTTTATATCAAATCCAAATTGAGATTTTGAAATCCACATAGACAGTCCACCCTGATTCACTCACAGTGGGAAACGAAAAAGTAGCTATAACTTTTTATTTGTTCCCACATACACATAAAATTTGGAAGCAAAGCAGGGATTAACCTAGCCAAATCTGAGACTAGCTACTCCAGGGATTTTGTACTAAGTACCATAAATGTGTCCTTCTCCCCCAAAACAATAGTTTTAAAAAAGCTGTTCATTGCTCAGTCTTAACAACTGATAATCCTTTTGTCCTACCACGGCCCCTTTAGATCATGCAGAACAACTGCAATGGGTCCACAGGCCAACTTTCTGTCCCACAACTATTTCCATCTAAAACCTAACTCTAAGAACTAGGGCAGTCTTGTTGGGATGGGGTAGGATGGTTCACCCTGGTGGTAATGTTTTTGGGGCATCCTGGCTCATAGCTATGCCCCTGTGGGCCCTGGGCATGCCCTTATGTGCCCTGGCCATGCCCCCAAGCACAGTGGCCATGTTCCTCCTGCTGTAGCCCTGCTCCCTTTCACACACTCCAAACTCTGCCACTGAACTAGGGACAACTGAGGCAGAGGGAAGAATATGTTTTGCTACCTAAACCACACACAGCTTCATTAAAGAGACAAAATCAACAAATTAACAAGAAAGCCAAACAGAAGATTAAATGAGGCTGTTGCTCAAGACAAAAGAAAATTAAAAAGACTGAGAGATCAGCTCAGATGACAACAGCCACCCACCCTCAATGCAGCTTTTTCATGATCTGCCAATAACAATCCTAACTTCAGCAAACAAACAAAGAGATGATAGAGGAAAAAATCGACTATGGCCACACATGATCCGTTCTATGTCCTCTTGTAATCTTTCCCATAGATATTGTGACTGGAGAAAGCTAGTAAAATTCTTAGGCCAGATTGCATAAAGGAACTATGAATTGAGAAAGCATAGCTCCTTCCGTCTCATCCTGCATCATGGCACATTGACATTTTCCTTATATGATCACTTAAGCATACATTGTTTGGTTTTCCTGCTTATTTTCAATGTCCTAGTCTCCAGATTGATCAGAAATGTTTTGGACTGTGCTGTTTTTCTCCAAATTTGGCCAGTCTGATCTGATCTAGAGTCCAAATCAGACCAATTTGCTTTATTATTTGGGACTTGCCTGTATTGGCTGAACAGCCCTAGCGTGCACTTTCATAACTTGATATCTGAATGAAAGCAACTAAGCTTGTTGTTTTGATTGATTAGGCATCACAGTTGGGCCTTTTCACCTCAGCTTTACAGTGTCTCACCAGTTCCAAACTCTGCAATATTTCTTCTTAGATGAATTACTTCTCTTTCAAATGGAATGCTGTAAAGACAGAACCTTTCATCTTCCCTCCTCTTTCTCTCCCCTTCCTCTCCTGTTACATCCAGTAATACCATTATTTTTCCCAGTCTCTCAAGTACACTACCCTGTAATCACATATAACTCTGCCCCAATCCAGCGTCTCCAGAACACATCTTTTTTTCCTGTACCTAATGCTTACAACATTTCCCTCTATGCCTTTTTCTAATCATGACTATAATTGATACTTATTCTAGACTAGTGTATTTACCCAGTTTTGCTCAAGATTTTATTTTCCTCTTAAGAACTCACCAAACTGTTTTCTCCAGTACCTGTAACTTTCCCCCATATTTTCCAGTGCAATCTATATTCAGAGTTATTTACATACACAGTTTGGATTCCTGAGGGAATATACTGTCCTCCTCCTTGCTGCTAGGCCTCATTGCCATAGCTATGGGCCTTTTCTAGTACCTGAAACTTTTCCCCATATTCCCCAATCCAATCTGTATTCAGAGTTGTTAACATACAGAGATTGGGTTCCTGCGGGAATACACTGTCCTCTTCCTTGCTCCTAGGCCTCAGCCCTTTCCGCATGGCAGTTTGCAAGTGAAAGGGCCCCTTGAGCATCGCATAAATGTGAGAAGCGATCTGCATGACACACTCCCATTTAAGAGCCGGACGTGCAGCGCATACCCTTTTTTTTTATTTTTGGCTTTTAGCCGAAAATGACCCGTGCTTGTGTGCTGATCAGGGGCCCCACGCGCACTTACCTGCCATGCGGAGCCTCTGGAGCCAGACCGGTCGTGCGTCCTCTCCTCAGTGCAGCCTCCAACTCCCAGGATGCACTGCAGAAGGAAGGGGTGGGGCGCGGGCGGGGTGCTCACGCAAGCAGGAAGGAGCTGCGGAGCTGAAGCAGGAGGCTTGCGAGAACCTTCCTGCCCAGGCTTCTTGCACGAGCCCCACACCCCAGCAGCGCTAAAAGGTAAGGTGCAAAAAGGGCCCTCGTCTCTGTAGCAACCGGCAACCTGTAATTTATCCTCATAGTCCCCAATCCAATCTGTGTTGTCTGGCAATGCTGATGTACTGGCTTTTCGTTTTTTCTGCTTTCTGTTGACTTTGTGCAATGGCTTTACGTTTTTCTAGAGTTATTTTTTGTTTTGAATTTCAACTTTAAGATTCTTCACATGTGGAACTGATACAATCTACTGTGTGAGGCGAGAAGACTTTGTAACTATCACCCTTTCCACACCTTACCTTTTTCCGGTGCTGGGGTGTGGGGTCACGCAAGCAGCCTCCGGCGAGAGCTCTCACGTCCCTGCTGCTTCAGCTCTGCACAAGCTGCCTGCTCGCACGAGAGCCCCGCCTCTTCCTTCCACAGTGCAGCCTGGGAGTTTCCCAGGCAGCACTGGGGCAGGAAGTGCAACCGGCGTGGCTCCAGAGGCTCCGCACACCGGGTAAGTGCACACAAGGCCCGGGAGCAATGCGCGATCACGCACCATTTTCGGCTTCCAGCTAAAAATGAAAAGGTGCGCGATCGGCGCCTGCCGGCCCCTGGAACATCGTGTGATTGTGAGTGCGTCATGCAGATCGCTCCTCACAATCTCGCGACGCTCCAGGCACCCTTTTGCATGGCAAATGCCGTGCGAAAAGGGCCTATGTTGTGTATATCACTTTAATTTTTCTCACATATGCCTCCCAAAAGATTTCTGCCATCCTTCTTGATGGTGGGCCTCATCTCCATAGCAACCAGCCTGAGGCCCAAGAGCTCTCGACTGAGAATTCTAAAGGCCCCTCCCTAAACTGCCAACCCCGGGATTCCATAGAATCTTCACAGCCAGCCAATCATACGAGGTCTTCTCGCCTGCCTGACTCAGACAAACAGGCAAACTCATAAACTCACAGACAAACATTGACTTTTATATAGTAGATAGAATTTCTTCCCAGAAACAGATGCCAGAGGTCATATTGGGGGGGAAATTATCATTTTTGGACTGCTACTTTCAGAATCACACATCCGATATGGCTGCTGACCACGTTGCTTGGGCCATTGTGAGAACTGGTAGTCCACTGCGAATTGGTACTCCACCCCACCCAAAAAAAAGAAAGGAAGACAAACTTTTTCTGTGTTCCAATAAGATGCCATGTGAGTCTGCTGTGGTCATGTATATAATCTGAATCCCAGCTTCCTAAACTCAGGTTTGTACCCTTGACTTAAAACAGAATCTCAACCATCTTCCTTCTTCTCCATTTGGATTCTAATCTTATATGCACTTGCCTGGGATTAAATCCCATTTACCTTAATTGGGGCTACTACTGTTTCTTTATTTCATTTTTTTTTATCCTGCCTTTCTCCCAAAAGTGATCCAACATGGTTTACAACATAGGATAAAATAAAATACAGTTAAAACAGTCTACAATACAAACACTTTAAAAATTAAATAAGCCATCTTGTTACAAACACTAATTTAAACATCACAATAAGGATAAAAATCCAATACTTCCCTCCTCATCCAAATATCCTTCTCATACCCTTTAGCTGTCTTCATCTCCCAGGGAAACTCCTGACTCCCATGTTTTCATCTGTGTCATCCCACTTTTTCAGCTGCAATTAAACTGAGCAGGGGGAGAGGACAGAAGAGGGAGGAATCTTGCCTATGCCAGTAGGTTCAGACCAAAGCATACTGTTGCAGCCTCTCCTATCTTGTCTGTTCTTGTTCGTTAATAATCTTTGTTGTCTTGACCACACGCTGATGTTGCTTGACCACACACCTTGGTTTTCGTATATGAACTGTTAGAGGCTATGACCCTTTCTGCAACTCACCTTTTCTCAGCACTGGGGCGCAGGGATCACGCGCACAGCCTCTTGCAAGAGGCTCTTGCATCCCTGCTGCTTCGGCTCTGCAGCTCTGCAGGAGGGCTCCTCCTCTTCCTTCCGCAGCACAGCTGGGCATTTTCTCAGGCTGCGCTGGGGGAGAAAGTACGAGCGCTGCGGCTCCGGAGGCTCCGCACGCATGTAAGTGCACACGGGGCCCTGGAGGGATGCATGATCGTGCACCATTTTTGGCTACAAGCCAAAAATGAAATAGTGCACGATCGGCACCTGCTGGCCCCGGCAGCGTCACACAATTGCAAGGAAGTCATCTGAAATGCTCCTCGCAATCATGCGACACTCTGGAGGCCATTTTGCATGGCAAATGTCATGTGAAAAGGGCCTATGACTTCTGCAGCAGCCAGTTTAGAACCAAAGGACTAATTAAACAGGCTTGTGCCTACTGGTGAAATGAAAGCAGAAAGCAGAAAGCAGAAAGCAGAAAGCAGAAAGCAGAAAGCAGAAAGCAGAAAGCAGAAAGCAGAAAGCAGAAAGCAGAGAGAGAGGAGCTAACCAATTTGCATGAGAGGGATTTCCACAGTCTGGGAGCAACCATCAAGAACACCCTTTCATGTTCCTCTCCAAATGTCCCTGGGATGCTGGTGGGACAAAGGCCATTTCCATACGATGACACTCTTCCACGTCGTCTCTCTGCAGTCCCGGGTCCAGAAAGGAGCGTGTCAGCAATGCTCCCCTCAGCACCCGCTCAGTCCGTGCGGAAATGAATGCAATGACACCACATCTTCCTTCTGCAGTCCAGCCAGGCTTTTTCCATTGCTGTACTACGTAAGGAAGCATCGCCAATGCGCTTCTGCATGGCCAGAAGTGACGGGAGCACCGCATGATCGCAGATGCGAAACGGATTTTTTCCATTTTGTGAAAACTGTGCAAGTGCAACACTCCGTGACACGATGGCAGCGGGATGGTGACAATGTCATGTGGAAGTGTGACCCGCTGCCATCCTGTGGCAGAAACGAAACAGCGACGTCATACAGAAAGGGCCTTAAAGAAACAGCCCTTCCCTGAGAGTCTTAAAACTAGGGCAGGATTGAATAGGACATAACAGTTTTTCAGTTAATCAACTCAAATCATATGCAGTACAATTGTACAATAAATGTCTTAGTTTTCAAATCATTGTTCTGAGCCTCCATGTGCTTGTCTTCAGTACTGTTCTCCATTCTTTCTTTCTTTCTTTCTTTCTTTCTTTCTTTCTTTCTTTCTTTCTTTCTTTCTTTCTTTCTTTCTTTCTTTCTTTCCTGGTTCACTTACAGGCTTCTCTTGTCCTTGACATGCCTATCATCATCATCCCAAGCTCTAAGATTTCTGGGCCAAAACCTGAGATCAATGGGCACCCCCCTTTGTTTGGTGGACCCTAATGACATCACAGTGGATTGATACTGGTGATGTCATTAAGCATTATAGATTAAGCATCAATCACAGTTGTTGATTGCATGTCATTCAAACATACACATAGAACAATTTTTTCCTTGGCTGGAAACAAAAATAGGAACCTTAATAAAAGTGTTTTTTTCTAAATATGGCCTCCCTCCTTCAATCTGATTCATAAGTGAACATATCAAATTCCTAAAAGCTCAGGTTTCAAGCTTGGGGTATGATAGGGGCTCCTTCTGGCTGAGATCCTGCATTGTGAGGATTATGACAGGATTATAATTATGACAGTGGAGCTGCATAACTGTAGCTACATTTCATGATATCAGCCCTCAAAAAATTACCTTTTCTGACTGGCTGCACCCCAGTTGAAGGGTTTCTGAGGTGCCACAGATCAGGGCATAAAGAAATGACATCTGCAGTGCTTTTCGGGCCATGGAGTGTATTGTGAACAGGCAGCTGGAGAAACCCCTTGGGGTACTGCCACAAGTGTTTGTCTCAAGGTGCCCTGCAACCAGGGGAGTGCTTCAGACATCATTTTCTGCAGCACCTCAGAAACCCTTTGATTGGGGCATAGCCAGTCTAAAAAGATAAAAATTTGGGATCACATCTGTTCATTAATGACCATAAATATGAGTCCCCAGTGTTTACAAGATCATAATTGCAGCTTACAATCTTGTAACTACTGAAGAAGGTACCATCCCCTGTTGTTTAAAAACAAGCATCTTCATGATGTAACTAATTTCATTTTGTCATTTTCTTTTCGGGTGTATTTGGTAGGTTCTTCTTTTCTCTTGTCATTATCTTGAAATTAAAACAACTATTTTGAAACATGTCTCCTATCATCCCTATTTTTTGTTACCAGTTTGCACACACCCACAGATTTGATATGATGTAATTGGTGAAATATGTAATTGGCAAAGTACATTAATTTGCATTGATACAAGATGGACCCTGAGATAACTGTAATGCCAGGCTGGCAGAGAAAAAACACTGGCTGAACATGTCTGCTGCAAAGTAGGTCAGAAGATCCCCTATAGGTGTAGCCAAGGTCACTGTCAGGATAATCACCAGGTAACTCCATAGGTAATAGGCTTAAGCTGAAGCTGTAACCTCTCTGGTACCATCCAACAGTGAAGGGAAGTTCCCATCAAACTGTTTTTGCCCTTCTGCCTAGCTCCTGGACTTTTCCCTTAATTGTTCCTTTACTTGTCCATCATTGCAGAGCTATTAGACAGCCATTAACTCTTTGTCACCTAACACTAAGACCATTAACTCTGTCTGGACCCCATTGTTCACATTGCAACCTCCATTGTTTGCTTGGCCAAGGAGCCATTCACACCCTTGCCCTCCAGGCAGACTTTGAGTATAAAAATCCTCCATTTTGGGCACTCAGATGCAGTATTTCATTTGCTGAACACCACACTATTGCTCTGATTTCCAAATGAGTACTGTCCCTAGGCGCAAGTCTAAACCACAGTGCTGATTCCTTCACTACTCTCCAGATTGGTAATCTCCCATTCCCTAAAACTCGCTATTAACAACTTCCCTCCCTTGATCTTTCAGTTAGCTCTTGTGCAAGTGTGTGAGTGCTTGAATCTTTTGCATGTGTGATTGAACATTTTTCAATAAAACACACTTTAGTTTATGTGGAATCTCAGGCTGTTTTTTTCCTGCAAGGACCCCATAAATATTGGTGGAAGATCTCACTGGGTTACCGCCCTTCTCACAGGCCTCCTAATTGAGCTAAGAATTCCCCACCTTTGAATGGAAGTACTGGCATCACAGGTGGGTCCCTGAGTCACCTACTTTTTGGGGTAACAGTTTTACCAATCCCATCCAAACTACCATGCATGAGGCTGTTGCTTAAACATATGAAATTCCTACGTACTGAATTAGACTGCCAACATCCCTCTGATTCAGTACTCAGACAGTACTTACTTGTCAAGATCTCAGAGTTCTTCTGATCACCAGTTGCATTCTAAGGATTTGAATTTGTGATCTGCTGCAAGTGAAGTGTTCTTGCAGAATGGGTATGATTTTTCTGGCATCACAGGGCTCCCTGGCATTTACAATTTTTTCTTGCATCCTCACTCTTGTGTGTGAGTTTCTAAGAGTAATCAGTCACCCTGCCGCACAAGATCTAATTATAGCAAGGAGGAAGTTGGGGAAAATAATTGATAAAATCTTTGCAGCTCTCCAAATGCATGCCTGGTTAATTTTCCTTTAATCTCATTTTCACAAAATGATTCCACCTCATCTTCTAATCTCTGCATCTGCATAACAAGTGTAATCAAGAGGACCAAAATTAAAACATCCCTACTGCTACCCTTTCAATCACTCACAAATTAAAACTGAAAAGATCTTCTTCTAATGCACATGTGGAAGGAGATGAGAGGAAGAGGACAAAACCCTACATTAAAACGTAAGTGCGTCTGGCCTAACTATTAATCTCTCTTTATTACAGCAAAATGTGAACTTGCCATTTAGAGCAGAAGCAAATATTGTAATTAAACACATTCCTGTCTTTATGTGCATTGGAGCAGTATTTCTCAAACTTTTTGAACTTAACCCTTCTTCAAAAATTTCTCTGTTTTGTTCTTACTGTGGCTGCTAAACCAAAACCCATCTATCTACAGGTCTGCTTCCGGATAGTGGCATTGGGAAACTCCAATTCATCTCCCTGGCTATGAAGCTGTGGGGTACCATGTTTCTACCCTAACCGTCATGCTGTTTAATATCTATGTGAAGCAACTGGATGAGATTGTAGGTTTTGGTGCTGGATCCCATCAATATGCTGTTGATGTTCAACTTTATCTCTTGTCATCAGAGTCAGCTAGGGCTGTGCAGATGCTGGAATAGTGCTTAGATGCCATAAGTATCCAGATGAGGAATGATAAACTGAAACTGAATCCTGGAACTGGATAAAGAACCTATCTGGGATAGAATTGCACTCTTCCTGAAGGATCAGATGGGTAGTTTTGGAGCAGTCTTGGATTCATCTCTGTCATTTAAGGCTCAGGTGAATGTTGTGGCTCAGGGTGCAATGTTCTTTCCTGGACAGTAATAATTTGGTCATAGTAATTCATGTGCTGGTAGTTCCCTGATTACACTACTGCAATATGTTACATGGGGGGGCTGCCCTTGGAGATACCTTAGATACTATAGCTTATATACTATAACAGAGGAGAAGATCTTGTAGGAACAATATGGCGCCAAAAGGAATCACTCTGACTCCTAATCCACTTCTGGGCTAAATTCAAAGCACTGGTGATGGCCTGGAATCTCAATATTCGAAGAAGCATCTCTCCTTGTATACATCTGACTGAAGAGTGAGTTCTGCTTGGAGTGACCTTCCTAAATGTTCCTCTGCATAAAAATATGAAGGAGGCCCTTTATTGCTATGGCACTTTGTTGTGGACAGGCTGCCTCTTGGAATCCTTAGTGTGATGATTCTAGCTTCATTCAAGAGCTCAATTTAAAAAATGATCTTTTAGCAAAGTCTTTGGAGTGTAATTTGTCCAAATCTATATAGGTCCATGTTTTAATTTGTTTTAAATTGTAATACTGTTTAATATGCACATAGATAATTTAAACCATTTGGTACTGTTTTCAATTGTTGTTGTTGTTGTTGTTGTGTGCCTTCAAGTTGTTTCAGACTTATGGCGACCGTAAGGTGAATGGTTGTTTTATCGTGGTGACTGCCAGTACTTTTCAGTATTAGTGTTCTTTTGACTTTGGACTGGCTATGATTAACAACTCTGTTTTACTCCTTGCTGGCTTTGTTTACCTGGAATATTAACTTGCTGTAATGATTTCTGGACCAGCTGATGACCACCCTCTTGTTTCTCCCTTCCACTTGCTGGATAACCTGTGAATGACCTGGAATGGAATAACTGCCTGACAGCTCTTGAAGTCTAACCACCTGACTCCTGAGTCACTTGCTGACTAGAGCATAGGTCAGCATCCCCAAAAGGGGATAGTCCTCTGTGCATAGGTTTTCTGGCTGCATACAAACATCTATATCCTGGCTTGCTCCAAATGGTAGGGATGGAGAAATACAGCCGCAGCAGTACCCCACCTCAAAGCCTTCCAACTACCCCCCACTTTTAAAAATGTTGGTTCAATATTAGATGATTGTTGTCTGGGAACTATGCAGAAAGTCCTTGAGATGTGTGAACACACACCATGCCATATATTCCTCCCTACCTCCACATCCATTTTTGTCACCGACCTTTTCAAAATGGTGACTGGAAGTGATACAGCTTTACTTGCAGTTGTTGTTTCAAGAAGGACTTTGATGAAAACTGAGGTATTTGAGAGTTCTCTGTGGGGATGCAGCGCATGTGGGATTGAAGGGATTGAGGAAGAAATTGGACCCCAGGACACAAACTGGACACAATCCACCTCTATCTCTGGAATCAGCCTGTGATTGCTCTTCCTTGTTTTGGTTGAAGGATATGCATTCCTAGTATGGAATTTGGGAGATGAAAGCACATAGTGCCAGACAGTGAAGAAGGAAAAAAAAATATTTAAAATATTGAAAAATGGTCGAAAAACACTTTGTCAAGTGTTCAGAAACCTTGATGAGAAGAATCTTGGAATGAACAGAATATTCACAGTTCAGGACTTTTTCTGCAAAACATTTGTTTGTGGGTGTTTTGCACAGAAAACAGCATTTTCTGCACAGGAGACAGTATTTCCTGTGTGGAAAATAATATTTCAATGCAGAAATATTTATTTCTGCACAGAAAATGCTGTCATGGGTGATTTATTCTGTACAAAATTCCCACAGGGTTCTTTGCATAGAAAAATCATTTCCTGCAAGGAAAACAGCATTTTCTTTGCAGGAATTAATATTTCTGCATTGCAATTTTGTTTTCCACACAGAAAATGCTGTTCTCTGTGCAAAACAACAAAGTATAAATTTTCTGCAGAAAAAATCCCAAAATGCAAATAGTCTTTGAAATCTGCTTGGTTTTCAAAGACTTCTCACAGTGGGAAGAAAATTGTTGAAATTACTGATTGTCACATTTGAAGAGAAACTTAATGAAGAATTATACCAGCCAGTCCCACACCACCACCACACTATTGGTGGAGAGGGCGGGAAAGCCAGGACAAAGGAAGGGAAGGGTAGTGACCTTCCCCCTCAGTCCTCCTCCATGCAAAATGTGTAAAAATGTACATAATGGGCTGTATAAAGTCCCTTGCAAAATTGTACCAGGAATCAAATGGCTGGTATTTTTGCTGTTACTGCTGCTGCTACTTCTTCATTGGCGGCCAGGGGGTGGGGTGGGGGGCTGCTATTAAGAATACAGTGAACAAGGAGATACCAAAAGCTGCAAATCATCAAACAAAATAATTTATCCTATAAGTAAGAATTTAACAATGAGTATGGAGCTTGCTTTTTTAAAAGCAAAGATCTTTAATGTTGTATCTCAACACCAATACAAAAAAAAATGTTTAGACATAGAATAATAGCACACTATGATGCAATCCTAGTTGAGGATTCCAGCAGAGTAGTGCTGAAAACAATACACATAATTTCAATGTTGAAATCAACAAGACCAAGCAATTTATTTTGTAAAATATTAACTGCATAACAGACTTCCTTTTGTACACTTGTTTTTAAAAAATCCTGATAAACATGCAAAACGCTTTATGAATGGTAGATTTACAAGGTATCTTTTAGGGAGAAAATACATTGTGCCTAAAAAGAATTCTTTAGAATAGCTGCACCTTTTGGTTTCATGCAGAGCTACCTTCATTTGGAAAATCACATATTAAGCTTGAGTTACAGCCTCAGAGTCCAGACAACCAGAAAACTATAGTGTTCTCTGGTATGTTTCTAGTCCTTTAACTACAAAGTTATTGGTAATTGAGGGGAGGGGACGCTATGCTTGTGAATACAGTGAGTGCTTTTAAAAAGTAATGGGTAGCTCCAAAAAATTTTCATATCACTTTTAGTTATCTTTTTGTCTCACCCTTTCATCCAAGATTGCTTCTGGGTAGAGGACACAACTGAAACTGAGAAGAAGAATATAGGAAAATCCATGGGGTGTAGTTTAAATCTAGCCCACCGTATTTCTAAAATGTATTTCTTTCAGGACCATGGTCATATGCAAATGTTTGTTTGTTTTTTCAGGATCACGTTAATATACATGTGTCAAACACAAGGCCCACAGGCCAAATCCAGCCCATGTGGCCCTCAAACCTCTCCTGCAGCTGTGGCACTCTCCGCACCTGGCAAGCCCGATCCCTACATTGCAAGCTCCCAGCTACTGGTATTCTGAAGAGGGGCCCAGCAGCCAGCACTTGCAACCTACTTCTACTTCTGACTGCTCCTCTGTCCAAGTCTCACTGTCAAAGCATTGCCGCGGGTTACCGTGGCAATGTTCCATGCTGCTCACAAGAGCTGTACAAAGGAGCAGTCAGAAGTAGAAGTAGATCACGAGTGCTTGCTGCTGGGCCTCTCTTTAGAATACTGGCAACTGGGGGCCTGCAATGTGGGAATTGGGCTCACCAGGTACAGAGAGGGGTAGGGGCGCAGAAAGAGGCACAGGGGAGAGAGGGGAGCAGAAAGAGGCACAGAGAGGGTCTGGGGAGCATAAAGTGGCACACTTTGGATGTACTGACCAATTCTATGTCACTTTACAGAGGTATAAGGATGTTCAAATTGCCCCAAAGTGTCCAAGAAAAGAAAAGTTGATGCAGAGGGAAGGCAATTTAAAAACCAGTAATAATTGAATGCAGAGGTAATTATTTAATATGAGAAAAGAGTAGATGCATTTATATAGTCTTACAATACAACTGGCCGTTTAAGGGCAACTATAACAAACTATAATGCTGAGGTGGCCCAAGATGAAATTGAACTTGACACCCTTGCTTTAATACTTAGGATGATTATGATCATGTAAGAGAGCCAGTGTGGTGTAGTGATCTGAGCGTTAGACTATGACCCTGGAGACCAAGAAGCCTTGGAGATCAGGGTTTGATTTCCTCCTGGGCCAAGGAAATATATGGCGAGTCACACACTCTCAGCCCCAGCAAACCCCAGGATAGGCTTGCCTTAGAATTGCCATAAATCACAAAATACTTGAAGGCACACGATAACAACCTGATCGTGAAAAGAAAAATAACCATAGTCAGACAAAGTCCTGAATGTGCACACTTAGAGAATCTTCCAGATAAGGCTTTTTGTATGTTTGTGTGCATTCCCCACCCCTGTTTGCTCTGTTTTCTATTCTTAAATTGTTCCTGCTTGTAAAAGAAGCTGTCAGTGTTTGTCATGTTACAAGTTAAAAGGACGGCTTCCAAAATCATCATCATCACCATCCTGGGAGGGTACAGTGCAGTCCTAATAAGACAGTACCTCACCACTTTTGCTTCACAGTAGCTACAATACTGTGGGGAATGGTAGAGACAGTGGAGAATTTTGTGTCAATTCATTTTTGGTGTGCATTTATTCAAATAGGCTAATTTCTTCATAGTGAAGATGGAAAGAAATTGATTTTTTTTCTAAAAAAATGAAACTAAATATGCAGAATTCAAACTGAATGTGAAAGAAACCAAACGGACAGGTTTAGAATCCTTAATTCTTAAGAGACTGTTCTGAATCAGCGTGTACCAAGTGCTAAATCAGGTTTCCATATCTTTTATTTTTCTCTTAAGAGACTGGTTATCTTTAATACCTATATCATGTTGGGGTTACAAAACTTCAGTCCACTGGCTGAAATCTTAGAAAACTGCTGTGTGTATCCAGCAGGGGAGGCACATCTCAGGGTAACCAATATTAGAAAAGGAGTAAGGCTGACTTTTGTGTGTCAGGTAGCATTAAATCTGGAAATCCATGTCCACCTCTTCCTAGATGATGCTGTGGTTGAGTAATTCAGGGTGAAGGTATTTGAGCGTCTGTTGTGTTTGTGCAATATCAGTGCACCAAAGAGCCAGGAGTGAGGAGAAAAAAATGGTAATTGCATGTGTTTGGGCTCATTGTGCCATTTGGAGCAAGTCCAGTGTCACAACTCATTATTCTACTCAGTGTATAAGCCTTCACAGCCCGGGGGGGGCAAGGAACTTCCCTATGGGCTTGTCATGACTCTTCCATAACTCCCAAGAGCATCATACAGTCTAGAAAAAAACACATAGCATATGATCCCTAGTGAAGATGGTGGCAAGTTGTTCTTGTGTGCTTCAAGTAATTTCTGACTTATGATAACCGCATCAGAAGAGATTTGCCATTGCCTTCCTCTGAGACTGACTTGCCCGAGGTCACCCAGTGGGTTTCCATGGCCAACCAGGGATTCAGACTCTGGTCTCCAGAGTTGTAGTCCAGTGTTCAAACCACTACACCATGCTGACTGTCTGGTGACAAGTGCTGGGCACATTTTGCCACCTGCATGTTTGCCAAAAATACCACACACACCCCACACACACTAGCTCTGTGTTGTCATATTACCTTGTTATGTAGGTTTTTACTGACTTCTAGACTCATTTATCCAGATTTCTGTCATGTCCATTTCCATAATCAGTTGGCCCAGAAAGTATTCTGGCCCTTTCCCAACCCTTGTCTGCCTTCCCTCTATAGTACTGCAGTCATATGACCCAATCTTTGATCTCAGTTATTGGCCCTGAAAATTCAAGGACTGGCATATGGTTGACCTGGCAACTCCCAGTGGAACAATGACTGGGGTGGAAGGAATGATCCATGACCATCACCTCCTGCATTGCAGCTTCTGTACAGTGGGTCAGACACTGTTGAACATGATGTTGCATTGCCTGAATACTAAGAAATGTTGAACACATATTCTATGATTTATTGGTCAGACATTTCCCCGCCTTGAATGCTAATGTTTCACATGCAGAGAAGAAGACATAGAGAATTTATGTTAGTTTAGTAGCAAACTGAACATAGCAAGCATTGTAGAAACCATTCAGTATTTCTCTGGGTTGCAGGATAATGTTCAATGTGTTTTCATTTTCAGAATGTGTATATCTAAAAGACACATAGTTCATGAATAAAGTTATGATTTTGAAAACGAGTCCTGGTGCGGTTGATTGGTTTTGCTCTGTAGTAAAGTTTAAGTTGTAGTACATTGTTGGTCACTTCTTTTCCTGAAAAGGTAAAATGTTATTGAATGACTTTGGTGCATGAGCCAGTAATTTCAACATGACTCAGTGCTTGATTTCTCATCCATAACCATGACAGACCTGCCTTCCGTTCTAAAAGTATGAAAAACAATACATGGAATGGGATCTGGACTTAGCAGCCAAGTAGCTTGGAGGGAGGCGTGGAGGGGAAGGGGTGTGGCCACATCACATGGAGGTGTGGCCACATTACACAAGGGCATGGCCACGTCGCACGGCAGGACACGCATGAGGGCATGGCCATGTCGCTGCGGGGTGCCCTCAAAAAATTGCCGCCTGGGGTGCACTGGCATCATCGCCCCCCCATCCGTATGCCAGTGGGACAGAGCCACTCTCCTTCCCCCATCCCCAACCTTCACATATTGCTTGTTCCTGTTGACAGAACCAACACACTGTTTCAGTCTGTTCTGTCAGCATTCACACTAACACTTACACCCACATTTTGCAAAAGTCAGAAATTTGACAATACCTCATGAACAATGTGGACAGCATGGGGCAACAACAATTGCTATTGTTGTTGAGTGGCAATTTGCATACAGTACTCCCTTCTGGCTACAACTGGTGGCAATTGAGGTCCAACAATATCCAAAGATGCATACATTCTTCACTTATACGTTAGTGGAAAATTAAGCTCCCAAATTCAACAGCACCCTTCAACTTGGTGAGAAGAATATAAGCAGTAAGTTATTGCAAACAATTTTGAGTTAACATATCCCTGTCCTCCATATTAGTTTGAGTTCTAGTTCATGTGCACTGGCATTCTGTCCCAAATATGAGGCTTTGAGAAAATGTCCAGAGAATCTTACTTTTCCGTGTCCAGACAATTTGACTCTACATGGTGTTACCTGCTCCTGAATTCATCTGTAATTCAGATAAAATTGTACAGAGTGTTCTGGCCATTATATTCCATTATAGCTGGGAACAAATCCATTCTTCTCTTATTTTTCTTGTAAGGGAAATATTCACCATTTTCAAAGGTATTTAGATATTTTGAAGGACAATAGTGCACAAAGCAGGTTGAATACATTTTTAAATGAATATTCTTCACTGAGTATATGATGGATTGGTTACACCATTATATGGTTATACGATAGGAGTATTTCCGCCTAGCACTAGGTATGATCCCTGGATATTTCATAAGAAGCTTGTTCAGATTCTCTTAAGATTTGTCTTCCCCTGCACTCTGTTATCTGACATTAGATATGAGACCATTTACATATATGTTTTTCTTGGAATTGTAGCTTCCGGATAGATTTTCTCTTTTTTATGATTGTGGAGATAAGTTTGAACATAGCATCTGCAAAAAGCTGCTTTGAGACAGAGGCTTTTTCCACATGACAACACTCCTGGGCATCATTCTGTCACAATCCTGGCAGTGCCTCTGCTGGGATGGGAGCATGTTCCCAATGCTCCTTTCTGCAAGTCACTAGCTGCCTGTGGAATGAAGCACAAGGGACATGCTCCATCCTTCCAGACTGCAGCTGGTCTTCTTCCCATGCTACACTAGGAGAGGAAGTACATAGATCACACTTCCAACTGTTCTTCATGGCTGGCTGCAGCAGAAGGCTCACATGATCAAGGGTCACTGACAGTTTTTTTCTGTCAATGATATTGCCTGCAATCACATTAGCTGGCAATGTGAGAAGGGTGGGACCGTGATGACATCATGACGAAGCATTGTTATGATCCCACTCATCTCACATTGCCCTGCTGGGATGCTGTCATCATGTGGAGAGGACCAGAGCTTCAGTCCTGTCTGCAGCAATCTTTAAATCATGATTTCCAGATATGCTACCTACCAAGGAATACAAGGGCTGTAAGCTAGATTTCAGATGAAGGGGTTGGCAAAACCACCTCTGAGTACTCCTTGCCTAAAAAAACCCTATGAAATTCATAGGATTTCCATACGTTGACAGGTGACTCGAAGGTACATACACACACATGATGCATATATTTAAAAACACTGATTTGTTACATTCACCCTAAGTGTTTGATGTTAAACAATCTTAGCTGTAGACCTAGAAATAGTGTGTGAAAGGCTGATAGTCATATTTCTCTATTCAGACCAGCTATTTAGACCTGGGCTACATAGACATCCAGGGCAGCTCCTCATGCTTTGTAGACCCACTCCCACCTCCCAGATGTTCACTAAAAATGGCAGATAGCACACCGGAAGGCTAAAAATAGCTTTCTAAAGTTACTGATAGCTTGCTTTCCAATTGTCCCAACTTGGCAGGATTTATTCTCTGTCACCTCACTTTTCTATTGCTTTTAAAATGTACCAGTTTCTCTCTCCTCCTCCCACTTCCCTCTTACACGGGGAATGACCAGAAGATGTGTAATTTTGACGAAGTGTAAGGTATGGCCTGTCACCAGTTTGTTCTGCCATGCTGCTCCTAAGAAAGGCTTTTTGGTTTGTTAAGCACCCTGTATTTTGCTTGATGTACTCTATATGCTTACCAGCTTAAAATATATACAAAATAAGGTTACAGATGGTTCCAGTTAATGAGCACCTTCCTTTGGCTTGGGAAAACTAACTAATTGGTATTAGATAACAGGTGTCTGGAGGAACCCAAATATAACCATTTAATTAATGATCTTGGGCATTGTAAGGAGTTTAGCTCATTCTAAGTGTATAAACAATGACAAAATTTCTATGAAATCTGGCCAAGTCTTCCCAGACCAAGAGGTATAAGAACTCCTTGGAATGTGCCCCCAGTAGGAACTTTAGCACAGGCTTACAACTGGAGTGCTATGCTACTGCTGTTGGCTACACAGAGGGTTCCCTTTCAATCCTCCATCCTGGGCTCCTGGGCAGCTGAATGAAGGAGTTTTGATTGGTGAGCCATTCTTATGTTATTGGGCCCTTTTATAGGCCCTTTCCACACCTTACCTTCTTCCAGCGCTGGGGTTGCGCGAGAAACCTCTGGTGAGAGGCTCTTGTGTCTGGGGTCCTTTGGCTCCGCATGAGCTGCCTGCTTGTGTGAGAGCCCCATCTCTTCCTTCTGCAATGCAGCCTGGGACCTTGCCAGGCTGTACTGGGGCAGGAAGCACAACTGGTGTGGCTCTGGAGGCTACGCATGCCAGGTAAGTGTGCACAAGGCCTGGGAGCAATGCGTGATCATGCACCATTTTCGGCTTCTAGCCAAAAATGAAAAGGTGCACGATCAGCGCCTGCTTGCCCCTGGAGCATCATGTGATTTTGAGTGCATCGTGCAGATCACTCCTCACAATCACGTGACGCTCCAGGTGCCCTTTTGCATGGCAAATGCCACGAGGAAAGGGCCATGGACTTAACATGGGTTTCATCTGTATGGTAATATTGTTTGTATGCTTATGTTGTTTGAATTGCTTGCTGTTCAATAAATTTTAAGGGTTTTTCAACTGCAGCTGGTATCTTTTGTTGCCTCCAGATCCTATAGAATGAACACTGTGATAACTGAAGCCCCTGTCAGAGCTGCTGATGACCAGCAGCTGTTGGTCCCTGTGGCTCTGGCTGGAGATGAGTCCTGCAGCTCAAGAGCTCCCCCTGCTGCCATGGGCCAAGCAGGCATGGACGTCCTTCTGCCTGCTCCTTTACAGCAACAAGGATCTGATTCTGTGCCTGCTCCTTTGCAGCAACAGGGATCCGATTCTGAAGAGGCTCTGGAGCCTGGTTCAATAAGCCCCCAATCAAGGGGGAGGCTCAAGAGGGCTGTGCAAAGGGAGGCTTCCTTGGCTAAGTTTAAGAAGTGGGGACTAGACACACCTGTGCCTGGGGCTATATAACTGCCTGCCTAGAAGCTTCCATTTGCTTGTGGCAAACTTCTTACAAGCCCTCCTCTTGCCTGTACCTTGCTCCTAGCACCTGGTTCCTGATACCTTGAATTGATCTGTGGACTCTTGACCCTTGGCTTTGGAACTCTGACTATGGCTTTGCTTGGCACTCTGGTAAATGAAATTCCCTGAGTAAGTGTCATGGACCGAGATTTTTGGTACGTTTGACCCAGAGAGAAATTCAGCCACTTTAGACTATAGGATTCCCAACAGAAGACACGCAGAAAACCAGATCTGGGTTTAACCACTATGCATGTAACATTTATTAAGACATGAAATACAAAAATCACATTTCAGTATCAAGAACTCTTTTCTCTCACACATTCACACAACATACTCACGAAATGGTCCTTCGCTGAACATTGATCAGGTGTCTTTGAAGGTATGGATGGCCCTCTGCTGCAGCCAAGGGTCATGAAAATGAGCTGAAAATCTTCCTGCCTTTATACTCATGTTTTCTCGTTTCTTGAGGAAAAGACATGTTTTGATGGTTGCCAGGGTTCCAGGACTTTCATTGTGTAAAGGCAATCAAGCAATTAAAAGAATAGTTCATATCATTTTGTGCCTTACTAATAAAAGGTTGCTTGCAGAAGAATTGGTCATATATCATGTTGTCAGGAAATGTACTATACATCAGATCTTATGTATCAAATGCCTCAGTGATTCTCGGCCATGCAGGGTAAGGTAGGGTCAGAAAAACGTCAGCGCTTGCCCGTCTGAGGGTGTGCCAAGCCAAGATTTCACAGCTCCTCGTTTCTTCTGCCTTTACACATAAGAACTTAACTGTTTTCTTAATAAAGGTATTGATCACCGTTGAATACTGTGAATTTGTGGAGGTGGGCGAAACATAAAGGCAGTCAAAGAGGGTATGCATTGTAGGCAACATCAAATAACAATTAATCAAGCCACACTTCTGGGTCAGTGCAGCTCAGGAGTACACCCTGTTTGTATCAAGTCCTTCTTCTCAAGCCAAATCAGCATTCCATGAGTTCTCAATTTCACAGTTCAAAGAGTCCTCGCCTCACAATCCAAATCCCTCCTTACAACAATGCACTGTGCGCAGCCATTTTTTCTTTGGTTCAGGACTGTTCCTCTTCATCCGGAACCCATTCATTCATCACGTAAGTGCTTGCTTATCTCCTCCTGGGTGGACTTTGCTGGCTCTCCCGTTCTCTTCTCTGGGCTGGATTGCCACCCAGGTCTCTGGCCTTGACAAACCCCTTGCCTTTGGCAGGATACTTCCTTTGTCCTCAACTGACTTAATTTGGTGCAAACTGAGTTTAAAATGCAACAGCACTCAACTCAGTAGAGGGAGAGGAGATGTGAGTGAAACCTTGCTCTTTCCTGTAAGGCCTTGCAAAAGCAAAGTGCTGCAACCTCTTCTAGCTTGTGTGTTCTTCCTCATTAGTTTGCTATTTTGACCATACTCAGATGTTGCTTGGCCACATGTGCCACCTGGTCACTTTTTGTTCTAAAAATAGGCATTTCTCTGGCCTGAAAAAGGCACAAAGTGGTGGCAATAATATTGAAATGGTAAATTATGTTCCATATGTGGTTTTTGGGGCTTCTATCTGGCTTGATTTTTCCCCCAGAAAAAATATGGTGCATACTGCACCCCATGGAGGTAGACAAAAGCAGAAGGGAAAGCATAAATTGACTTTGGACCATCAGAAATTGTTCATCCCTGATTTAGACTCACAGATAACTGAGGGCCTTTTCACACTATAAAGTTAAAGCATGATGATTCCACTTTCATTGCCGTGATTCCATCTTATGGAATCCTGAGATCTGCAATTTAGGGAAAGGGTATTTAGAACTTTCTACAAGGCAGCTTCAGAGTTTCACCAAACTGCAAGACCCAAATTCCATAGTGTGTAGCCATGATGGTTAAAGTATAACACAGTACTATAACTGTGTTGTGTGAAAGGGCCTTGTGATTTGGTTGAATTTATGGTTTGTTTGGTTTTTATGGCATAGAGCATTTGCACTGAGTTTCCAAAGTTTCCATTTAGGTGTTTCATCCTGCTTGCAGCATTTTTTGAAGGCAGTTTTCTTTGAGATCTTTCTCCTAAACCTGAGCTGGAAACATAAGAAGGTTGATCACAGAATAATAATGGCTACAGGCTTCTCTTCTAGATTTATGTTAGTGATTTAGATGTTAGTGGTGCTGCATCTGATTACCATCCTGTTGAGTTGAGACATTCTTTTGAATACAGCTAGGGACTTGGTAATCCCGAGCTAAGCTTGTGGGTGCAAGGAACGGGGAATACAGTGCATACTTGCTTTGCCTATGAACATTATCAAAATGTTGTAGTATATTAGGATATCACAGAGTGGTGTACCATTGTTGAGCTGCTGCTGCTGCTGCTGCTGCAGGAGGAGGACTTTTCTTTGATGGCTGAAAAATACTCTCCTATTTGAGAAAGAGAAAAATATAAAACTTAAAAAGAATAGTTAAAAGTTAATGTAAAAGGTTTACATTATCTAAGGCCCTTTCCTCACCCTATCTTTTTTGTGAAGTCATCTGGTAGTGATGTCAGCAGTGGCTCTGCCAGGAGTGGAGCATGATGGAAATGCTCCCCTTCATACCAGCTAGCTCCCTGCAGAAGAGAGGGTGATGTCCACGCCTCTTCCTTCTGCAGGGAAGGCTGTGCTGGGGTAGGAAGCGCAGTCATCTTGCTTCCGGGGCTTCCACAGAACAAGTAAGTATGGGATGGTGGTGTGATCACATGTAATTGATGGGGAAAACCTGTCAATGATTTGACCCATGATCATGCCACCTGGGGACACAAGAGGAGCAGGACCACAACGATGTCATGCAGAAGTGTGGTTATGGTTCCATCCATCTTCCAGTCCCATAGTGGGATGGGAGGATACTGCAGAAAGGGTCTAAGTCATACTCAAAAAACAGAGATCTCCAACAGTGTCAAAAGTACGTTTTACTTTATTTTATTTTATTTTATTTAGGATGGCAAACCACATAATAATTACACATTGTAAAGCTGTATCAGATCCCAATCCATTTATTTTTTCTTCTTGAAGATCTGATGGCACACCTGGTCTTCACATGTCAGCTCCTGTAACATTATAAACATATAGTAAGCTCAGACAGTTTCCACTTGTATTTCTTATATTCATCACCTCCCTCCAAAATTCAAAGATAAAACAGTTGAGCTGCTGCATTAACAGTAAAGCCTGGCTAGTAAAAGGAAAAGAGCAGTGTATTTTCTGTAACCAATCAGCCAACAAGCACTACAGGATGCAGTAATTAGATTTTGACACCTGAATCGAGTTTTAGAAAGGATAAAAATGAAAAATGCATGGAAATTGCTCTGTAACAGTGGGGCATTGCATAGTCTATTATTAACCAACATACTATAATTTATTAAACTCACTGAAGCAATGAGGAAATTGCAAAAGGGGAGAAGGAAAAGCTTTAAAGATAACAGGAGGTAAGTGTATCACTTTGGTTTCTCTACCCAGTGTCTGCAGAAGGTAGGTCTTAACTTAAAAGGTAGTACTATCTGTAACAAAACTAGCCAATAAGATAACTGACAAATTTTGATTGTGCTATGTAATGAAATACATTAAATCTACCACAGACCACCAGCATAAGGTAGTAGTTTCTGCAGGAATTACATCAACCCAAACATGGTTTAGTGGTGTTTGTTTTTTTGTACATCTTACTAAGTTGTGTGTGTTTGCATAGCATAAGTGAAGGCAGAATTTTATGATCATGAATACCTTTAGGACCAGAGTATAGATGGACACCTTTACATTTATTATTGTAATCATGTGAAATTAATCCCTTACTCCTTTCTACTAAAGCCACAGTGTTTGCAAATAATCAGTTTGTACTGAAGTGGATTATGTAGGCTTGGTTTACAACAACAAAAACACAGATAGGATTACAAGGTAACAGTGGCATATTCTAAGAGGATTTTGCAGAGGTATATATCATGCTGGAATTCTCTTTCATTTATTCTTTTTGTGATTAACTAAATGTGAGGGAGGAAGCTATCACATAAGTGTTTCTCCATCTGTAAAATGGGGGTAAAGATCCATCCCCGCAAGTCTGTGACTAGGATAAAACTCAAAACATCACAAATTAATCATATAATTAATCCCATAGTCTCACCACCAGGCTTTTAATTTTATTTTAATATCCCCAGGTAAAGACGTCACTCCTGTAGTACACAGCAGTACCACCGTGGCCTTTTCTGTGCAATTATTCCACTTTCACCATCCTGTGGAATTCTGGGGTTTGTAGTTTACTAAGGCCAAAGAGCTCTCTGGCTGAGAATTCTAAATGCCCCTCCCTAAACTGCAAACCCCAGGATTCCATAGGATGTTGAAAGTGGAATGATACCATTATAACAGTGTAGTGTGGAAATGGCCCATGACAACTTTAAACACAGGCAATCGATTCTGATTTTACAAGCTAAGCAAAGCTGGACCTTGTTAGTACTTGGATGTGAGACTCTCCTAGCAATTCTCAGGTAATACTTGGAAATAACTTTTCCTGAAATCACAAAGAACTGCTAATAGTCAGAGTGGACAATATTTGTTTAGCTGGACCAACAGTCTGACTCAGGCAATTTCCTGTGTCCTTGTGGCTAATTGTTTTTAAAATAATCTGGGGAGTTTTCTCCTCTGTCCCAAGGTATGGCTGTACACCAGTATCAGTACCACCTTTCTTGTAACAACAACAATTGAAGAAAGCTAATCAAATTTGTTTCTATGTGGAGTCTATCAGCTGATTTGTAGTACAGTCTGGCCAAGCTGATTAGGGACTCACTGGAATCAGGATGACAGATGAGAGTCCATTACAATCCAGTGCATTGCTTAAGAAAAGCTGCACTGGATCTGATTTAAGGAACATTGAAACCAACAACCTATTTCCCAGAATGGCTTTTCATGTGCTTTTAGTAATCCCCCTTCTATTGGTCCCCAGAAGTGGGCAGAGCTTGTAAAAATTACTTTGGGGACTACAACTCTCTAGATATTCTCATGTTTCATGCCAGGGAATTCCACAACAAGTTTTGAATATCAGAAAGCCACAATTTCATTGACATTACTAATTAAAACATCTGGAATTTAGAGCAACATCTGGTTTCAAAAGAAACACAAGAACATAACTGCAGTGGGCTATTTTGGCCTTATTTGTCCCTATAACAGGAAAAAATTGCCTTCTATTCCTCTCACAAAGCTTAATAGCTCTGAAGCCTTCTGCAGTCTCCCAGCAAGACCTACCTTCTGCAGACACTGGGTAGATGCACTGAAGTCGAGGCCACAGATGGTGTGTACTGACATGCGCAGTGATGTTGTTCAGCCACCTCAGCACTGTAATTTTATTTTCATGTACATTTTTAGTCAACATGAGCATTTTATGTCAGTATTTTACTGCCTGCATTTTGTTTCCTATTCAAAGTGGTAGTTTTAGCATTTGCAGTGCTCAACAGTTTAGGGACATGTTGTCTTCTATATCTACTTACCTGGACCTTTAGATCTTAATCTATGACCACCTCTAGGTATCCTGCCTAGTGACTTCAGATGTATGGCTACAAGAGCAAGAACTCTTACAGTGGTAACTACCACTAGAGGTATATTTTTAGGCTATTTCCACACTACACTGTTTTAGTGTTATTATTCCACTTTCAACATCCTGTGGAATTCTAGGGTTTCTAGTTTACTGAGGCCAAAGAGCAATCTGGCTGAGAATTCTAAATGTCCTTTCCTAAACTGTAAACCCAAGGATCCCATAGGGTGTTGAGAGTGGAATAATAGCACTATAGCAATGCAGTGTGGAAATGGCCTTAGTTTTGTCTATGTTGATAGCCTCTTGCTTGAATAAATTCCATTCCTTACTCATGTTAGTGCCAGCAGTTGGGAGACTATGATTCACAAATTCAAATAAGATACACAGATTTTATTGAGTAGGTATATTTGCCAGAATTTAATATAAAAGAAAAAGAACAACCCCTGCAACTTGAGCTTGAATCTGGAGGCTGACCTATGGGTTAGATTTTGATTGTGTTTACATTTCAGTTTGAGCAAAACAGTATTTTGTGCAGTATTTTGTTCATATTTTAATCATATTCCAGCACCAAATACCCCCCACAATATATATTCTGGTCAAATGTTGCTATGATTTTTATTTTTAATTTTAGTTGCTGGGGTGGGTTGCTGAATGAAAACAGATTAACTACTGAAATCCCATGACTTCTGAAGGTGTTCAAGAGGATTAAGAGGTAGAGATCAATGATGATGAAAGATGAGGGCCAGCCTGGCCCAATATATTTTGCTGCCTGAAACAAAGAACAGGATGGCACCCCTCCATTCCATGTGCAGAAGCAAACTAGATTGGTAGCTGAATCTTTCTTCAACATTGGTAATAGTGGAAGGGTTTCTTCACTGTACATCAGGGTGGCAGTAAGCCATTTTATGGGGGGCAGGCTAGGAAAGAGAGGGAAGAGACCAAGAACAGATGGAAGGCTGCCACGGCTGCCCATTGACATCTGTTGCCTGAGACAGATGCCTCATTCTACCTAATGGCTAGAACTCTTCCTGGATAAGGGACACATTAGACTCAGTCATGTCACCTCGCTAGCACTGAAGCCCCTTGTGGTCTAAGGAGCTTTCTAATTATCATATTTTTATTGCAGAAACAGAGTTTAATAAGCATTTCCTTGTTCCATAATTGGATCATTTATTTTTTTGATATATTTATTGCAAAAGGCAGCAGCCAGAGTTGTTGTTGTTTTCCCTGTTGAGTGTTTTTCAGACCATCTCTCAGACTCCCAATTTGTTTCCAGGACAAGTTCCAATTGCTTTTAAATCTCTTGGGTTCAGGATATAGGAAAGATGACATTTCCCACATGAATTTGCCCATTAGTTATAATAATTGCAGGTTTATCACCAGTAATTGAAAGAAGAAATATGGGACAAGGGCTTGTCTATGGCAGCACCCCAATTATTCAGCCCTATTCCCCCAAAAGTTAGATTTGCCTCCTGTTGAGAGGTGGTAAAAATATATTTTATTCAGATTTCAATTTTTTTTTTTTAAAAATTGGATGTTGAATTTTTAATGTTTTCATTCCTGTGGGTCCCATAACATGCCTCGTACCAAGTCAGACTCTTGCTACTTCTAGTCTAGCATTGTTGACATTGGTTGGCAGCAACTCCTCTGGGGTGTCAGGTAGGATTTTTCCCCCAATTCTAGCCTAGATGTAGTGGGAACCGAATCTGGCACCTTTTGCATACAAATCCTAAGCTCTACCACTTTTAATCCAGTCTACTATATTAAACCTCTTAAAGTCCCTTATGAGAGAAAAGCAGCGAATAAATGAAATAAATAAACCTACCTACCTATCTATCTATCTATCTATCTATCTATCTATCTATCTATCTATCTATCTATCTCAGTAGCTTCTCTGTTCTTCGAATATTGTGACCTGCTTTGGGAAGCCTTCTTATGACCAAAAGGTGATCTAAGAATGTCCTTACATCTAAAATAAATATTTGTAACCTATTCTTCAATCAAGCAACTCAAGATGTCAAGGATAGGGTTGTCTCATTTCATTTGTTCAACAATCCTGGGAAACAGTAACTGGCCTAAAGTCACCCAGTGAGCAAGTTTTGATGAGTTTCCAAATACATATGGTACTGTGAATCGGCAGCTTAGTTGACAAGTAGAAGATGGAAAACAGAAAATAATGGAAAAGACAGGAGATACTGAAGCAGTTTCAAAATGGTTTTTCATAGAATTATGAAAGCTGGAAGAGCAAATGGTATTAAAATCCCCTGGGAAAGTTACAGAACTTCACTGCAGTGTAGCCATTGGTATACATCTTGAATCAATTATTTTGGTTCTTACCAGATGCAGTTTGTCTCCTTCAATCCAGTGTTTCCATCCTCTATTTTTCTTTTCACCTTTCTGGACACAGACTAGTTTATCACCATCCCAGGTCACTAGCGTCTGCCAAGATCAAATGATAAAATGCAATAGCATTCTGTAATTTTAAAGGCTTAGAACAAACTGGAAAAAGTTGACACAGTAGCAAGTCATGGGAGGAAAACTCTGTAACAAGTATTACTATCCCCACACCCACCTCTACACCTCCCTCAAAATTCAAGTGGAGAGTTAATAGCATCACTTATGTTTCCAATTCCAAGCCATTTCTCCTGACACAAATTGCGCCTAATAAAAACACACAAAATAAAATAATTAGATAAAACACAAATAAAATAATTAGATAAAACACAAATAAAATAATTAGATAAAACACAAACCACTGGTGGCGCAGTGGTTAAATGCCAGTACTGCAACCACAAGGTTGTGAGTTCGATCCTGACAGGCTCCAAGGTTGACTCAACCTTCCATCCTTTCGCAGGTCGGTAAAATGAGTACCCAGCTTGTTGGGGGCAATTAGCTAAAAAATACATTGTAAACCGCTTAGATAACACTAGTTGGTAGGTGGTATAGAAATAAAAATGCTATTGCTATTGCTATTTATACTGGATTTTTTCTTTGGAAAAGGGAGCACAGATACAAAATCTGCATTATTCTGCTCTTTCAAAAGAAGAAAGTAATAAAGGTATGTAACAGGAAATCATGGATCACTTCAATGAGGTCAGAGGTTGAAGTAATGCAGCCTCTCAGATGTTGCTAAACTTCAACTACCAGCAGCAATAAGCCAGCATAGCCAATGGTGAGAATGCTAAGTATTGCAGTTCAAAAACATCTGGAGGGCTGCATGATTCCCATCTTGATGTAGTACAACATTAACTGCACCAACACACTCATTTCAGATGTGGAAGGGTTGAGGCTGTTCATAGAAGCCTGTATGCAATTGTTCTATATAGGAATATCTTTTTTTATATGTGAACAACTTCACTCATGACTTTATATTCTGCCTAGCAAACTAGCAAAAGAGAAGGAAACATACAGGAATGATCAAATAATGAAAAAAGGGCTACAATTGGTGTGCATGTCTGAGATGTCATTCCCTGAGTGGTGGTGGTGGTTGTTGTTGTGTGCGCCTTCAAGTCATTTCCAAGTTATGGTGACCCTAAAGCAAACCTGTCATTTTGCGGGACTGTGTGTGTGTCAGACACACCCAAGGTCACCCAGGTCATGGCTGAGTGGGGAATTGAACCCTGGTCTAGGCTTGTAGTCCAATGCTCAAGCCACTACATTACACTGGCTCTTGGCTGCCTACATATTACCAAAGAAGAAGCACAGATTTCACAAAACTTGTTTATGCAAATATATTTTTATACATTGCAATTTTAAATTAAAAACTTTGTTTTAAATAGGTATATGATAAAATGCACCCTAGATGGGAAGCAAGACAATCATGCAGTTGTTTTAGATGTTTAGTGTGATAGAGGTTGGTCACATGAACCATGTTACAGGGAAGTGTCTTCTCTGTGTGGAGGAGATCCTCTCTTTGAAGGATTTCTCAATCCAAACCTCATTTAAAGATAGAATAAAGGACCATTAGAAAGGAGAGCAGGGGCCTTGAAGCTAGACAGCAGACTAAGTCAGCTACACAGCAAACAGAGCAGATGTATATGCCAGTTGTAATAGTGCTCCTCACTATGGTGAAATGTATTGTATTCCTAATTAAACTGATGGCTGGAGTTTCCTAAGGCAGTTACAAATGTGTAACCTAGACTTACACATTTGTGAATGTTTCGTATTCACTGTCCCTATGTGTTCCCTAATTTAAGGGATACTTAAGAACTGTTTCATTCTCTCAGTCCTCACTTAGAAGGCAGAAGTGGCTGTAATCAATGGAGGTCTGTTCCCCTATCGATCAGGAAGCAGCTGGCTGACAGCCCCCCCCCTTGTGTGAGTGATCGCTGGTGAGAGGGCAAATCGAGACAGGGACCTTGCTTCTACCCTGTTGCAAAGGAGATCACTCATGAGAGGGGGTGGAAATGTGAGTCAGCTGTTTCCTGATCAATTGGTTAACAGATCCCAGTCAATTGTATGTAGCAGCTGCTGCGCTGTAAGTGGTGATGGGGGTGAGTGGGCTAGTTAATACTACATAGCTAAGTAACTATGGTGGTTATCCATCCATAACTCTTTATTGAATTCTGGCCATAGTAATTATGCCAAAGTGTGGGTATATTTATAAATTAGAATATATTTTATGCAAATATATGTCAGTTCTATTTCTGTTATTGTTAATGTAAAAATATTTCTTCTTTTTTTGGCAACGTATAATTATTGTATGTTCCTATAAGTAAGTTTTTCTATCCAACATTCCCATATTTTCCTCCTCCACTTTATTTTTCAGTTGCTCCAGCACTCATCAGACTACAATTCCCTAATGCCTAGGAACTGGTCATTTTCTACACTCTCTCCAAATTACTGTTCTGAGAATTCTTGGGGAGGAAACCATGACAATTAAATTCCAAGGTCCCTCCTTTCTCTTTGGATAGTCATTCAAACAGAGACCATCTACTGAGAGGTCCTTCTCAACCACATATTCTAATGGACATCTCTACAACATAATGACCTAAATCAAAATGTTGATCCCAAATGAACTACACCATCAATTCAATGGGAATTTGGTAAGTCAAGACATATGTAAATTCCCATTGATTGGATTTAGGCATGAGGAAAATGATGCAGTCTTCCAGATGTTCTTGGGCTGCAAGTCCTCATATTTCTCACCATTTGCTGTGCTGGCTAGGAGGATTGGGACTTCTAGTCCAAGAACATCAGGCCACATGAATCTCATCCCAATATCAGTTGTAGAGTAGTCTCTGCTTCAGCAACAAAGCAGTGCAGTTCAGAAAGAAAAAACAAAACAAAAATCTGGAAGCCTTTTGCATGGGTATAAAAGTGGTTATATGCACTCAAGGGCTTCTTTGAACTGTGAATGCTTTGAATGTTGCTTTTTCTTTTTCTTTTTCTATTAGCTCTCTTCACTACAACTATAAGTGGGAGAAAACATAACCTCTGTATACCCAATGGTTGTCTGGCAACTTCTCACATGTCTGTACTGAAAAAGTGCAGAGGTGCAGAATGGCTCTCTTAAATATAATTAATTCCTGCTATTTCTGCAAAAATAGCAGTGTGCTGGTGTGGGAATGTTGGATAGAAATCATGCCGATAAGAAATCAGATAGAATTATAAGAGAAATAAGATGCTTTTTCTTCTCTCTGTCAGATAACAGCAGTGAGATAGGAGGAGAAAATTGAGGTTGCAGAAAGTTCAGGGAAGAGGCAGTTTTGTTCCTAGATAGGACTGGTAAAGGATGGCTTTGACAGAGATATAAGGAATGTACTATGGTGCCAGGGTACGGAAAGGTCATAGATAATAACAAAGATGTTGACTATGAGTAGCAAATTTCTCTCCATCCTCTTTGGGAAAAAGATAATTAGGCAATTGTAATGTTTGCCATTTTGTTCTATAGACATAATAGGGAGCCATATGGTCACAGCTTATATTAAATCTCTTTTCATTCTGTTTTACACTGATTAGAATCAGGAATAACATTCAGTCCAAGGCAGAAATGTACATATTGTAAAACTTGGTACACAGGAAATTAGATGTTGAGGCCAGTGTGAAGAGTTTTCCTTACACTCATTATGTTCCATGGGTGGAAACCAGTACAATAAAAATGCTGTTCTGGATTTGGCCAGTTTCTTCTATGGGACACATCAATGCAATGTACAGTGCAATGCAATGAGCAATCCGGGGAACAATACCCAGTGTTGCCACATCTCCCTGTCAATCAAAGTAACAACCAGAAGAACAAACTTTTTCTTAACTTGACAATAGTACAACTGGATGTCCTTTTCCCTTACACATTAATGCTCTCCCCAGTTCCCCCATTATCTCTGGTTTTGAGAAGAAAATTATGACAGTAAAGACTAAATTTTATAGCTGTAGTACTACAGCTGCAAGGCTGGCAAAGTCTGAATTGATTAAAAGAATACTCAACTGCCTATATATTTATTTGCTAAGAGAAACAACAATAAAAATAATAATAACCCTCTGAGAGAGACTTGGATAAGATTGATCTATGCTCATGGGTGCAACCTACACTATGGATTTTAAAATATTTGTACCTTAAACTGAGTCTGTACACCAACCCCCGCCATCTTTTTCTTTATTTTTGATGGTTTTGTGAGTCACACTCTTTCTTCAAAGAATGAATGCTTCTGAAATATTTGATAATTCTGATTTTATGGTTCATCATATAGATAATTTTTCTGTCCTTATCATAGCACTGTTGTACTGAATTGAGTTCAACACTAATTTTGCCTTAGTAAAATTGTTACACTGAAAATTGTTACGTTTGACAAACAAGAAGGGTGGTATGCATACCTTTCATAAGATCGTGTTTGCCATCTCCAGATTTTCTAAGTCCTTATATTACACATGGTATGATCTGCCACTTCAGTTTGCTGGGATAACTGTTCAGTTGATTAGCTGTTCTAACCCATTACTCTTTTGCATCTTTGACTACACTATTCTAGAAATTATTCAGTTCCCAGAGTTCAAGACAGCAAGAGTACTATTGTGTCTAGATACAACAAGGGCAGCCTGTCTTGTGTTATTGGCAAGGCACCCAGGAAAAAGAATCCTCCCCTCTACAGTCCTTGCATAATAATATTCCAAAGCCCTATTGTTTTTTCCCCTTTTTTCCCTAGTGAATTGTGTTGCTACTATGCCAGCATTTAGCTGGCTCTCCAGTTGATCTCTCAAAGAATAGCATCAGAGTATCTCCATAACACCTCTGGTTTTCTGAAGCCTGAGTATCTGTGCTGGTGGATTCCTCAGCAATCTGACATTAAGCAGTAAAGAGAGTGGTGCTGATTGTTCCCTGATGAGGCCTGTTTTCAGCCCCAACAGCACTGCCATTGGGGTGTTACTGTTGGCTGCTAGGGGATGAGCTTCAGGCATGCTAGAGCCAATTGACTCTTATTTTTATTTGATTTTGCCAGAGGTGAGAAAGTTGGCCGAAAAGGTTAACATGTTGAGCTTATCATTAAGATGCTATAGAGTCTAACTGAATTTACTGTCTAGTTCAAATGTACTGTGAGTTTTTGAACAATTTGTTCATTTTAAATTTATGTTTAAATTTATATTGTTTCACTGCATCGTATGCTTTATTATGCTAAAGGTGAAGAATCTTATCCATTCCTTTATTCTTCTCTCCTTTGTGCATGTTTGGAACCTTGGAGAGAAAGATATACTAGAGCTTGGAAAAGTTTTTGGGACCGCCCAGTAAAGAATCCCACAGCCAGCATGGCTGTGCTGGGTAGGTGGGAACTGCAGTCCAAAAACTATCTAAGTCCAGTACTTGCAATGAGGCCCTGACAACTTCTGATGCATGGGTCATCCAACATAAACTCCAAGTATTCCACTTTGATGGAGATAGTAATAAATAATCCTTTGTTGTCCCATTTCTTTCAACTGTTTTAAAAAATTTCTCCCCCCCTGTTTAAAGTTTACCTCAACTGCTGCAAACTGAGTTCAAGGTACAAGAGTAGTTTGCACTCAGTTAACTCAGCAGGAGGAGAGGAGAGGGAGTAATGAAGTCTTGCCCTACCCAGTAGGCTCAGGCAAAGCAAACTGCAGCAATCTCTTTTAATATGCAAATATTTCCTCATTAATAACTTTAACCGTCTTGACCATACTTTAATGTTACTTAGCCACATATGTTGGTTTTCATCTGTGAAATGCTGGAGGGCATGCCTCAAACATATCTGGTATGGAAAATTTAGAGTGCACTCATACTGAAATAAAAATCAAAACACTGGTTTACCACAGGCAAGGCATTTCAGGGAGCCATCATAGGCATTATTGAAAAAGTTGCCACTGCAGGTAGAATGACTGTACACAGTAGCCCAGAAATGTTGATAGTTCAATGATTGCTTGAGTCTGCTTTTGTTTGTGGGGTGCTATGGGAACTGGAGATATGTAAGCATCTGGAACCATGAGGAGTTGAAAGAGGATGAAAAAGTCATTCTGCCTTGCTGTCACAGCCCTGAGGAATTGTCATGATTTACATTTAAAATAAATAGTTGCAAAAAAACCCACCCACCCACAAACTGCCTTCAAATTTTGAAATGCAAATCACTGCTTCTTTATAAATAAACATCTCTTTTAACATTTTTAATTTGCTTTCAACCTGTTTTCTTGAATATCAGGTGCTGATGCTGACTGCTGTGTAAATGGAAAACAAATCATAGGTTTTTACCTTCACCACTCGGTTGTCAAGCCCCTTGGTGTGCTCTTCAAATTCCAGTCCTACAGTGTAATTCACTTCATAGTTCCTGAAGGTACTCAGTGTCTTTGTCTTGAAATTGCCTCCCTCCTGAACAATTTCTTTCGTCTGTTTCAGGTGGTTTGCAATCTTACGGGTAGCAAAGTCAATGCCTGCAGAATAGACCAAGAGACAAATATGTTAACAAGGCACTTAAACTGAATTCAAGTTTATATTTATCTGCACCAAAAATCATAAACCGGAGAAGTTACATTTTTTAAGATTTTATTTGATCCTCTTATCTCTTGTTATATCAAAAACAATGTTTGAAAAATGGTGTTTGCTTTGGAAAGGACTTCCTGTATTTGTTTCAGAAAGGGGTTTAAGATAGTAACCAGTTTAGTTTGCCAGAACCAGTTTAGTATAGCAATTAACATGTTGCACTAGCAATAGGAAGGTTTTGAAGTTCACTGGGTGATCTTTGGTCAGTTGTAGTTTCTCAGCCCCTAAAGAATTGTTCTGAGAGTAAAAATGGAAAGCAAGGATCATGCATGCCACTTCAGGTTCCTTTGAGGAAAGGCAGGGACTAAATATAATACATAAATAGGGATGTGTATAGCAGTGGGTTGGACTAGATGACCCCTGTGGTCTCTTCCAACTCTATATTCTATGATTCCATGGTTCTGTGTAATCCCATCCATTCATAATTTGGAAGTAATTACCAGTGAATACCATGGGGTTTATATTTCAGAAAATACGCATAAAATTTGATTGTAAGAAATTATGTTAGAGAGATATACATAAAAAGAAACCCAAGTACTAAACCTTGTCTCAAGCTTCTTGTTTACAGAAGAAAATAATGGGTAAAGTGTTGTCAAAAGCTGCAGTGATGCTGAAGATAAGGCTCTCCATTCATTTCAAATGACATGAGGAAAATGCATTCATTTCAAGCCATACATGAGACAATGGTGCCTCAAATCCCCCGACCTTGGCAGATTTTGTTCCTATCCTTTCCTCTGTAAGTTATTCCAGTATTCCCCAGAGAACCCATTATTGAGGTTCTTTTGCCACATTCCCAACCATTGCTAGTTTATCTTGTCTTTCACTCCCTTCCCTTCCATTCTTGATCAACCTCTCCTGATACAGACTTCTCCAGATCATAGAGTGTGGATCCAACTGCAGGTATATGAGATCACAAAGGATAAGTTCTGCTCAGCTTCCAGCAAAATAGTTTCAGAGCCTACTAGATTCTGTCCGTTGCTGAGGACAGTGTTGCTTGAAAGAAGTTACTTGCCTTCCCATTCTTGGGCATATCTTTCACTTTATTTCCTTACAACCTCCTACTTCCCATAGTCCAGTTTTCTCCCATATTTATTTCTTTGCCCTGACTTACCAAACACAGTTCTGCCCTGTTTTTTTTGTTGGTAAGACAGCTCCAAAGACTCACATCACAGCAGGGAGTCTGCTGACAACTACAAGGGCACTCTGGCCTTTGCTCTTTTTCCTCTCCCTTGGTGTTTCTACCTGCTCATTACCCTCTGCAAGTGATTAGCTAGCAGCAGGAATATAGAACAGGAGCAGCAGTCTCACCCACCTTTCCCTATTCTTGTGAGTGGTATGTTACATTTGCCCCAGGAGGACAGCCATGATATGTAGCTGAACACTAGACCTATTTAGGTGGAAAGAAAAGGCAAAAATCAAGTGGGCAGGGAATGAGACTCTTCTTCACAGAGCCAGAGTATTGCTACTTCTGATCTTGCTATTAAAAAAATGGGCTTCCAAGCTACTAGTGGTATGTATAACTAGGGTTACTTAAAATGAAAAAGACTAAAGTTTTCCTACATTGTGTAATCATTTCTAATGAACGAAACAAGAATTATTTTGGAAGACAGGTGGCACACAGAATGTCAGATGGAGAAGAGATAATATTGGTCTGCTTCCTTCCTTGACATGTTCCATTAAGGAGGGATCAATGGTGAACTAGACAAATTCGTCAGCTGGAACAAGTAGAAGTCAAAACAGTTGTGAACACATCCTTGAACTCAGGATGCCTTTACATCTCTATCAGCCAGAAACTTGAGAACAGAGTACTCTGTCTTTGCCATGGTCTTGTCTTTCCCATTTCCCTCTGTAGTAGTAGCTGCTATGAACTGTGAATGGGCACTGAATTACATTGCAAAACATATCTCACACATTCCTTCAAGAAACGCGCAGTGCAATGTGGTACATGTGTATCTGCCCAGAAATGAGTCCCATTGAAGTCATTGCAAACTGACTTCTGAACCGAAATGTACAGGCTTGCCCTACAAAAAATGGCTTTGCTTTTCAGTCATCTTTTAGCTCTTTTCTTTGATATGGATATTCTAGTTTTGGCATTGTCATGAATCAATAATGCTCACTTTTCTTTGGTGGAATTTATTGTGGTAATCCTGAGCTACTAATCAAACTGAAAAACAGACTACTTTTACCCTCCTGAAATGACATTTGTTTTTAATTTAATGTGAGAAACCTCCCCTCCAGTTTTGACTCTGTGAAGTGCAGTTGATAAAGAAGTCACAGAAACCACACAAATAATTCTTAGAATTGCAAACCAATGGAAACATAGTGCCTGTGCACAGATATGGGCAAATGAGAACACAACACAGAATGTATGCGAGTGAGCATGTAAACCCTGAAATGTCCCATACTGTTTTGATCACAGTGCATATTGTTCACTAGAGATACAGAGAATATTTTGCTAGTTTTCTTATCTTTAGTGGGAAAGGATATTCCAGCACAGTGAGCTTCCCTGTCAAGAAAATGGTAAACCATCATGAGATGATTCTGTATTTGAAGCCTTTTTGTAAAAGAGTTCTTTGCACAAAAATTACTTTTCAGTATATTTTACAAAAATATGCTCTTTTCTATGGAAAAATAAGTGTTTCGCACAAGAAACACACTTTCTGTAAAAACCATTTTTTTTTCATAAAAGCATTCAAAAATGTGAAAAATTGAAATTGCACAAAACCTCTTCTAATTTTGCCCAGGAGGGAGAACACCTTTGAAATTATTTGTTCTCAAATGCAAGAATTAAATAAGTAAAGGCTTATACATACTGGCCCCAGTTCAGAGAAAGGTATGTACAGCAAATACCTGTGTGTATACAAGATATTCCTGTGAAACAAAGCTTCCACAACTCATGGTTTTTACTCTTGGTTTTAATGGAGCTTATTCAGCTCTTTGCAGATATAGGAAAACTGGATTCAAGTTTCCCTTAATGAGGAAAAGTGGGAAAACAAACCCAAATTCAGTCTTGGATCTACACATATTTGATTAGTGCTAACAGAGCAAACTATTCCAAACATCTGTTCACTGCTAACAGTAATAGACAGCAAATATTGCAGAATGTTTCTGTTTCCTCTTCTTTTCTAGTTTGTTTGTGGCTCTTAAATTGCAAGCCACTATGTAAACTACCATGCTTTGGCATATATGGTTCAATTAAATGAGTAAGAAAGTAAGTGAAGTAAAACATGCTGGCTATAAGACTTTGTCAATGTTGCTGTTTGGCAATGCTTTTTGTTTATATTTTTATTTTTTAATCTAACTGCCAACCACAGCCATTGGATTACTGATTTACAGCCAGATCGGCTTTGATGAGCAAGCATCAGTTGAGGACAAGGTGTCCTGGCTGCTGGGCATTGCAAAGACAATGTATCAGAATTTCAGGAGGTAGTACAAACATTTACAGTCCAGGTTAAAGCATGCTGCTTGTTCCATGTTCACCTCATCTCACCACCCCATGTGTGTGTCCATAACATTGAGAACATCTTCCCTGAATACATATACTTCTACTGCTCCAATAATGCCCAAATATATGTTAGAGACAAGATTTGTTTTTATTGCTAAATTATTTAATATTCTTTCAGATTGTTTAGATTATCTTCAGCTGCTCTAAATATAAAATTGTTCAAAATGATTTTAAGCTGATTTTATCTGTATTCTTTCTTTGATACAGTGGTGTAGGATGGGATACACGTATTTGCATGAAATAAAATAAAGGTGTACTCATGAAATTGGTTGCGGTACCTCTATAATCTTTAGGATTAGTTTCTTGTTACAGATGTGATCACTCTGGGGTTTGTGGCTGGTGAAGTTGTCATAATTCAACAGAAGTACTACCTGCATCTACAGTTATGTGCTGTTGCAGTTTGCCAAATTGGGAAGAAAATCTCTTCTTATATAAACTATATCATACAAAATCCAGAGAGAGTTTTCCAATTCATTGGAAATTCATTGGAAAACTGTACTGAAAGAGGCAGCTGGTGACTTCCAAATCAGTTGGGTGTGTGTGTGAATCCACTGCATTTAAAGTAGCTATCCAAAGTGCTGAATCTATCCCTGATAAAAGTTCAGCACCTAAACTAAACTAAACTAAAACCTAGAACAGATTCTTTTGCTCTGCTGATATGGAAACTGGTAGCTTTCCTTTTGTTTTGGTCAGCATTGCCTTTTAGTTGTGGAGTATTTGCTTACTTTTTGAATGGCCTCTCCAGTTTTCCAGATACAACACAAGAAGAGCAAAAGCAGGAACAGGCATTTGCGTACAGCTGTCAAGTTTTTCTTCCAAAGATTTTCTTTAAAAAAAAAATCTTTGAAAGTAAAGAATGGACTTGCATCCCAAATCTATTTTCTAGAATGTATATCCTATTGTTCCAGCTAGATTTACTTCTAAGTTTATTTAGAGTTAGACTAGTATATTTTAAAGGCAACATTTAATATGCAATTAAATATGTTTTCATATTTACCTAAAGCAATCATGTAACCTTCAAAGTTTTCATTGGATTCCATTTCCCATGTTCCATTGTAATCAGCAGGCATTGCAGCTAGGGATTTAAATCCAAGGATGGCTGAGAAACAGAAATTTGAAGGGGATCTACAAAAAGAGCATTCTATGATTCTTTCCCTTTTATATTTCTTTGTGTGAAGGTTATGGTTTCCAAGATAATAAAGTCTAAGGGTCAAGCAAGATAACATAAGCAGAACTTTACTTTTCATTACCAAAGTTCAAGAGGACAGAACACAGACAATAAATTGATTGCTGAGGCTAGAAGTCAGAAGGAAATGATTTTGCAATAACCTTTGCAAAAGATAAAAGCCAGGAAGACAGCAGAATACATTTATATGAGTACAACTTTGAAATATGCCAGAATGGCAAGGAGTTTTTTAAAAAAAGTGATTTTCTTTGTGTGTTTGGACAGGAATCTCTAACTTCTGTTCAATTTTATTGATATTCTGGGTGCAGGAAGATGAATATATAAATTCAAGTATCAAATTGATATAATATATTTTTATGTATTTTTCAAATCATATCTTTAAGGCACGAGGGGGGTGGCTGGAACAGAATAGGTATTCTGCTGATGGACCACCTACCCTGCCACTCAGCAGTCTCTCTACTTGATCTGGTTGAACTGATTTTAGAGTTGATGATGGAGTCTTTCCGACTTGTTGGACTGGGGAACCAGCTTTCATGCTAAGTCTGCTCTGTTTGTCACAGCAAGCCACACTCTGCACCTAGTTTTCTTTGCTGGGTGGAATGATGGTAATCTAGATGTGGAGAAACTTTTCATAGTTCCATTCTCATGTACCGATTTCTGTCTGGCAGGGTTTAAACTCTCTGGTACTTGGAGCCTCTGCAGATACGGAGGACCAATTAAGATCATCCTGTTACCAGGCGAGACACTCCCATACCTCTGTATGGTTTAATTGGTGAAATATGATTTAATTGGCAAAGTATATTCATTGGTTTTAATATGAAATGTGCCCTGATGTGCCTGAACGGCCATGCTGGGCAAGAGAAAGCCAGGTCGTAGTCAGGAAATCACCCCAGAGATAAAAGGCTTAAGTTAGCCTTAACAACTCTGGATAATAGCAACTGGGATGTTCCCACCAAACTGCTGATTGCTTCGATCCCTCTTTCCACTGACCTATAAATCTCTTCATTGTCCTCACAGAGCTATCACCATGTCCATTAATCCTTTGTCACCTAACAATGAGATCATTAACCCATTTTAGACCTCATTGCCTCATTGTCTACTCTGCAGACTCCATTAGTAATTCAGCTGGAGAGTCATCTTTGCCCTCCAGGCATAAATCGTGTATATAACCCCCCAGTTTTAGCCAGCTAGATGCAGTACACCACTTGCTGGTCACCATGCTAGCAGTCACTCTGATTTCTGATTCTGTACTGTCCTTAGATGCAAGTCTAAGCCACATCACTGCTTGCTCTCCAAGACTGGTAAATATTACCCACTGCGCCCTGAATCTTGCTCTCTAAAACCTTTCCTCCTTTTTCCCTTCTGTTAGCTCTATGTGTGTGACTGTTTGGATCTTGTGACATGTAATCAATTTCCCCAATAGAATACATTTGAGCTTATTTTTGAATCTCTGGCTGGTTCTTCCTAGCAAAGTCCCAAAGAGGTCTTTTCACCTATTGGAGAAAAGATCTCACTAGGTTACCCTCCTCTCACTGGCCTACTAATTTGAGCTAATCTTCCCTATCTTTGCATGGAGGTACTGTGAGTGGACCTCTGTGTCATCCACATTTTAGGGTAATATTCCATCCCATGGGGCTAATAGATCTGAATGGTTTTCTGATGGGGAGGCTGTTACTGGAAGAAAACATCCCTTAAGCCCACCATGCTGGAAAATTACTGGCCAATCTCCAATATCTCTTTCTAGAGCACATGACAGCTTTCCAAGCTCCAGAGGTTCTTCGATGAGATGGACTATGTAACTCTAACTCTGCTTTTAACTGATCATATACTATGGTTAAGGTGTATTATTATATCAATATACTGCAGGTTGTTCAGAGGTTGGTATAGGGTGGATTATTTCATAATCCAAACAGATGTGCAGCTGGCGTTAGGTAACAACAATATCTTTACTATTAAGGACATTTCCCCACCACAAAAACAGGAATTTATTCCTCTCTCAGGACCATGCAGAACAAGGAGGGGGAATAATGCCCAGTCCCACATATAAGTACGTATCCTATAACATTTCACACACACTAGGACACATGTGGCCCAGCAACATCAGAATTTGGCCAACATGGCAAAAGTTACTAACGAAAAATAATATACGAGCTAGGAGAGGCTGCAGCAGTTTGCTTTTGTCCGAGCCTACTGGGAAGGGCAAGATTCCACTCCCTCCTCTACCACTGCTGTGTTAATTGAGTATGAATGACCTTAGCACTTGGAACTCAGTTTGCAGCAACTGAAGTAAACTGTGGGCAAAGGGGGGCAGTGGGAAGATGAGAAAGAAGCTGGTGCATTTTAAAAACAGCTGAAAAGTGAAATGACAGAGGACTAATTGGCACTGACCCTATTAAATCATGAAAGTTGGATGATATGTAAGTATCACCATAGTTTCTAGAAAGTCAATGCTGTTGAGGGTATATAAACCCTGCCTCTTTGTTTTGGAAACCCTGCCTCTTTGTTTTGGTCCTACAAAGAGGAATGGCAGTGTTTTGTCTCGGTAGTCAAATGATTCTAGGAACAAGTGACATCCTGTATATGTCCACAGAGCAATTACACATTATGCTATGTCTGCATTTGGTTTAAAAGATGTGAAAACATTTTATGTCCTTCCCTCCCTTTTTCCTATATGTTTGTAAGCAATGAAGCTATCATTCATATCATCAGTGGCTTTGTCTTACTTCAGTGTAACCTTGAATTTCTTTTGGTCATTTGATATATTCAGATCCTCCAGAACAATATATCTCCCTGAAGGAAGGGTCAGTTTTAGTTCCAACTACTAAAAGATGCTGTTAACAATCTTTTTATGTTGTTGCCTCTTAAAGGGCCTTTCCTCCATCTATGCCAAATATGGGGATGAGTCTGGGGGCTGATGGGTGGGGTTTGCGCCTGTCGGCAATGTTTTTGGGGCATCCTGGCTCATAGCCATGCCCCCATGTGCCACAGCCATGCCCCCACGCACCACACCCACACCCCAACGCACCACGCCCATGCCCCCATACACTGTGGCCATGCCCCCTCCTGCCCCCCCTCCATGCATTCCAAGCTCCACTGCTGATGGGGACTCTGTCCAGACATTGTCCAGACATTGTCGAGCTGCTACTCCCAGCATCCCTCACATTGGCTATCCTGGCTAGGGCTACTAAGAGTGATGCTTCAACAACATCTGTAAGGCTATACAATTCCTACCTGTGATCTGTGCTTTTAGCTTACCTATGTGTGTTTCCATAGCCAGGCTTTTAAGAGTCCCATGTCAGTATGGGTAGCGTAATGGAAGCTTTGTTGCAGTTTTGGTATGAAAACACTGAGGATTTTTTTCAAAGATGAAGAAAAAATGTAAGATTTGATCTCTATATCAGTTCTTACATAGTTTAATGTGTAATAGTACAATGATAGTACAATGGACAGGTCAGTAGTAAAGCAGCAGGCTAAATTACTTAATATCTCATGGTCAGGTGCTTTTTTAGCCACATAGCCTTTCTTGAGACTGTAATAACTCTATCCAACACAATACTGGATGTATTTGCTTTGTCAGTTAACAGGATGGCTCTGTAGCTTCCTTTTCAGATGGAGATAGCGCTGAAGTCAGCTTCAAATTTCATTACAGAAGTGATTTCTTGCTATCACTGGTCTCCAGATGTAATGTTATTTTTTCCCTCCAGCCTGCAGCTGAAAACACACTGAAGAAAAAAAATCCAGCTTTATCATAAGATGTACACACTTGTTGGAAGGTCTCTGGAGACAAATTGTAAAATACCAAATGGTAGAAGGAGAGCCTCATTCGTGACATTTTGAATTAAGGTAAGAGGCAAGAAAACCTAGCAAGTCTCTGGATAATTTTTTATTTCATCTGTGCCAAGTCAAGACTCTAGGATGAATCCCTTGACATAAAGAGAAGGTTTGGTCCTTAAAATGAAAAGATACATTGCCAAATACATGGGAATCATAACAAAGTGTGTGCTGACTGAGAATGGAGGAGAAAGTTGGGATGGATAAGTGAGTTGATTGAAACTTGTCAGTTTTGCTTTCTCCTTTTTTTAATCCCAAGTTTGTTCTTTGAAAAGTTGCAGACATTTATAAATTTTGATTTGACTGTCAAAAACAAATGAAATGACATTCTCAGCCCTCTGGGGATGTAACTCTTTGTTGATCTCGTTGTCATAGAGGAGAACAACTTTTTATTCAATTTGTTCATCATGGCAAGAACTTCTTTGAAAATTGTGCCATTTTCAAAGATGTTAGTGCAATTCAGAACTTATGCCCCACCCTCACCTCATCACTCATGCTGCCCCCTTCATTTCCATCTTCCTGCTCCTTTCTGTCTTGTTTTTCCTCTATCTTCTATTCTCCCTTCCACCCTCCTCTTCTGTATTCCCTCTTCTTCCTTCTTATCCTCTCCATCTTCTCTGATCCCCTCCTCTTCTTCTTTCTTCTTTTGTCCTCTTTTTTATTGAAAGAAATATAACTTAACAAAATTCAACATAATAAAATAAAATTTATGGACTGCCAGAATTCCTCAATAAACTAATCATGTTCAAATATTTCTTTTTTTCTAGCCATCAACTTAAGATGTCATTCCAATGACTGACATGAGAGTCAGGGGATCTAGATTATTTCTGTTTCTATTAATAAAGCAAATAAATGGAAACTAATCCACAACAAAGGAGTCATCATGGAGTTAATTTCTTGAGTTGCAAACCTATTTTTTCAGTTTTTCCATGACAGCAAGAAACTGCAACTGCTCCTGCTAACAGTCCAAAGTTAAACTTTTCTCCTTTTCATTTTTGAGGAATCACCATAGACATTGTCCTTTCAATTTTTGAGAAATCACCATGTGAGCTGCTATTTCTTCCCAGCAAGGCAAAAACAATCAGAATGCAAAAGACATGGCAAACGGAGCACCTTTCATCCTCTCCAGGCAGACCTGAGTGAAGCCTATAGTTTCATTCACGGGCCCTAGAACAGAGAGTGCAGGAGTCTGAGACTTGACCATCTTCTAAGGCTAGTCTGGAAAGGCTGAGCTCCTTGTCTGAAATGACCAGGCATAAAGGATCAGGACTAGTAACAGTCATTTGAAGTTGGGCCCCCGAGTAACTACAAATCATCGGTGTCAATGTTTATAGCCATCTTTGCATTCGCTTATTGAGATCTTATGTATTTTCTACTTTCAGTGGTAATTTTGTGCTTTAAACAATTTTGTAACATTTTGTTTATTATTTTGTCATTGTCTTTATATAGTCACATTGTTTACTCCTCCAGTTGCTGGGGATTGTTGTTGTTGTTGTTATTCACTGTAGTCTGTGTTGTAATGCTATGTTAATAAAAAATATCCTTGCAAGTATGAAAAATTTATAATGACTCGTCTTTGAGTTTTGAGCCCGTCTACCTTAAAAACAATCTGGGGTCTCTGGCTTCATTCCTGCTTGGGTGAAAGGCTCACTTCTGCCATACACTGAGCAGGCATTTGACTGGCTGCCTTCCCCAAAATCCACAAAAAGCAAGTAGACTTCTAGGAAGGTAACTGGTACGTGGACAGAGAAAATGGCCTTATCACCGTTCCAAACGATCTGTCCAGTAAATTGAAGCTAGGGCTTTAGCTAAGGTTCCTCTTGTTGAAATTTCCTGATACTTGAGAATATTCTTTTCTCTTGTGTTTTTCCTTACGTATTCAATTAAGGTTCCCCCACTCCCATCTCTATCATCTACTCTGGGCCTAAGTTCAACAGGCACAACTAACTTCCATTATGGAGAGGATCGTATCTTACTTGAGTGGCTGTTAAAGACCACTCAAAAAGAGCTGGAAACTTAATAAAGTATTCTGAATAAGGCTGAAAACACATTGCTTCAGAGTCAGAATTTTAAAAGATTAGTGATCAGAAAGCCTGCTGCCTAGATGACTGAATCTGTAGCATCTACTTTCTCTTACATACATTTTTTTTTAAAAAATCTCAAGTTCTTCCATGAAATTTATAAAGGATTCATCCACATTTTTTTTTTAAGAAAAATCCTATCAAACTAAAACTTTTGTCCATCCCAAGAGCTGACCTTGCTATCTGAAGTCACGAGGATATTTTTTTCCCCTAAGAACCAGAGTAAATGGGATGGTACCAAGTATGTGTATTCATACATAAAGCTGGCTGGCTCTAATTGAATAGCTAAAAGGCCTGATCCCAGGAGTGTGGCCGAGTTGTTGCTGCTGTTAACTGCCATCCAATCCAGTTCAACTTGTGGCGATGTTATCACTGAAGAGGCCTCCAAGTCATCCTGTCGTCAACAGCCCTGCTCAGGTTCTGCAGAGTCTGGGCTGTGGCTTTCTTAATTGAGTCTACCCATCTGTAATGGCATCTTCCTCTTTTCCTACTGCCCTCTGCCTTGCTAAGTATCATTGTCTTTTCTAATGAGTCATGTCTTCTAATGCTATGGAGAGGAGAGACAAAATGAAGACATCGCTCCTGAAATAGGAATTATGCCCCAGTGAAATTTTCCTTCAATTCTCACAGTTGTGATCACTTAAAATGGCAGCTGAACATTTTGAAATAGGGTTTAGACATATGAAGAAAAAGAGCAGGCAAAGTTGCTAAGGGAATATGAACAAAGCAAATATAAAGGTTCTAGGTATGTATGATTCTCAGTATCAAATATTACAAATTTGGGGCTGAAGGTAAATTTCATGCGGAGACCAAAATTCTTACTGGGGGCAATATCTTAATTGACCTTTTCTTGTTGCCACATTCCTACCTGAGTGCTATTCTAATAGCTGCTGTATGTACAAACAGGGGTGGAATTTAAAGTAAACCTAGGGCCTTTCCATATACCTGTTCTCAGAGCTGGGGCATGGGGATTGCATGAGCAGCCTCTTGCAAGAGGCTCTCACGCCTCCACTGCTTCGCCTCTGCAGCCGCTACCTGCTAGTGAGCAGGCACCGTGAGGGCTCCTCCTCTTCCTTCTGCAGCACAGCCTGGGGTTTTCCCAGGCTGCGCTCGGGTAGGAAGCATGAGCACCATGGCTCTGGAGGCTCCGCATGCACGGTAAGTGTGCGCGGGGCCCTGGAATGATGTGTGGTCGCACACCATTTTCAGCTAGAAGCAGAAAATGAAATAGTGCGCGATCTGCACCTGCCGGCCCCGGCAGCATTGCGCAATTGCGAAAACCTCATATGGACAACTCCTCGCAATTGTACAATGCTCCAGAGGCCCTTTCACATGGAGAATACCATGTGAAAAGGGCCCTAGATTGACTCAGCATATCTCGTTTTCATGACCTTGGGATCTTGAAAATGAGGTATGCTGAGTCAATCTAGGTTTACTTGGTTAACTTCTTCTCTACCCTGGAGAAGTCAAGAGACCCATTTCTTTGACCACAAATAAACTGAAGAATTTCAAGGGGCCATTTCTTCAGCTATAAAATAGATACATGTATACGTGAAAATACAAAGTGCTCCTGCCAATCATGTCAACTAGTCAGGGGAAGAAAATCCCAACAATTAATATTAGCCAGAAAATGAAATAAAGCTATTTAAATGGAGAATTTATAAAGCACAGGCTGGATGAAATTCAAGCATCTCTGGCAAGACTGCTTTTCAGATGGTGTCTCCTGATTTAGTTTGAAAGAAGCTCTGAAATGCCCCTTGAGCTCCTTTCCAACTTCGTTTTTGTGATTATTTTCCTCACAGGTGACTCACATATTTTCACATCAGGATTTTCTTCATTCATACCAAAGATGTAATTGTGCTTAATGGTGCTAATTTGTAGCTCTTTTCCTAGGAGGTGTGTGTGTTTTTAAATGACTTCAGTTTCAGCAATTCCCAACAGATGTATTTACTCAACAACCAAGACTGGCTCTTTTGTGCCTTCTGAAGCATGTGTATAATTAGAACCACTACAATTACATTGTATTCCACAACCCAAGAAAATAATGCACAAAAAGAATAACTAAAAATACAGAGTGTTAACTTTAATAGAGTGCTTTGGCAGCTCCTAAGTTTTGTTTTGCTTGTTTTACAGCAAAGGGTATCAAAGGCCTATGAGGAGGGGACACTGAGGCTCAGTGGTCAGTAACATGATAGGCAATAATGCGTCCATGATACTGAAAAAGCTGTCTAAATTGCACAGACCTCCATTGACTCCAAATGTAGCTGCTGTTAAAACAATATTATTTCAGGCTTCAGCTGGAAATAGATTATTTTGCAGGTCATTGATCCAACAGGCTCATAGTTGTGTGCTGGGTCAGTGAACTGACAACTAAACTGATCTTTTGGGTGAACAGCTGCTGGAAGTCCACTTGCTCCAAATACTTCTTTGACATTTCTGGTTACATAATGCTTGCTGCTGATCCATTTCTAAGCAGAAGGAAATCTTGTGGTGTATCTAAGGCCCTTTCTGCAGGACGTCATTGTCCCACATTGGGGATGGGGAAAGGACAGGTCCTGGACAATACTTATGCACAACATCATCCATGTTCCGTCCTTTTTTTGTCCCCAGTCGGTGCTCCCCGTCAACGACCGGCATCAATGACCAGTGATTGCGCAGCCCTCCCACCATCCTCCCACACTTACCTGAGTTGCAGAGGGTCAGGAAGGGTGATGGCTATGCTTCCTGCCCCAGTACAGCCTGGAGCAGTGCCTCGTGGCACTGCAGAATGAAGAAGTGTGGCCATCACGCCTCCTCCATGTTCTAATGCATAATTTTCAATTATTTCAATGAAACTTCAATGAAACTCCATGAAGCTGTGCTCCAAGGTTCTTGTGAATAACCTTTCGTCTCCACCCCCCCCCCCAAAAGAAACTTTATGGAAGACCTTATCTTATTTTGTTGGCCATGATCCTTTAATTATTGTTTCCCATCCCTATAGAGAACTCTCACTGAGGTCAGTAAGACTTCAGTGGGAGAGTACATTGTTAAAGGACGACCAATTTGGACAGCTTTAAAATAGTATTAGCTAAATTTATGGAAGATGAAACTATAAATGTCATGTTCAATAAATACTTTCTCCAGTACCAGAGACAGCATGTCTCTGTGTACTGGCTGCTGCGTAGCAGAAATGGTAGAATATCATTTGCACTAAGACAGAGAGGCTGGACACTGAGATTATGTGTAAATGTGGATGGTCTGAACTTTATAATACAGTAAAATGGCATAAGTCAAATTACCTTCAGCCAGTGGAAAGATGAGTTGGTGAATATGATACTGGGACCAATACTTGTCCAAGCAGAACGAAAAACAATCAAGTATCTGGTAAGTACCAGCTAATGCTTGCTGTTTTGATGACCTGAGGAAAATTCAGGTCCACCAATAGAGGTGTGTCAAAACTGCAGATGCCTCAAGCTGCAGGTTAGCCCCCCACAATCAGCTGTTCCAATCCCCTGGGTTTTCTCTTCCCCAATTTGTATACTGCTCCGTATTCTCTCCCTTCCCTCCATGACAGCTGTGACAGAGCAGCCCCCAACAATTATATAGTGTGCCATAGACCAAGTGAATCTAAACTAGCTTGCTGTGAGTACAGTCTGAAAGCCCACCTCCTTCAAAGTGACGAAACTCCAGGGAAGATTAAAAAAATCCTCATGTTACAATAGCATGGAAAAATTCTTTCCCAGCTCCCAAAGATGACCAGACTAAACTTGGAGAATCATGTGGGGTGCTTGAATGCACTAGAGAGGGACAGCAGGTCATGCTGAAGGTTTGGCCAAAAGTGGCTGACTAGGAAGCTGACAGGCCTATAGAAAGGGCTTCTGAACTCCTGAATTTATGGAGAATGGAACTATAAGTAGCTATTTAGTTATGATCAACAAATATTTTCTCCAGTGTCAGAGACAGCATGATACTGTGTATTGACTTCTGTGAAGCAGAAAAGGTAGGATGTGATTGCATTCTTCTTGTCCTTTTGACTTCCCATGGTTGGCCACTGTAGGAACAGAATATGGAACTAGGTTGGCCTTTGGTCTGAGTCAGCATATCTTTTCTTATGCTCTTATGTAACTCTTTATAAAAAGATGCAGGGAGGCTTTGTGCTTTATTGTTGTGCTGTTTCAAACTGTGATCTTGAACATTAACTTTGAATTCATTGTTGCATTATATGCCTGGTTCAGATATAATGATCCTGGTTTAATGTGATGTTTCTGTAATAAATCTCAGTTTATTTGACAAAGAATGGGTGCTTCCTAGCAGATGGCTCCTAGCATTAACCATCAAAAAGCATTGTGGAGCTTTTGCCTTTCCCTTCTGGATTATTTCTGTACTAAGGAAAAATGTGAAAGAAGCAGTTGGAAAATACAGAAAGACTACATGCTGAAGATTACATCACCTGGATTCCTCCACCTAAACAATAAAATTCTAGAAGGCGGCAGGTTGCCTCTAAATCCTTGTATGGATCCACCAAATACCTTCCACTTCTCCTATCTTCTATGCTTATAATTCCGCACTTCCAGGGTTTCTAAAACTGTAGTTTCCCATTCTGTTTGAATGCTATAAACCACAGTACATCTGTGTGTACTAACCAGGATGTGAAAAGAATTGGATTCTGGTTTAACATCCTAATTAGTCAACTGAGATTAAACTACAGTTTTTAATTCAGTTGCTATAGCATACTGTGCCTTAAAAAGCTTGAAGTATCAAATTGCAACACAAGAGAAGATCGAAAGGAGAAGGGAGCAATGCACAAGCACAACATTAATTCCTGATCTAACAAATCAAGCTTTATTAGGCTCAGGTCATTCCGTCTGAACCACTAATCTCATCTTAGTGTTGTGTATATTTATTTTTTGGGGTGAAGGTGGGAGACTGAACTAGAAGAACAAGAAAAGAGTATCATGACAAAGCAACAAATAAAAAACAATAATAGATCAGTCTTCATTTTCTTCACTAAGAATAACCAAGGCCCCTCCTGTGCCACCATCCCAATCTGCCATGTGGATAAGAGAAGGATGGGACTGCAGTGATGGTTCTGCATGACACTGTCGCAGCCCCATCCATCTTCCATCCCCAGGTGGTGCAATCATGGATTAAATCATTGGTGGTCAATGATCCACAATCATATCACCATCATGGACTTACCTGGCCTGCAGAAACTTGGGAAGTGCAATGGCTGTCCTTCCTGCCCCAGCACAGCCTGGGAAGGTACCTAGCTGCGCTGTGGAAGGAAGAGGCGTGGCCATGGTGCTTGCTTCACAATGGATCCAGCCAGTGCAGAGGGGAGTGCTCCTGTCACACTCCTCTTCTGGCAGACCCAATGCCAGGATCCCCACTGGAGGACTCCACTAAAAGGTAGGGTGCGGAAAGGGCCAAAGCTGAAGCTTCTGTCCCACATCTCACCCTCTGAGAACTGCTGTTTTCCCCTTCAATTACTAGTTGCAGCAGAAAAGGAAGGATGTCAAAGGACTCATAGAAGGCAATAGTCTACTGGTCCTCACAATACAAACATAGGCTGGAATCTTATTGGTTAGTCTCAACTAGAATAAACCGATAGAAACAATTGTTGAGTGATGAGTGAACACTTAGGTAAATCCCATTGATTCAACAGGTCTACTCCAGTTGGAACTCTTAATAGGATTCAAGCCAAAAAATAATTAAAAGGACATATATGCCATAAAAGTTTTTCATGAATGACCAGTGAGAATACCATAATGTGATTTTTTTTCTCAGATCACAACCTTTACAGGGATGTTTTACACTGGAGAATGGACTTTGTCAAACATTTAACAGCAAAGTGTTGTAATAAAACAAAACGAGCTGTGGTAATGGGATACAACAAAATACAACTCATAGGGAAGAGCTTTACTTGCCACTCCTCTCCCAAGTTCCTCTTCAGTTTAAAGCTCTAGTAAAATTAGTTGTTGACCACTGTTCCAAACAAACTTCAAATTGTGTATGTTCGCAAAGTAAGAAAAAAATGAGACTGTTTCTACTGAAAGCTACTGCAAGAGCTAGCTAGCTAGTTTGCTTGCTATTTATCTGACATAGCTATCTGTCTGCAAAAACGAGCAGAAAAACAATCAAGCCACAACTTGGAAAAGTTAATATTTTGATCTACAACTCCCAAGATCCTCCAGCCAGGATTCTAGTAGCTGCATTTTTTAAAAAAAGTTGTCTAAGCTCAGGAAAAAAGTATTTATTTTACAGCAGCAAAAGTCAACCCTAACACCAGGTGGACTTTGTTTTATTGCAGTTTGATTGTAATTGAGCAATGACTAATAACTTGACAAATGGTCCCCTATTTTGTTCACAAGTTAAATCAATTTTCAACCAATCAACCAATTTTCTTGTACCCTTTTCCAGCTAGCAACTAAGGCCCTTGTTGCATGGCATCTTCCATGTGAAAGGGTGCCTGGAGCACCACGTGATTGTGAGGAGCAATCTGCACAATGCACTCACAATCACGCAACGCTCCAGGGGCCAGCAGGTGCCAATCGCACACCTTTTCATTTTTGGCTGGAAGCCGAAAACGGTGCATGATCACACATTGCTCTGTTACTGTGGTTTATAGTCCGAGCCCAAGGTCTACTAAATATAATTTGATATCAAAAGACTGACCATTCCAAACTGCTCCCCTTTATGTGCTTGCAAGGTCCCCGGACAAGCACGCACATGGACACAGCCGAACAGGCTGAAAAATACAAGACAAATCCAGGCAGGCCAGTAATTCTCCGGCATGCAGCTTCAGGAGACCTCCAGGCAAGTACACTTTAAACCTAAATTAAGTATGCACCAAGCATACAAAAGATTCTCTGCCCTGAACAGGCAGCTTGACGAGATTAGTGCTTCGGACTACTCAACTATCAAGCACTCCCCATTTGCATACTGTCTGCGCTATTGATAACTCCATCAAAATCCAATCATTCTAAATACTGACCTTTTGGAGGCTTTGTCTCCAACCCAAAACCTATTGTTTTTCCCGGGAACGGACTACCCTACAGGCACATTTTCCCCTAAAAGAACCCCTGGTTTTGAGCGCTTCTTTGGATCGCTCTTGGCTTCCATCCCGCCTTGCTACCACTCCATTTGCTGAGCCTTCCCTTCAGCTTCCACGTGCTGAGAATCTCCACTCCAACTTACTTTCTTCTGGCTACCCGGGCTACAGGATCAGGTGTGGTATTTCCCCTGAAAAATCCTTCTCAAAATCCCCTATCAAATTTCCTTCCTTTACTTTCTAAGATCTGTGTGAGTGAGTGCGTAAGTGCACAGTGACTGTCTTTTAAATAAAGAAAACAATTATAATTTCATTTTGCTTGGTTTTTTACTCTGCCTGACCCTGTAAACATTGGGTTTAAGATCTCGCTAAGTTGTCCTGCCTTTTGCATTGCTACAGCTTGTGCTCTGGCTAATTCCCATTCCCCAGTATTTGGAGCACATTGAGGTGTCCCCCACGGGATCCAGAAATCAGGGTAACAGCTCCCGGGCCCTGCACGCACTTACCTGGCTTGCGGAGCCTCCAGAGCCGTGCTGGTCATGCTTCCTGCCCCAGCGCAGACTGGGAAACTCCCAGGCTGCATTGCGGAAGGAAGAAACGGGGCTCTCGCGTGAGCAAGCAGCTTGTACGGAGCTGAAGCGGTAAGGATGCAAGAGCCTCTCGCAGGAGGCTCCTCGCGTGATCCCTGCACCCTAGCACCGGAAAAGGGTAAGGTGCGGAAAGGGCCTAAGTTAAGAAATCTTAGGAACATGCATACTCCATATTGAACCACTGGACAATTCCTCCTCCACAATGTCATGTCACAAAGTGTTGTTTTTTTTCATTAGATTGAACCATTTTTGGAGTCCAGTTTGTACATCACCTCTTCAAAGTAGTTCCCATATACTGGCAAGTTTTGTAACATGAAGGATTCATTGCAGACAATCCTTTGTTGTTCACCTGCTAATCCAGTTGTCACCAGTCCATTCAGAGAAGGCTACAAGAGAAAGCAAATTTCTTCATTCAGCTGTAAGTACAACTGACCAGGCAGGCCTACTTAATATTTGTAATTTGGTGAAGCATCAGAGCTGTCTGTCTGAGAATTGTCAAAGTGCTTTTGAAAGAGAAAAAAAAAGTTTTGCTGTGTGACAAAAGGTGTATATTCATTGTTGGTCTTCTGTATTGGATGGATCAGGCAAAGAGAATGCCCACAAATAACCTGAATCATATGGAAGAAAATTGTAAGATAATGAAACTATAATTAAGTAAACCCAGTTGCTAACAGATATACCACCTGAGAAATGCTTCCCCATAGCAGAACTATGGCCATTTCCATACCTGACTGGGTTCCACTGAAGTCCCATCGTGATCCCAGCAGTGCCTTTGCCAGGAAGGGAGTATGATGGGAATGCTCCCTTCCCCACTTGGCCAGGTCCGTGTGGAAGGGGGTGAGAGCAGCATGTGCCTGCCTTCTGCAGTGTAGCTGGCCTCTTTCCCATGCTGCACTGGGAAAGGAAGCATGTGATCACACTTCTGTGCCTTCCGCATGGCCAGGGGTGGTGGTAGTAGTAGTAGTAGTAGTAGTAGTAGTAATAATAATAATAATATAATATTTATAACATCCTTTACACCAAAGGGTGGAACAATGACAAATACAATCAGGGGCAAATTTAAAACATAAAAACCACAAGAATACATGGCATGAAATCCCCCGCACCCCACCAGTCGCTACCCATCTCAGCACCTTAAACACATCTCAGTGACTGAAGGTGGAGAGCCAAAGAGGAAGGTCTTCAACTGTTTACAAAAACGAGTGAAATTCTCCACCAGCTGAAGGTCCAAAGGAAGACTGTTCCACAAATGCAGAGCCAGATCTTGAAAGGCTCGCAGTCTTGACAATAATCCTTTGCCTGCAGATCTCAAATTCCTGGTTGGAACGTACCACATAAACCGAGCTGCAAGGTACTGAGAGAGGTTAAAGCACAAAGCTTTAAGTACCAGGACCAAAAGTCTGAAACAGGCCTTGGCCCCAACTGGTAGCCAGTGAAAGAATCTACAGGGAAAAGAAACAGGTGAATATATGAGCAGATTTAAAATAACCCAAGCAGCATTGTTCTGAATTAAAACCAGGGGAAGAAAGGAGCAGGAAGGTAAACCTGCCAGTAAGCTGCTACAATAATCCAGGCATGAGATAATCAAGGCCTGGACAAATGGGCAGTCTCTACCATCATCATAGGGGGTCTACACATGGTAGACTATCATTGGAATTAGCCCAGAATTACAGATGTTTATCAAATACTGAAATAAATACTTAATTTCTTTTAAGTGTATCTTACATCTATTTATCTTATAACCACAGTTGGGTTTGACAAATATTCTGTCCATCTGTAGTATATTCCAGTAGTGACCAAATGAATGCCAGCCACTATCTCCCTGGCAATGCCACTGGTATAGGAAAACTCCGCATGTTTCAGAAGAACCTTGTAGCTGTTCTGTGTTACAGGCTCCTCTCAGACTCCCATCTGGTTGCATGTAATGCCCTCATGAACTGAATTTGCTGTACAGGATTAGAAGCACAATGAGGAAGAACAAGCAAAGTCATTCTGGCAATGGCTAATGGCAACCTTCCAAAGAAAGTGCTTTGTCGCTGGATATCAGATTCAAACTTCAGCTTTAAGTTCTGCCAGTCTGGCATATTTTCCTGAGCACTTGAACTTCCTTTTAAGAGAACAAAAGCATAAAAATCCATTTCGAAATCAATCTTTTTAAAAATAAAATGGCTGGCTTCCCGCCACCAGTGGCTGGTAACTCATCTGATCAATGTCTCTGTGTCCGGAGTCAATTGCTCGCCATCTTTTCCCCATTGCCATTTATCCCCCTGTTGCTGACTTCAGACTTAATTGTCATGTATTACTTGAGAGGAAACAGAAGTAAAAGCTCAAATGAAGCAGTGCATCATTTGAGATAAAGAAGAAGCCATTTTTTAAAATAAAAATTAACAACAAAGAATCTTGTTGGACCTTCAAGACTAACAAGTTTTATTTGGTGTTACTTACTTTATTTCACTAGATGCAGATGCAGCCTTCAAAAGTTTGTGGACTAATAGAATTTTTTAATTATAAACGTACCACAAGAGTCTTGGTGGTTTTGCTTCAAATGATTGATGTGATCATCCAATGTGTCTGAAAGCTCATATCTCCCCATAGGAGCCTGCATAAGTCACACAAGTATTTGGGGAAGACTCAGAACCAATTGAAGACTCAGAGCCAGGCCCTGAGGTCTGGCAATCCTACGTGTGTGACCAGTTTCCTTCACTGGGCCATTCACTGGTACTTTACAGAAAATGTGGTTTTGACTGATTTGGTTTCAAATGGGAGAGCTGATGCATATCCTCCAACAGTCTCAATTTGGCATGGACAGTCCCAATTTATCTTCTGTTGCCCCAGTTTTTCAGCTTCTTTTAAAATGTCTCAGTTTATCTCTGCCCTTCCTGCTTTCGTCATTTGTCCAAAGCTCACTTCAACTGCTGCAAACCAAGTTAAAGTAAGCAGCAGTTTATACTAAATTAAAACTGCAGGAGAAAGGAGAAGAGGGGTGCAATCTTGCCCTTTCCAGCAGGATGAGGCAAAAGCAAACTCCTGCAGTCTCTCCTAGCTTGTGTGCTCTTCCTTATTAATAACTTTTTCCCATATTGATCACACCCTGATGTTGTTTGGCCACACATGTCTCAATTTTCATCTGTGAAACGTTGGAGAGTATGTTAATATATCAAAGATGTGAAGCATATTGACATGAACCGACTGCCAATTAGGGAGATGGTGAGAGGCTTTTGGACTGGCTTCTATTGGTTCAGTTTTTTGACTTGGCTGCTTCCACGTTTTCTGTCTGGTACTACGGTTTATTAATCCAAACAAATATATCACGCTTTCATGTATTGTCTGAATACTCTACACAAATCAGGCCATAATATCTATAATCTATCTTTCTAATTGTTTTACTCTGTGGTGAAGTTTTCTAATTGCTGCTGCCAGTTTCTATCTTCATCAGCTAAAGGTTACATTATTCAGACATTGAACTGCATGCCTGATGGATTGTGCATGAATGGAAAGATTCCATAGAAGGCAATATGGGTTGTTTCACCCTTGTGGTCCTCCTATGACAGGCATAATTTGACTAAAAGGATATATGTGCCATTAAGCTTTCTCATGCCTAACCAATGATAATGCCAAAATATAATTTATTACCAATTCCCATCCATTACAGGAACATTTAGAAAATGGATTTTTGTCAAACATTTAACAGAAAATTATTATCCTAAAACAAAACAAAACAAAAAAAATGCATTAGGAAATCACTGTGAAAGTGTACTGTCTAATACTCTGGGCTTCAGTAGAAATATATTCTGCATGAATAGCGTGGCCTCTGTTAGCATCTCTCACAACACTGTTCTACAAACCTTATCATTGTGAACATGGGATGGCCATGGTCATAGCACCAGGGAAGATTATAGCAGTGTACTAAAAACAAACTAATTCTCCCAGGCTCTGTCTAATGAGGTACAAGGCCAACAGATCAGCGCAGACATTTAGACCCTTTCACATGCTTGGAAAATATAGTCTGTGGAGATGCAGGGTGGGGAGTGGGAGTGGGGTGAGATCATGGTAGCAGTCCCATTACCCATATGAATACATAGAACTTGGAAAAGTTTGACCTGAAATTTTACTTACTTATCTTTTATTTTATTTATACCCCACCTTTCTGTTAATATGGGAATGACATATTGAGCTAGATAATTCTTGAAGCTGTAGCCCTAAAAGGGAACATTTCTGAGCTCTGTTTATGCAATTAACTGAGACGCCTCCTCCAGACTGTTCATGCAGATGTCTCTATATGCACAATTGTATTGTGAGTGCAGGAATAATACACACATTCCACTGAAAATGTGCGAGTTGATAGTAGTGCCAAATCCCATGATCCTATTTCCTGCCCTATATGTGTGCAACCTTTGGCCCTCTTATTAGCTATAAGCAGCATAGCTAGTGGGTAAGGCTGATGGAACTTGCAGTCCAAAAACATCAGAGGGCCATATAATTCCTACCCCTACTCTGCATGCTTTTTCTGTAGTTGTATCTGGCATTATAATGCATAATAAATGTGCATGGGAGATGTGCTTTAAAATAAAAAGCACCTTCTCTGATCTACCAGTATTTGATGAAAAGGTTCTCTATGGTATGACCTTACATTTGAAATTGGGAATCAGAATTTATGCATTTCCTGACTACACAAAGAAAGGTCTCCATCCACACAGTTCTACTTACCTAGGCCTTCTTAAGATTTTAACATTCAACCTATGAACATTATGCAAATGTTGGGTCAGAGTTTGCCACTGTGGTGCCACACTGGCCTGTGTGCATGGTGGTGAGTGAAGATGGTTTGTGTGAAAACAGCAACAAAAGACATTCCAGAAATAATTGGGCTGTTATGTTTAGTACTGTAGTCGGGTCTGGGCCTTGTTTACTCAGAAGGATAGAGCAGTATAGGGAGGGTGTAAATATACTAGAAATGTTGATGATGAGCTGGAAATGTTGAATCAATGCTTGTTGCCTCCTATGACTCAAATGTGCAAACTAGCCAATAAAAGATGTTCAGTTAAGGACAATCAAGCAAAACACAGAAGGGACAATACTTTTTATACACTACTTAATCACCTCTAAATAGAGCCATCATGAGGGCTTCCAAGCTCTGCAGCTGCGATTTTAAGATGTAAAATGGACAGTGGTGAATGCAGAACTGGCAGAAGTACCACAGTTCTATTGATCAGGAATTGTTCCTCATCCCTGGCTTCTTGCCTTATGATGCAGAACTGTTGGAACAAATTTCACTGTCTTCAAGCAGCACCTGCAAGAAGATTAAGGTAAGGCTAGTGGCAATATACTGGTGAACACTTTGGGCCAGGGCAAATGGGCTGAATCTTTCCCTGCCATCCTGTCAGGTTCTAGTTTTGTTTTGTTTCTCAATATTCTTCACAAATCTTTCTCTGGAGTCTGCTGCCTGTCCTGAATTCCTTGCCAGTCCTGTTTGTTTGATGATACTTTGTACTAGCTGGAGATATGGGGCTCATTCACACTACACAACTATAGTGGTATTAATCTGCTTTAACTGGCATGGGGCTTTATCACACCAGGCTTTCTCCCACAAAAATAGTGTTGTCCTAAAAAAAGGCTATTGAATTGGGATCGCTTTCTCTGGTTTTGCATCTTTAAAACTATTCTGGGATTACAGCATCCATTTGTGCTAAAAGTGTAAAGTACATGGCATTTCAGACTGTCCACCCATTGTCTCTTTCAAGACATTATCCCCATCCCTTTTCCTAGTTTGGCACCTGCACTTGCATGAATGTGCGTGTGCACACACGCGCACACACACACACACAGATGTCGATCCTGAAATATAAATAAAAACATTATCCCCACCCCTTTTCCTAGTTTGACACATGCATTTGCATGCAGGCACACACGCACACACACAGATGCCCACCCTGAAATATAAATCAAAACAGTCTTACATTTTAAAAGTCTTATTCTTTTGGAGAGGCCCCTTGATCAGTATAGACCAGGCTTCTAGCTTCAGACTTAATTAATCACTGGCAGATGAAAGCCAGCCCCTACTGATTTATCTGTCTCATTGATGCTTGTTTTCACCTGCCAGTGATTAGTTAAGTCTGAAGCTAGAAGAAAGAAACAATTATATTTTCACTTACATTTCCGGGTGTGTATGAGTGTGTGTGAGAGGGAGAAAGAAAAAGAGAGAGAGAAAGAGAGACTCTGGAATGGGTCTGAAAAAGAGGCAGGGGGCAGTGATCAAAGTTTTGGCTTCTCTGACAAGCCCAGTTGGTTGGAGGGAGCATCACTTCACAATGAATTTTTTACTATAGAGGAAAAAAAGTTTAACAGTTTCTCAGTTATTTTGCCAGATGAAAGGAAATAAAGTAAAATTTCCATCCTTTCTCCTTCTTTCCTAATCACTGGAGGTGGGTTGATGTTTGCATGCTCACCGAATACCACCTGGCATCCCAAAATTGGCATAAAAGAGTAATTCAGCTTTCACATAGGAAATCATAGCACAACAGAAGTGGGAAAGGGGCTTTTGGATGTTAATAAAAATAAACATTTTATAGGAGAACAACAGAAGAGGAATGATGTCATGTATAAATCCCAGCCAAAGACAGTATTATTGAGATGTAAATGTGATTTACCTGGCTCATGTGATAAAGCCCATGGTTATAGCCTATGGAATCCTCATCTTTGAGTTTTATGAAGCACTGGAGTACTTTGGCTGAGGAGTTCAGATGCACCTCCCCAAAACTTCAGATCCTAAGATTCCAAAGGATGGAACCATGGCAGACAAAGGCCCTTTCCACACGGGGGACGGGGGAACGGGGCAGCGCACGCAGGGACGGATCTTACCTGAAAATGGGTTACTCCATCCCTGCCGGGAGCGCGCGTTCGCCGCTCCACACGCTGGTGAGTTTCGGCGGCATTGGGCGGTGCCCAAAATGGCGGCCGGCGACTTCCAGCGGCGCTCCGCCAATCAGGGCAGCATGCCAGCCGGAAGCCCGCCCCTGGGCAGCTCTGCAGGGACGCGCTAGCGCGTCCCTGCAGCTTCACACGGGGCGCTGCAACGGGTTAGCGCGCTCGCTTTTCGTAAAAACCACATAAAATGTGGTTTTTAAAAAACGCGCCGTGCCACCCCTTGCCGCCGCGCTAGCGCGGTTTGAGGTGTGGAACCTCCACTATTCAAACCGCTCTAGCGCGCTCCATGGTGTGGACGACCTCCGGATGAGGTCGCCCTAAGCCGTTTTTTTACCCCGTGTGGAAAGGGCCAAAGTGGGATAATAGTGTTGTAACTGTGAATGGTCCCATGGTCATTGGCTATGCTGGATGGAAAATTCTAGTAGTTGTAGTTTAAAAGACCCTTTCCCAACCTGGAGGGTTCTGGGCATAGCAGTCTAAGAAGTCTAACTTTCTGAGGTCATTTCTGCACTACAGTGTTATAGTGCTATTATTCCATTTTCAACATCCTATGGAATCCTGGGGTTTGTGGCTTTAGGGAGGGGCATTTAGAATTCTCAGCCAGAGAGCTCTTGGGCCTCAGTAAACTACCCTAGAATTCCACAGGATGTTGAAAATGGAATGATAGCACTATAATAGTGTAGTACAGAAAGGTCCTTGGTGTCTGATATCTGCGTTCTGAATCTGATTAGGTCGCAGACTTGATACTACAAAAATTTGGTTTCCCAGGCTTCACAATAATACTTCCTTTCAGCACTACTGGGTAACACTCCCAGTCCAAAGATATTGCACATCTCTTCTGCCTTTGCCCACATATTTTTATTTCTCCTGGTGGTGGAAAAGAAGTACTGGGAAACATGAGAGGGCTACAAATGGAAATGTTGTCAACCCCCAACACCACATGAAGTTCTAAATTTGAAGCCGAGTGAATACAGGAATACAAGCTCACATAAAGGTATTCTCCTCTCTCCCACCCCCATTCTTTCATAAATGGACATTCATATGTAGATGAATATGGCAGGGGAGGGAAATGAACAGAGTTACACACAATGCTCTCAGCTCCTCTGATCACCTCATGTTTGCAGGAAACCAATGCACGTAAACCAGAACATGCTCCTTTCTTTGTGGATGATATTGGATAAGGACAGTGCGTACAATAATCTGTTTGTACAAGGGAACACATGCCACATGCAACCCTAACCTGAAATGCTTCAAAGTCAGCGGTGGTGCCAGTGTAGATATGCAACCAATTGCTCCCCTCAACAAGCTTATTTGTGTTTGAGTTGCTGTGGATAAAATCAGTGGCAGCTGGTAGCTTTCATGCCAGTCTTTTAGTCTGCAATTTGAAGGAGTAATCCAAGGCCATTTCCACACTAGACTGTTATAGTGCTATTATTCCACTTTCAACAACCTGTGGAATTCTGGAGTTCATAGTTTATTGAGGCCAAAAGAGCTCTCTGGCTGAGAATTCTAAATGCCCCTCCCTAAACTGCAAAGCCCAGGATTCCATCGGATGCTGAAAGTGGAATAATAGCACTATAACAGTGTAGTGCGGAAATGGCCAGAGCATTATCTAGAGCTGGTTACAGGGACCATACAACTCCTTTGCTCCAATAGGTCCCTGGCTGCCTGTTTGTTTCTGGACACAATTCAAAATGCTGGTTGTGACCTATAAAGCCCTATACAGCCTAGGTCCAGGCTATCTGACAGACTGTTTTTCGCTGCATGAACTTGCCCATACCCTGAGATCCTCAAGAAGGGCCTTCTTTCAGTCCCAGCATTTTCACAGGTAAGATTGGTGGTTAACAGAAGATAGGGCCTTCTCAACAGATGCCCCTTGGCTCTGGAACTCTCTCTTGAGAGAGACTAGAATAACCTTCTTCCAACTGTCCTTCCATCCTCAAGTGCAGACTTTTTATTTAAATGGGCTTTTAGAACTTTAGGCTTTTAAAGAAAGGGCTTGTTAAGAAGTATGGCCCAAGATACTGCATTTAGTTTGAGGATAGGACCTTAGATAGTTTCTCTAAAGTTCAGACTACAATCTAAAGCTGATTGATTGCCTTACTGACATGGAAATCACCAGCTGCCACTGCATAAAAGGCTTCAGAATGCGTACAGCTTCATTTCTCCTTTGTGCTGCAGATACAGCTACTTTTCCGGACATGCCACATAACAGGTTAGAAATTAATCCAGCACAATGACTTGACTTGAAATAAAGGTGAAAACTACAATGGATGCTGGCATTCACTTAACCTTAAATATGATCATAAATGTTGCAATCAGCGTTCACCATGTCAAAGTGCAAAATGTGTGGAGGATACTCTCTTTTATGTTTCCGATCTGATAGAAAAGTGCTAAGTTCCTTTGTAGGTTTAAACCACTATGTTTTTTTGGAACCTACCACACCTTCCTGCTCCCTTGGGAGCAAAGGCCAAGTTACTACGTGGCATTTCAGAAGTTTCACAAGTCTCAAATGATAAATCATTATTTCAAACCTCTGCCATGCTGCTTTGCCACAGTATGCTCTCATTAATAGACAAGGCCCTGGCATACTGTTAACTAGCATGCAAAAGTCAACCATCTATTGAATGATTTCAAGTGACCCCCATGGATTGGATGAGTTCATCCATTCTATCAAAACATGATTTGACAGTACAGGAATGAGCACTGTGCTTTCACAGTCCCTCCTTCTCCTCCGCTGACATATTCTACTTCTGGGGTTGTGTACCATCAATAGTTGTGTGGAAGAACGAATTTCCGCAGGTGTGGATTTCATGACCTGAAACACTTTCTTTTATACAATTATAAAACATACAGAAACATTCTCCTTTTTCTCATATGGCCACATTAGTTAACTTAATGGTTTGTAGGAACCGTGCTGTGGTGTTATACCCAAATTGGCAAGCTACAGATTTCGCGCTCTCTCTCTCTTTCTCTCTCTCTCTCTCTAAAACGGGACTGCAAATGAGGGCTTTTGTGTCTGGGTGGTTTTCCATCCTTATATGTAGAAAATATGAAAATTACATTTTGCCATAAACCAGGCCGATGTAACTATGAAATGGAAAGCCTGGGGGAAGGAAAACGTGTGATAGAGGCAAAGCTTGGTAAAGGTATTTTTTTTTTTTAAAAAAAGAGCTGCCCAAATATCCAGCCAGCATAGCCAGTAAGCATACTGACAGGGATTCTGGGATGTGTTGTCCCTCCTCCCCCAAATGTTTCCAAGTTCTGGGTGGAAGAGTGCAACACGCATGGAAAAAACCCACCGCCCATCAGTGCCGAGTGTGAAACGCAGCCCCAAGCCTCGCACTCAAGGCCTGCCCAGCCTGACACCTCTTTGTGATCAGAACTGAACAGCCAGGGAGATCTCTGAATCAAGCCAGGGCCAGGACAAACGGGTCTGCCTCAGTTCTCCCTTTCTGAGAACGCAGTCCCTTCCTCACTCTTGTTCCCCCTGGCTTCCTCCTTTCAGGACTCTCCCCTTTTATTGCGTTTCCTAAATCTGCCCTTCTCCCAGATGTAAGGATCAGCAGTGATTTATATCTTCCAAGACTGTGGTACTGTTGGCACTAAGGTCAGGATGATATTATTGGAACCGTGTATATTCCAGAATTCAGAATAAGCCTCTGGGAGACTGTTATCAGGAACACAGAACTTCAAAAATTTATTGAAACACTGTTGCTTTAAATGTGTATTGTATCTAAATGTTTATAAACAGCACACCATTCTTCTCTCTCTCTCTCTCTCTTTCAGTTCATTCACTATCTCTCATACACCCAATTTCTCAGTTCTCTCTCTCACAGAGCTCTTCAAATCTCCAACCTTCCCCCAAACGCACCTCAGATCAACTCTCCTTTCAATCACTCCCCAGGCGGTTAAAAACTGTCATTTTCCTCTCTCCACCAGCCCCTCCCCTGGGCTATCCGTGGTTCCATTTCACCAGCCAATCAGTTTAAACACTCTCAGTTGCCGAGGAGGCTCTGTTGTCAAGACCCCCTCCCATCAGGTTCATCACATACAACACTTTCGCACCTTACCCTTTCGCGGAGCTGGGGTGCGGGGTTTGCGCAAGCAGCCTCCAGGGAGAGGCTGTCGCGTCCCGGTCCCATCGGCTCCGCAGCTGCTTCCTGGTTGCACGAGCGCCCCGCCTCTTCTCTTCGCAGTGCAGCCTGGGACCTTTCCCAGCCTGCACTGGGCAGGAAGCACGGCCAGCCCAGCTCCCAAGGCTCCGCACTCCAGGTAAGTGTGCGCGGGGCCCCGGAGCGATGCACGACTGCGCAGCATTTTCAGCTTGAACCCGAAAATGAAAAAATGCATGCGCGGTCTGTGTCAGGCCCTTGAGCGTCGCACAAATGTGAATGCATTGTGTGGACCGCTCCTCACATTTACGCGATGCTCAAGGGGCCCTTTCACATCAGAAATGCTGTGCAAAAAGGGCCAAAGAGTCGTATTTAAAATAACTAATTTTGATTCTCACTGTTGCACAATCAACTTGCACAAAAATAAAAATTAAATTAAAAATTAAAAATTAGGAAGCACTTACTGAATAATGAGTGGCCACACAGGCTGCCAAAAAGAAATGCCCTGAATTATGTTGGTGGGGAGAGAAAGCAGAAGTGGCTGAAAATCTGCTTCTGGTTTTGGAAGGGAGTACCTTTTTGGTGTGGAACAGTGCAGGAGTAACTGCAACCTTTTCAAAGGCTTACTTTATCTCCCAAAGAGTTCCTACATTGGCAATTCACTTAAAAAAAAAAACTAAGAAAGATTTTGCTGATGTGGTGTTGGTGAGGGAGTTTCCAAGGGCATCTGAGGGCTTGGGGACTATAAAAATGGCCTTGGGAAGTAGATGCAGATCCTGGACTGTACTTTGCCCACTGTGCACTCAACCATGCCCTGGGGTTCTCCATTCCTTTCGCTGTTGTGATCCATTCCATTCTCTGACTATTGACACAGAAGTAGCTCAGCAAACACTAATTGGTTTTCCAAATCCTGGCTTATTATTCACAGGTATCCTGTTATTCATTCTATGGCAGTTAACTCGGTAGTTATTTTTCAGTCACTGTGCATGATCATTGTTCCCCCATATTGTGCTAAGGAATTGCCAATGTGCCTTCCTGAGACAAGGAGAAAATTAAAATCATGCAAAATAGAACACAGAATTGTGCTTCCTCCTCACATAAATGTATTTGGTGAAGTTGTGTCCAGTGGCCCAATAAAGTAAATGACTCTGTAAATTCATGAATTAACTTGGTGCTGTAAGGTACTATGTTGTTTACTTTCTCTATCAAGAAGCAGAGCAGAGTCCCACACAGGCATGTGAAAATCTGGGTGATTTTCTATACTATCATCACTTGGCTATGTTGGTAGGTTTTTCTTGAAGCCTTCATAAGATGCTGTGTTCAGCTTATCTGTGAGTTGTTATTTACTTGGTTTGGTTCTGTAGCTTCCTTTAGTGAAAAAACCTTCCTTTCTTTTAAAGTTGCTACAAGTAGGGGAGTGGAACTTCCATTTTGATTTACTTATTTTTAAAGGATGTGGTTTTGCTCATCCTCTTTAGTTTCTATTCAGGAAGGGAAGACAACACAGAAGCACCACTATTTGTTTTAAAAGAAGGTAGGGAAGGGGTGTTCACAAACGAGTTATCAGACAACAGGAGGGATAAAACCATTGTTCAAAGCATGGACCAAAGTCAAACTGGAGCAGGGTTAGACAGTAACCAACAGCTGTAATTACAGAATGCAGCCTTGGCAGCCAGTTGGAACACACGGACCACAGATTGGAATAAACCAGCCACAATTTATGTTAGTTAGAGCTGGAAAAACAAAAAGGTTGGTTTGGTATAAGGTCAGATTGATAGACCCACATGCTGGACTATTGAACAAACAGCTGGTGATCCCAGTAACTGATAGGGAATCTAGGGTGACTGAAACAAGAAGCCACATGGTTGAAAGCTGGGCATGCCTCTAAAAGCACCAAGCCAAGATCTCTAGGAAGGGACCTTGACACCCATGACACCTCTAAATAATAAGTGCCCAAGCCCATACACAAATCCAGTCTGGCCCCATGACCAATCTGCCAAAGATATGACAAAGCATAGATATCAACATCTACAACTCTTATTCAGAACAAGCTAAAGAGAGGGGGTGGAGAAGCCACTCCAAAGCCAAATGCCAAAGACTCATTCAAAGTGACGATTTTAGGGGAAAGAGGTGGAACTAAGTGTCATCAGTCAAGCTGGACTCCGTACTGCCACTCCCTACCACCTGGCAATCTCATTCCTGACTGGCTGACAGTTTTCACCTTTCCAGGAGCCCATGAAAATACAAAGGCTGTTTATCACCTACAAAGCCCTATTCAGCTCTGGCTTCAGCTATCTGAAGGACCATATCCTCTGAGATCAGTCTACCAAACTCTAAGAACTTTGTGGGGACCTCTTCTCTTGGTCCCACCACCTCTGCATGCAGGTTTGGTGGGAACAGAGGAGAGGGCCTTCTTTGAAAATTTCCCCTGGAGAGGTTAAGAAAACTTCCTGCTGGCTGTCCTTTAGCTGGCAAGTGAAAAAATTTCTGTCTCAACAGACTTTTAGGAACTAATCACAAGGACTTTTTAATAGTGTGCTGTTCCATTGATTTTTATCTTTTGCCTTTTTAATGGATTAGTTTTAAATGGTTTTAATTCTATGGATAATTTAGCTATATTTTAATAAAAACTCAGTATGTGTTTACTTATGTCTTTGTATGTGATTTTATCTGCATTTGTTTTAATATCTGTTAGAAAACTTGAGTAATAATTTTGAGGAAAAGGTGGGATAAAAATGAAATAATGATGAAAATCATAATCATAATCATAATGATGCTGGAATCCTATTGGGATCTTGTGTCTTCATAAATGGACTCGCATCTGTGGGAATTAGAATTGTGCGGCTGCATAACATCCTTAACCGATAGAGGCCTGGTGTTATGTTACCACATAGCAGCGCTGACAAAATGTTCATTGTGCATTAGTGTGCATTGAACATCAGTGAATAATGTGCACTGATGCGCTTCATGCACCAAAGCAAATTGGGCACTCTTGCCAGTTTTCCTGTTATGCATCTCCACAATTCAATAAAGCGGTTTTTTAGGGCCTCTGCTACGTAACTAGGTATCTGTAAAGTTATGAAACATAACAGGTCATATAAGATTCTGGTAAATATATAGGCTTGTTAATATGTCATCTAGTATTCTACATCAGCTACTTAGTTAAGAATACTAAGAAACCTATCCTGAACCTCCCCTAAACCTGGCAAAAATGACATTTACGCATGCTCCAATCACCAAGAGAATAGACCTCCTCCCATGCAGCTGATACTCGGTAAAATAAGTTGTGGGAGAGGAGTTAATGAGTAAATCTAGGTAACCATTCTGTATTCACTATCACAATCACTATCACTATCACAATCACTATCACAATCATGACTTTGACACTACAGCCATGACTGTAATTCACCCCATAGCCCACCATACAGGGGAGAAGTAGGTCTGCTGGTAGGTCTGCTGGTGATCAGAACATGGGTAAATGAAGTTTCCATTAGATCTGGAGCTAGGAGAGTTTACTTAGTTAAGTGTAGTATGGTTCAGTATATTTAAGGTGCTGATATAGAATACTGTTGTTAATGCAAATTTCTTTTCCAGCCTTATTCCTTGTGTTTTACATTTTTCCTGCTTTAAGGACAATGAAACAGTATATCTATGAAACTGTAATCGATGGAGCTGTATTTTAAACATTAAGGTTAGAAATGTTAAATCCTCCCACCCTTTTTTTGGCTATTTCTCACTTGTCACATCCACAAATAAATTCATTGTTGCCCTGTCAACATACCCATAACCACTGCAAGCAAGCAACAGACTAATACAGAAAGCACATTAATAGCCAGAAGTGCCCATGGTCTTGTGATACATTGAAATGAAGCAAGATTTCTTGCTTTTCTTAAAGGCAGGTTATGGTTACTCACACAACTACAACTTAGACCATATGTCTCCAAACACATAATCAATAAAACCAATCACTAAGGGAAAAACACAGAGAAGTAAGTACTGAAGTAAACCGTAATGTTTAAATAAACTTGCAAAAAGTAAACCAGCAAAGCCACATCCAGTATCCAATCAAAGGCCCTTTCCTCATGGAGGGGGGCGAAACGGGGCCACGCACGCAGGCAGGCAGGGGCCACGCACGCAGGCAGGGGTGGAGCTTACACACAACAGGACTTGGGATGAACTATGGGCAATTTTATTATTTATCACCTATTTAGACATGAACTTGACCTTGACCTTGGACATGACATTGAACTTGACCTCACTGGAGCTGCATGATATCAAAATGCCTAGTCCCGAGGGAAAACCCCTGATCCTGGGTTGCCACGTCAGCAAACACCTCTGGAAGACGTGCCCCACAAAAAGCCCACCACCTGCCACAGAGCCCAGAAGTGAGGGCATAAAATACTTGGGCCTGCCCCAAGGATGCCCACCTTCGCTCTGATGACCAGGAGAGTGAGCTCCAGAGGCGTATCCTACACCACCATGTGCCAAAGGTATACACTGATGCCTTAATGCCCCGCCTTAACCACCATATACAAGGACAAGTGTCTGCTTAGTCCTTGGACACCCCACCAACTGCCATGATATTCCTCAGGCCGGTCTGCAAGCTTCCAAGGAAAAGGTCAAGCCCATCTAGTGAAAGGTGAGCCTCATCTGCCCAGTATAGCTCGTGTTGGTGCCATGCTATGTTACAATGGTGGATGTGTTTGCCCAATCCCCGTCATAGGTGTTGCAAATCTTGAGGTTGGCTCATCACTGAGGGCCTTCGATTCATTGTGGTTTGCCCCCCAAGTCCATACCTTCCTGGGGAGCATTGCAGTCTACACGATGCAAACCCAGGCCACCTGGCCACACATCATGAACTCTCAGGTAGGGGGCCAAACAACAGGAGGAGGCTGCATAGCACTCCAGTGCCTTCCCTAACAGCGAGCCAAGGTCATTACCACCCAGCTAGATGACCAGAACTTCAGGTGAGGGCCCATTGCTCTCCAATGTCTTGACAGTCAGCCAACCTATATTATAACCATTAAGGTAGATTACCGAACATCAGGTAGAATCCCATGGCACTCCAAAGCCTTGCCTGTCACAAGGCCAGTTCATTGCCACCGACGTAGGTGACCAAAACATCAGGTGGAGGCCTATGGCATTCCAAGGCCTAGATATTCAGAACGCTGAGGTCAGTAACATAAAAGTAGATAACCAAAATCAGGTTGGGGCCCACGTTGCTTCCAGGTCTTGGCTATCAGCAAGTTGAGGTCATTACCACTGAGGTGCATGGCCCCAAAACACAAGTGGAGGCCAATCGTGCTCCAAGGCCTTGCTCACCAGAAAACCTAGGTCAACTATAGGAGAGACCTTGAGCCACAGTAAAACAAGACTTTTTGGGAAAACAGATGGCTGTGGCAACAGAAGGTGGCAAAACTGCCTGCAGGTGTATCTACACTACACAATTACAGCGGTTTGATAGCATCTTAAGTTTCATGACTCCATCCTGTGGCATCCTAGGATGCGTACTTTAGTGAGGTTCTTAGAATTCTGTGCTAGAGAGATATAGATTGCTCCTCTGAACTACAGCAAACTGCAGATCCCAGGATTCCACAGGATGGAGCCAAGATGGCTAAGAAGCCAACAGTCTCAAGAAATAAATAAGTGAAAGTATATGTGTATATATTATAAATAAATTTTTAAAAGTCTATTTCCAGTAAATCTATGCAGACTATCAATGATCCATATATAATAAATGCATAATCCATATAACTTTGTAGCACTAATGGTATAATAGATATGAAGGATGGTTATTCATGAATCTGAAGGAAAATTAATGACTACTGGTGTAAACAAAACAATGAAGGCTGGACATGTTTTGACTCCACTTTATTTATCAATGGCTGATATTGATGTCCAATCCTTTTTATTTTCTAATTTGTCTTGTTGTGTGTGTATGTGCCTTCAAGTCATCTGTTGACTTATGGCAACCATATGGATCCCATTAGTCAGAGCCAAACAGATTAATGTAGCATTCCCCATACAATAAGAAAGAAATGTTTCTTATCTTCATAACCTGGACTGTTCCATCTTTAGTGCTACAGAATGTATTTACTATGCATTTCTTACAATGTATTTATCATATATGGACCATTGCTTGTTTGTGTAGACTTACTGGAAACTAACGTTTAACATTTATTTATAATATGCACGTCTATAATTTTATTTATCTTCTGGCTCTATTGCCTTGTTATTTAACAGTTTTATGAGTCAGGTCCTATATCCCATTTTTTCCTTCTGTTGGAACCACCTCTCGATGGTACCAAAGTGCTGTGATAGTGTTGCATGGATACATTGCCTCAGTTAGACTAGATAAGCTTTAAAATCCTTTAAAATCCTTTAAGAGCTGCAAGAGGCAAGTAGCGGAAGGGACAACACATTGTGAGATCTCAGGCATTGAAATGTGGAGTAGGGCCTCAAAAATATGGGGAGCATGTTGCTTAGGGGCAAGGAGGAGTAAGGATTTTTTTTTCTTGTCATCCTGTTTGTACAAGAATAGGATTTTTTCCCAATCTTGAGGAAAGTATATGCCAACTTATTTCAGCATACCTCTTATTGAGAACTGCAAGTATTTTAGATCACTGCTGCTCAAAATAATGGTTTCTGGACCAATGCTGGTCCTTGAGCCATTGGTGTTAATAGGCTGTACACCCCTCACACTTTGATATGGTTTAATTGGCAAATATTAATTGGCACAAATATAAAATATACACAAGCTATGGTTGCATGGCAATGCTAATCTAGACAAAAAAACTGGCCACACAAGTGCACTGTAAATAAAGTCAGGAAAGACTTCAAGGTGAATCCAGGTCATAGTCAGGAAATCACCAGGAAACCCCAGCAATAATGAGCTTGGAGTTAGCCTCCAATGACTCAACTTTTAAGAGGTATTAGCAGCTAGGAGATTCCCTCAAGACAGCTGAATTTCTTAACTCCTCTCCTTCTGACCGAGCAAGCTTCCCTTTTGTCCCCACACCTGTCTGACAATTACAACTTATTGCTTTCATATTGATGAATCTCAACAATCTTATTTGCAGGAGACGATTCAAGCTCAAGCCCATAAGGCTCATGAGCTATTTGCCACCTTTAATATCCTATTGAATCCAGCGGCTAGTTGTGATAAGGGTCCTTCATCTCAGGTTCTTTCTGCACTTGGTCTCTTTTCTTGATCAGAAGGTGACAACAGTTGCTAATTCACTGGTGGCGCAGTGGTTAAATGCTGGTACTGCAGCCACAATGCTGTGAGTTCGATCCTGCCAGGCTCCAGGTAGACTCAGCCTTCCATCCTTCAGTAAAGGTCAGTAAAATGAGTACCCAGCTTGTTGAGGGCAGTTAGCTAGCACATTGGAAACCACTTAAAGAGCACTTAGCTGATAAGTGGTATAGAAATACACATGCTATTGTTATGCTATGCTACCACAGCCTTTGGCTCAGGCCGTGTCTTCACCAGCCCGAGCAAAGTTTTATTTTTCCCCTGTTACAGAGGCAGTCATAAGTCAGATTGCGAGATCTTCTTCCCCTGCTTCCTGCCCTTCTGACTTTATCTCTTCCTTCCTTCACTCAATTATTCTCCCTTTGCTTCTGCCTTATATAACCCAGTTGGTGAACTGTTTTCTCTTAAGGGGTATCTTCCTGGGCTACTTTAAACATGCTGTTTTATGTCATCTTTTAAAGAAACCTCCTCTAGATCCTTCAATTTTTGCTAACTATTGTCCTATGTCTCTTCTCCCATTTCTTTCAAAAATTTTGGAGAGAACTGCCCTTTCCCAGTAGATACCATACCTGACTGTACATGATTTTTTTTGACTCGTTTCAATCAGAGTTCTTTACAGGTATTCCACCAAAACAGCCTTGAATCATGTAGTGAACAATAATCTAGTGCAAAGGTGCAGCGATTAACTTCTGTGTTGATCCTGTTGGATCTTTCTGCAGCCTTTGACACTTTGAAACATCAGATCTTACTATTATGTGTGGCATCACTAGGAATAACAGGGAATGCTCTGTCTTGGTTTAAATCCTTCTTGTGTGATTGTTCCTTTTCTGTTTCATTTCAGTGACTCACATCAAAAGCTTTCCCTGTAACAGTAGGGGTGCCACAAGGATCAGTCTTGGGCCCTCTTCTTTTTCATTGTGTACACTCCTCCTTGGATTTCTTATTTCTGAACTGGGTTTTCAGTCTCATATTTATGCAGATGACTCTGAGATTTTCCAGAGTTTCAAATCAATTTATGCCACTGTCAGTGACAGAATGTCTGTTGCATGTTTCTTCATGGATGGCCACTTAACGTCTTAAGCTGAGCGTGGAGAAAACAGGTATCTTGATGTTTCAGCCTGATCACCCAGCAGCACCTCTCTCATGTCCCCCACTGGATTTACAGGGTTGCACAGTGGCTCCTGACTCAGTTGCCAGGATCCTCAGAGTCCTGCTGGATGACTGCCTATATCTACATCTCTTTATCAGGGCTACAGCAAAAGCATGCAACTTCCATCTTTTGATGAACATCTATGGTATCAGGAGCTCCTGACTACAGAGACTTGTCCGGGCCTTGGTTATCTCACGCCTGGATTACTGTAACAGATTACTGGCAAGTTTGCCTTCCTGCTCCCTTCTTCCTCTGGTTTTAATTCAGAACAATGCTGTCTGGGTTGTTTTAAATCAGCCCAAATATTCACTTGTTTTGTGTCCCATAGATTCCTTCACTGGCTACCAGTTCAGGCCAGGGCCTGTTTCAAACTTTTGGTCTTGATACTTAAAGCTTTGCGCTTTAACCTCCTTCAGTACCTTGCAGCTCGCCTTCTTTGGTATGTTCCTCCCAGGAATTTGAGATCTGTAGGCAAAGGATTATTGTCTGTTCCACCAACGCGTACAGCTCTGTCAAGGCTGCAAGCATTTCAAGATCTGACTCCACATTTGTGGAATGGTCCTCCTTTGGACCTCCAGCTGGAGGAGGATCTCACCCCTTTTCATAAACTGTTGAAGACCTTCCTCTTTGACTCTCCATATTAAGTAAATGAGATGTGTTTAAGGTGCTGAGATGGGTAGCGACTGGTGGGATGTTGGGGATTCCATGCCATTGTATTGTGCTTTTTTTGTTTTAATGTCTTTGTCCCCGATTGTATATGTCATTGTCCTGCCCTTTGGTATAAAGGGCATTATAAATAAACAACATCGTTGTTGTTGTTGTTGTTGTTGTTGTTGTTATTATTATTATTATTATTATTATTATTACAAAGCTATTAGGACTACCACTAGCCTTTTGTCACCTAAGACGATTAGCTCATTTCTCTGGACTCCATTGTTTACTCTGCCTGACAGTCATTAACACCCTTGTCCTCTAGGCAGAAATAGAGTATTTAAACCACAGTTTTTGGCCAGCCAATTCACAGTACACTGATTGCTGGTCACCACTCTGCCATTCTGATTCCTGAATATGAACTGTCCTTAGACTTGTGTCTAATTCTTTGCTGCTCGTTTGGATTGATAAATATCACCCACTTTGCCTTAAAATCTCACTATCCAAAACTTTATCCCCTTTTTCTTCAGTGTGATTGCATGACTGCTTGGATTTTGTGTGCGTGATTGCAATTCCCCCAAGACAACACATTAAGCTTACTTATGGATCTCCAGCTGGTTCTTCCCTGCACTAGTACTTGTAAACATAAGTGTAAAACATCTCATAAGGCCACCTCTTGCAGGCCTTTGAGCTAATATTCCCCACGATTTCAAGAAGGTACTGGCATTGTGGGTGGACCTCTGAGCTGCTCACATTTTGGTGTAACATTGACTACCAATTCCTGATCATTTACCAGGAAAGAAAAAAACAGTTGGAGCCGATGGGCACAAATATGGTGCTGGTTCCTGGAAAAAAATGGTGGCTGGTTCCCTGCATCAGATGTCCTTGTCAAGGTTATTGCCGGAAAGGCAAAGTTTTCCTATGAGTGGACGGCAGAGAGAAGAGGCAGTGTGGCCAGACAGCCAGGTGCAAGGCTAGCAGGATTGTTATGGCTATGTCTTGTGTATTAGAGAAGGCCACATGCCAGAGCACTGATTTGGTCACTCCACTTGTTCCAGGGTGACAAGGTAGCTTAAAAAGGCTGGTGTTCACCTTGATCAGCTCCTGTTAGATGCCCTAGCTGGACCTGCCATGCTATTGGCAGTATACTGTTTGTAAGGGGAGATGCTGCCTGATTTTTCTCCGTTATCTTCCGTTATTCCTGTTTGTTTAATTGCTGGAACGCTAGTATGTTTTTGGTAAGCCTTATCTTAGAGTGCAGCAATAAATCAAGCCTCTAAGTCTTACTTAATGAGCCTCTGGAATTCTTTCTGCTTCACTGGGACTCTCTGCTGTGGCAAAGCCTTGCTTCACAGATTGCACTCTGCTCATGCTCAGAGGATCCAAATCCTGCCAACCCTGACAGTTCTCAGAAGTATTGTTCTAGATTTCTTAAGACAAATGATTGCCTCATCTCTCATGCAGAGTATACAATTTGGGTGCAGGCTGCATGAAAGATCACTTTCTCCCATAGAAGGCAGCCCAGGCTTCAGAATCTGCAGGACAGGCCCTTATCTCAGTCCAATCTTCTTTGAAGTATGCATGGTAAGGATGTGACAGAAAGCTTCCTGAGTGGCCACTTATAAATTTTGGAATTTTCTTCCAAGGGAGACTGGACCAGCCTTCTTCCTGTTGTCTTGCCATCAGCAGGCAATGACTTAATTCAGAAGGACCCTCAGCAGTTAATAAGGACAAATGCTTTAAATGGCTGGACCAGAATATCAAACAGTTTACTTTGATTTGTTATTGATGAGTTTAAAATGTTTTAACTTGATCTTCAACAGTGTGACTACTTTATATTTTGATATGTATATGTTATTCTCTTTGCTGCTGGCAGTTTTTTAGTTATGTTGGAGCCACCTTGCATCCCAATTACAGCTATGGAAGAAAGGTAGGATATAAATCTAATGAGCAAACAAACAAACATAGTAGCTGGGCTAAAAACAGGCAAGCAAAGGTTCTGAATCTTAAAACAGGCACAGGAGGGGTTTCTCTGTGTGGTGTGGGGAGACGCCTGAACTGACAGTCATGTAGTTCAGTGGAGCACTTGGCAATATTTAAGGAGGGAAAGAAACGCTACCTTAATAGCATACGCAGCATTAACGCAGTACAAGGGGCACTTGGAGAGCAATATGTAGGGAGTGAGAGGAAAAGATCACACACTGTGAAAATTATGATTATTCCCTAGGAAGAACTATCTGTCTTTCTATCTGGAGTGTTTGCTAATTGCTTTTCTTCCCATAAAGACTTCCAATGCTGTGTACAGTAAAATAGATGAAAAGATTTTAGAAAAAAAATTAAAAACATTTTAAAAGCCCTTAAAAAAAGCCAAAGAACAGGATAATTATTGTTAATAATGTAAGAACCTAAGATTTAGGACAGTTTTGGCTACCCACCAGAAGCTTAACAAGAATGGACTCTGCCAGATTCCCCTTGGGAATGAGTTCTACAGTTGACATGATGGTATGGAGAAAGCCCTGTCTCATGAACTCACTAGCCTAGCCTGTCAGGATAGCGGGATACTAGAAAGGCTTCTGTTGAAGGTCTCACATTCTAGGCAGCCTCATACAGATATCAAGTCCTTCAGTTATCAAGTCCTTTAGGGCCTTTTGGATCAAAACCAGCACCTTGAATTGAGCTCAGAAACAAATTAGGAAGTTAGTAGTTGGTTCAGAACCAGTGAGGTATGATCTCTAAAATTCACAGCATGCAAGAGTCTGGCAGCTACAATTTTTACTGGTGTTAGCTTTCAAACAGTTTCCAAAGGCAACCCCACACAGAACACATTACATAAGTCTCATGGAGAGATGATTAAGGCATGAATTACTGTGGCCAAATCCACCTCCCCTAAGAAGAGGTGCAGTTGTCATACCAGCTGAACGTATTCAAAGCGACTCTTGGCTATAGCAGCCCCCTAGCCCTCCAGAAGCAACGCTAGGTTCAGCACCATCCCCAAGCTTATTTCTTTTGAAGGAAACTCAACAAATATTGTTAAGACAGTGGATGATATGTCCAGTGTTGTACTTTCACAGAGATATCCATGCAAAGGAAATTGTTTTATATTGCAACCTGTAACCTCTCTCCAATACCTATTTTGAAATTTAGGCCCTTTTTGCACCTTACGTGTTTCTGGTGGCTTCCTGGGGGGATCCCAGCAGCGACTCTGCTGGGAGGGCAGAGCAATGGGAGTGCTCCCCTCCATGCCAGCTGCCTCAAGGATCCAGGAAGTGCAATGGCCCCACCTCTCCCTGCTGCAGCGCAGCCTGGTACTGTCCCAGGCTGCGCTGAGGCAGGAAGTGCAGCCATTGTGCTTCTGGACCCTCTGCATTCCAGGTAAGTGCAGGATAGTGGCACAGTCATGGGTTATTGATGAAGAAAACCCATCGATGATTTAATCCATGATCACACTGCCTGGGGACAGGAGAAGGATGGGACCATGAAGACATCATGGGTAACCATCATTTCAGTCCCATCCTTCTCCCGTTCCTATGGTGGGATGACAACATCCTGCAAAAAGGGCCCAAAAGATCAAAGGATGGGCTAGGTTACAGGCTGGTGGGGTTTCAATGGGAATGAGGAATCACTAAGAATCATAGAATCATAGAGCTGGAAGAGAACCCAGGGGCCATTGAGTCCAACCCCCTGCTATACAGGAACACCCATCAAAGCATTCCCAACAGATGGCCATCCAGACCCTGCTTAAAAACTTCCAAAGAAGGAGACTCCACCACACTCCCAGGTAGCATATTCCATTGCCGGACAGCTCTGACTGTCAGGAAGTTCTTCCAGAGGTTCAAGTGGAATCTTCTTTCCTGCAGCTTGAATCCATTGCTACTTGTCCTAGTCTCTGGAGCAATAGAGAACAAGCCTGCTTCCTCCTCAACATGACATCCCTTCAAATATTTAAACATGGCTATCATGTCCCCTCTTAACCTTCTCCTCTGCAGACTAAACATACCCAGCTCCCTAAGCCGTTCTTCATAGGGCATGGCCTCCAGACCCTTCACCATTTTGGTCACCCTCCTCTGGACACGTTCCAGCTTGTCGACATCCTTCTTGAATTGGGTTGCCCAGAACTGGATATAGTATTCCAAATGAGGCCTAACCAATGCAGAATAGAGTAGTACCATTACCTCCCTTGATCTAGACACCATACTCCTATTGATGCAACCAAGAATCGCACTGGCTTTCTTAGGTGCCACGTCACGCTGCTGACTCATGTTCAGCTTGTGATCTACCAAGACTCCTAGATCCTTTTCACACGTACTGCTATCCAGCCACACATGCAGAGGTGGCTTGCAGAAGTGGGATCTGCCAGCTCTCCCAGTGGGTCATTATGGGGGTGGAGGAGATGGCGACACTTGTAAGGTGTTGGTTAGTAATTCGTATTTTCTCTTATATAAGTACCCCGTTAAAGATCCGATACACCCAGTGTGTGCTCTTTCTTTTTTGCAGTTGAATAATGAATGTATCCAGTGATGAGTTTTGTTGCAAAACATGCCTGCCCCAATGATCTTGTTACCCCCATTCTTCACTGGATCCTGTAAGGTATCTCTGGACAAATGTGAAGTAATCCACAGTTACAGGCATTTCAGTCTTTCACTCTTGTTCTTGTAAAGTACAGGTATATACAGAAGGAGGAAGGAATCAAGACGTCTGAAGCTAATTAGCAACATTTTTTTTATCTTCCCCAGAAACATCAAGAGTTAAGAAGCTATCTTTTATTGAGAACTCAGTACATAGAAGTCCATATGGATCTATGGTCTTCAGCTTGCTCAGGTGCTGAGTGCATCATGTATGAAGCTTGAGATGGAGTGAGAGAATGGTGATGATGATGAGAGTAGGTTGGAGTCGTACTTCCTTTTCCACATCAACATGGTACATAAATGTCAGGCAACACATAGACATCATTAATTCACACTGGTTCATAGTTATTCCAATTGCAGACCACATTAACATTCTCTTCAAGTCTATCAGTCAAAAGCTCTCTGGAAATAAACTACATCTGTCTCTTTTGATTTTATAGACAACACAAGTTCTTTTATATCACATTGGCTTCAAAAGTAAAAAAAAGAGAGAACATTTACAGAAGTTTAAACATTAAACATACAACTTGGCCACCTCTCCAGAGAGCTGGTGATGCTAACTTAAAGATGACAGTTGGAGGGGGGAGGGAAAGAAAGAAAAAGAATTAATTGTTAATAATTTAAGAACCTGAGAATTATCCTTCAAGGAGTTGCATTATATCACTCCAAGATACAATCTGTCTGTTCTGTCTGACAGCATCAATGGATCTGACACTTCCCTTAGGAAATGTTTCTCCCTCTGTCTTGGACCATAAGAACATGGAAGAGAAATCTCTCCCTTCTTCTTAGAGATGGGTACAGATCAAGGCGTTGAAGCATTGATCTCTCATTAGACACGTCTTGTCTATTTAACAGTAATTTCCCAAAGAGGTTTCAACAATCTTTTCTGCTATTGAGATCTGGGCATTCAGTGGTTTCTCAGCATTGTCTCCATAATATCAAAACTAATTACTACGACCTGTGACTTTTATTCCCCCGTCTTTCAGTTGTCATTATCTCTTCTGAATGCCAGACAAGGTTGGGAGTGCTAACTATTGTGAATCTAAATTATCTCCATGTATAAAGGATGACACTATTTCTTCCCAGACTGTTTAATCATCATAATACTGGCATTTTTGTGGCTCAGCCTGACACTTCCATCACTTGTCGCAGATAGCTCCCTTTCTTCCTCTTGTATCTTTGTGCTCCACTCTTCACAATACCCACCAGATCTGGAAACAAAGGTCTTCATCAATGGGCACCTGTCAAAGCCCACATCTCAATAGGGGCACAATTCCTGCTTTGGCTTCCCCATCCTCTGCTGCTTGCTTCTCCTTTCAGTGGTTATTCGTCGTGATGTGGTTTCAAGTCATTTCTGACTTTTGGCAACCCTAAGGCAAATCTATCAAGGGGTTTTATTGGCAAGATTTGTTCAAAAGAGGATTGCTTTTGCCTTCCTCTGAGGCTGAGAAAGTGTGACCTGCCCAGGTGACCTACCAGATTCCAAGGCCAAGCAGGGATTCAAGCCCTGGTCTCCAGAGTCATAATCCAACACTTAAACTGCTATACCACACTGGCTGTCTTTCTAAGGCTGGTTACCTATTCCCATCAAACGATGTCATATCAAAGAGGGAACAGGCTTGTTTTCCACTGCTCCAGAGACTAGAACAAGGAGCAATGGATTAAAACTACAGGAAGAGAGATTTCACCTAAACATCAGGAAGAATGTCCTGATGTTCAATGCTGTTCAGCAGTGGAATATGCTGCCTCAGAGTGTGGTGGAGTCTCCTTCTTTGGAAGTTTTTAAACACAGTCTGGATGGCTGTCAGGAGTACTTTGATGTGTGTTCCTGCATAGCAGGGGGTTGTACTCCATGGCCCCTGTGGTCTCTCCCAACTCCATGATTCTATGGCCATTTCCACACAGGGCGAGGGAATCGCCCCATGACGCTACTCACCAGACTTTTGGGCTCCCTGGTCCAGTCCACGCTTCTCCAGAGCAGTCTGTGGCCACCGCTCCACACTGCTCCGGGGACGAAAATGGAGGCTTCTGGTTGGTCAAGGGTCTTGACCAACCACTGAAGCTTGCCAGCCTAAAACCCGCTCCCGGCAGATCACAGACTCGCACCAATGCGAGCCTGTGAATCTGCATATGGGAGCAGGCTCGCAGTGGCGCGCTCTGTGCTTTTGCAAGACCTGTTTTTAGTGGTCTTTCAAAAGCACGCTGGACGACCACTTGGGGTCGTTCGGGAGCAGGCTGGACTGCGGATCTAAGTTCAGTAGGTCCAACCCAGTCTGGTCCCAGGTGCAGACATTCTCCCTGGAGGACGCTGCCCTGTTTAAAAAACCCCGTGTGGAAATGGCCTATGATACTATGGTTCTAAGTGAACAATAACAACAGTAAGCCAACAGCATCTGTTCTCCTTGTCCTGAACCTTAAAATGGATATGCAGTGAAAAGGGAGAGAAAGAGATGGACAGCAGTTAGAAAGATAGTGGCTTCTGAGGGAATTGGGGCCCTGATTGCATCTCCCTAGAGGTCCCCCCAAACACGAGCCCAGCACTGCATACCTTTCAAGAGATGTTCACAATCTATCTCCTTTAGCCATAGGATACAACTTTTACAAATAAAAACACTGTGGCAACTTAGTCTATAACCTCTGTTTAAATACTCACCTTGTCTGTAGCAACATCACTGTGTTCCATCCTAGCATGTCCATTTTGTATTTTTGATGCTTTGAAGACCATTTCTATACAAAGGGAAGATGGAACATCTTTGTCTCTCCAGATGTTCTGCATGGATGGATGGATGAATTTATTTGAGTATTTATACTCCAGTCTTTATCATGAGATCCCAGTGTACCATACAAATAAAATAATATAAGGAATTAAAAACAATTCCAGATGAAGACCATGCCATAATTTAGACAGATAAAAATATATTAAACCAATCAATAAGTTAGAACAGTATAATTGCAAGATTTAGGCCATTTCCACCTAAGGTGCTAATAATAGCACTGTCATAGTGCTATTATTCTACTTTCAACATCCTATGGAATCCCGAGGTTTGCAGTTTACAGAGGGGCATTTAGAATTCTCAACCAGAGAGTGCTTTGGCCTCAGTAAACTACAAAACTTGGAATTCCACAGGATGTTGAAAGTGGAATAGCACCCTAACAGTGTAGGGAGGAAATGACCTTAAACTCCCAGAACCCTCCACCAGCATGACTAAAGGATTGTGGGAACTGTGGATCAAAGCTTTTCTATTCCTGTAGAAAACAGACTGTTTATATTACTACAGGTATCCATGCACTCATACACAAAGACACCTCCATCTTATAAACTAGTTCTCTATGGCCATTTCCTATCTGAATCCAGTATATTTTCATCCAAATACACTGAAATTTCAACCAGGGACAAAAATAATAGTCTCCATTAGCCACACTCATAATGTTTACATACATCATTACACAGGTATATCTATGGCTGCTTTTGCTCACCAGAATTACTGGGTAGCGTGCAAAGTTCTGGTAGAAAAGTTGAAAGGATGCGAGCAAACATATTTATGTTTGTAGCAGGCACCTCAACAGCATAGGGAAGGGCTATAGCTCAGTGACAGAGTATGTAGGTTTCATGAAGAAAGGGCCAGATTTAATCTTTAGTATCTCCAAATAGTCTAAAATGATTTCATTTGGAGAAGGCAGCTTCCTATCTCCCATACAGAAAGCACTTGGAATAGTGGAAGATGAACCAATAGCCTTCACCAATAGCCTTCACCAAACTTCCTATCTCCCATACAGAAAGCACTTGGAATAGTGGAAGATGAACCAATAGCCTTCACCAAATGATTCACTAAATGATAACTGGCACTATTATTTTTGAATAATTGATTTAGTGAAACAGTAGGGGCTCTTCAATGCAAATCTTTGTATCAACAAGCTCACAGCAGTCAGGGGAACGAGGAGAGTGTTTTATTTGGTAGCACTCTCAATATGCAATAATCCAATTTCTCCTGATTGTGTTATTAAAAAGTTGAGCTGTAGCAGTTAGGATGAGGAATCGTAAGCAAATCAGTTTAAATGCCTCCTGATGATCAAGCTAATGTGGACAACAGATGATTTTCCAAAACAAATCAATTCCTTCAAAGCTTGGGCTATCACTTACAGAGAGCAGAAAATCAATTTGTCTGGCCATGTTATTTTCCACTGCGGCTCTGTCTTCCTACTTGTCAGTCTTCACTCTTTGGTATCTTACTAATATTTCTCGACATCATTTGTCTCTTCATATAATGCCTTTTATCCCTCAGTCATTAATACTTTTAAAACAACACCCAACACATGATAGTTTGTTTTAGTTCAGCCGTTCCCGAACTGGTGCTCACCAAATAGTTTGGGCTACAATTTCCACTACCCAAACCACTGGCAATCCTGGCTGGACTTGATGGAAAACTTAGTCCAAAACACGTGGAGAACACCAGGCTGGGGAAAGCTGGCTTAGGCCATTTCCACCTCAAAGGGCTAAAGGGTTCCTCCCTAAACTGCAAACCTCAAGATTCCATAGGATGTTGAAAGTGGAATAATAGCACTATAACTGTCTTGTGTGGAAATGCCAGTAGTTCCCTGTCTCACTCCTTCCGGCTTCTTCATGTTCTGTCGCTCTGAATGCACATGGATAATTGGAGCTTCCTTTCTTTTTAGTACTAAGAAAATTAGCATGAATTGTTCACAAACATAGCATGAAAATGACTATTTATCTACCAAAATTCTACTAACTCAGCACCTTGGAACAGAAAAAAAAATATGCTGGAAAGGAATTCAAGACTTTGGCAGTATTTAATTATAGTATAATTTAGTAAATATATAATTTTTTTGCAGTATTTAATTATAGTATTATATACTACATATAAAACAGTATATGTGTGTGTACATTGTGATACATTTGTATAACAATATAATACATTATGTTGTGATTTGTTATATGTATGTAACCATATAATTATATAACAATACAATTTTTGGAGTATTTCCAGCTGATAATCATGCACTCCTCAACATCATGACAGCTTTAAAGCTTAGAATATTATTCATCATCTAACAGACAGAAAATCTGGATTAAGGAATGATATTAACTACCTATTACAATAACATAAAATTCACAAAAAGAGGGGTCTTGCAACATCCTAGAGATTAGCATGATTTTTCTGGCATAAGTTTTCATGGACTATGGCTCTTTTCACAGTATCTAGAAAATGGCTGGACAAAGTATGATTCTCAGGTTGTTTTTGTGGCACCTGCACAGAGACTAACAGCGTCCACTAGGGTTTATTTAAAAAAAAAAAATCAGGTTTTTTTTTTTAAGGGATGTGATAATTCCCCCTAACACCAAACAAATGCAAAAGTAGATTCCAGTCTACTCTGATCTTCTTTTTCCTGCATTTCTGGGTCTGGTATGACCCACAACAGGTGCTGTGGGTAGAAATTTTCCCCCTCCCACTTATCAAAGTTGCCTTTCCTTAAAATATACCTTCATATGTGACATCTTCCCTTTGTAGAGAAACATTTCATTTTTTTTAAATTGTTTATTGAATGTATTTCCTGCCTTTCTCCTGGGTCCCATTTCAAAAAGGGAAAATGCAAACATCATAAACAGGGATGTAATATCTCCCTCACATGTTAGGTGGCCAATGTTCATTCTCAACAATATGTTGTAGCCTCCTTATCTTTCCTTCCAATATGTCTTCATTTTGGTATGGCCAAGTGACATAACCTAGAGGTTGGGGTTTGCTTCCTGGACTTCCATAGGTATCTGGTTGGCTACAGCAAAAACAGAACAGGTCAGTCAGATATAATCCTTTGGTCTGATCCAATATGGCTCTTTTTACATTCTTACAGCCCCATTTAGCCTTAATCCCTCCATTGCTACTTTCCTTTCCCTGTTGACTAATTGTTTAACCTCCTCTTTAGGCCCTTTTTTTCTTCAAAAGTGTCTCCTTTTCAAGATAGCTTGCATAGATGCTGGGCATAGCTTAGGCCATTTCCACACTACACTGTTATAGTGTTATTATTCCACTTTCAACATCCTGTGGAATTCTGAGGTTTGTAGTTTACTGAGGCCAAAGAGCTCTCTGGTTGAGAATTCTACATGCCTCTCCCTGAACAGCAAACCGCAGGATTCCAGACGGTGTTGAAAGTGGAGTAGTAGCGCTATAACCATGTAGGGTAGAAATGGCCACAGTCTCAAAAATGGTCATAAATCCACAGGCTTTCTTTCACTTTCTTATCTCTTATCCAAGGAGACTAAAGCATGTATCTATACGTTTCTTGTATAGCAACAGAACTCTTGAAAAATCATGCCACTGCAATGCAGTGTCTTTCACTAGCATTTAGATGAGAATGGACATAACAGTGCAAAGTGGGCTCCATTTAACTCAGTGAGATTTACTTCTGAATAAACATGCATGTTGCACAGTAACACATTGTGTCCTTCGGCTTATGATTCATTAGATCCAATCCAGGGTTTCTGAAATCTCTACTCTTAAGAAATGTTAAGCTTCTTCACAGTGGTTATCTAACCTGTCAGAAACAAAAAATGCAGACATATTAAGTCAGAGGCTTAAAGGCTTGACAGACAAAAAAAATTGATAAAGAGTAGGACCCTCTGAACCAATTCCTTCAAAATCAGAAAATGCAAAATTAGTTAACAAATGGCTCTTATTAATTTGGTAAAGGAAAACCATCATGAAACCGTGGTAACAAACCTTTGAACTAAAAATTCAATGAAGGAGGTAATATTGTCTATATGACTTTGTGAAACTGGAAAAGTTTCTTTAGGATTGATAAATGTGATAAAGATGTCAGTTCAGACTATAATTTCTAGTTTGGATAGATCTGAATGTTCAAGAACAAACAATTTAATTGACCTCTCTTTTGTGTAGTACATTTAGAATTTAATTCACCAAGAGTATTTGGTTCTAAGGATTGGAAGAAAGTTATATGAAACTTAAATGAGCTACAAAATATTGCAAAAAATTGACGCTTTATTGAATGTATTTTATATTTGTTTATATTTGTAATAAAAGTATTAAGAAAAAAAAGAAATGTTAAACATCTTCTGAAGAAGCATGCTACAGATGTAGTTTATAAAGATTATAAAAATAATAAATGTAAAAGTGGAAAACGTACACAGGATAAATACATAAACCCAAAGAAGCAAATATTCTTGTATTAGATGTATTTGCTTTATTGTGGTTCTAAAAACAAAAACAAAAGATCTCTCCCAACAAAGAGCACTTTATTCTGTGCAGCTCTGTATGGGATATCTGTGTAGCAATTAAAACATTTTGGGAATGGAATTCAGCAGCCACAATTGACCAAAAATCCAAGAAAATGCTTTAGAAAAGTCTGGGAAGATTAAGGGGGCTATTCAGTGAGCAATTACTCTATTCTTGCCCATTGATTCTGTAAATCTTCTTAAAAAAAAAAGCACTTTTCACTGAGCAGCTGAAAGTTTAAGCTCCCTGTCTTGATTTGCAGCACTTCTATCACCGTCAGTTTGAATTACTCAGCAAACAGTGGACTGCACGTGGCCAACATCATTTACTTTACATTTTAAGGTTCTGCTGTGTTCTGCTGTATTAGCTTCCATTTTGAATAGATGCTTTTCTTTTTTCTTTGAAACCTAACACATATCTATTTAGGAATAACTGTGATTTAACTTATTGACCAAACACGCATAGAATGTTTTTCTTAGCATATTTTATACCAATTCTCTTTCACCTTGAGAAGTGCTAGTAAGTGATGAGACAAATGGAAGAAAGTGATGTCATTGATCTGATATGATTTATCTTTTTTTTTTTTTTAAAAAAAGAACTTTTGCTTTGCTTCTACATTAAGACCTAAATGCAATAATTATTCTCACTTAAAGAATACCCATTGAACTAACTGCTGAATGGTAAGCTAACACTTATTCAAATTCCTTTGCATCAGAAGGTCCACACCAATTGGGACTAGTGATAGGTGTAGTCTTGTGGATGAACCTGACAGATGGTATAATCATTCTGCATCTGGCTATGCAGCCATAGCCAGATGCTCCTCCAATCCTCCTCTCCACTCTCAACCAGCTCCTGAATGCCTGGGTGTGTGTGTGCAGTGGCTAAATTGTAAGTTGGGGATAGACTGAATGGAAAAGCAGTGTAGTTTCACCTGCAGAATGTCTATGCTATGCTCTGCTTAGAGGATCTCACCCACAGGGATAAATACAATAGGTAGTCATAAGTAAACCCACTTAGACACACTGAGCAGATCCACTAAAACAACCATTTAGCTGCTTGACACACCCTACCTCTACCAGCAATTAAAGCCACGGTCATGGGTGGTCATTGAGGGGCCGCAGCAACTAAATGGTGAATCCTGGGCGGGGGGCATTGGCACTGGGTAAGAGAACATTGTGACAGATTCCGTCTCCACGCTGGCCCTGCAGTTCCAACCCGTAGGCTCTGATCACTCACTCTGCCCTTTTCCTTCCAAGGTCCCTCTCTAGATTGAGTATATGGGTGTCAGGATGAGCCCTATGTGGGTACATTGTTCTGTGGGTTTGTTGTAGGAAGCATGACCAGACTCTCTATCAAAACTTAATAGAACAGCCAGACACAGTTGTAACAAAAGAACAAACAAGTAGAAGTTTATTAAGATACATTGAGATAACACATTAACCCCTGAGCTATTCAGTCCTTCACAGCTTCTCAAAACCCTGTTCACTTCTTCCTTCTGACTGACCGTCTTGCCTCTGTGTCCTTTCCCCCATCTCTGGGCCATCTTTCCCCTATGTGCCTTCTTAACAAGCGTCAGTTTTGTATCATTTCTCCTCTGTTAGGCCCTCCTTTCACTGCTTTCCCTGAGCTGTGATTGACTGGTACCAAATAGGCTTAGCCAGCTTCTCCCTTCACGAACATCAACTGCTGCAACAATCAAAAACAGAGATTACAGAGATGCAGAGCATAACAGGATGTCCAGAAGTCTTCATCAAACATGAATTGCTGAGAAGGTATGAATTAACCTGTTCGGTTCCTAATCATAAGGGATATTTACTTAATATTAGGGTTGCTAGGGTCTAATTAGCAATGAATTGGATTTGATCAAGTGGTAAGAAATGCTTAATTAATTATACATAATGGGTTTGAGTTTAGTCCCATCATAATTTTTGTACGTCTGCACCTCATTCCTCCTGGAGGAAATGAGAAGCAATTTACCCTCAAAGTTAACATTATAGAAGACAATTAATTATACAAAAGAATCTGATTTTAATAGGATGTGCTGAGCAAAATTTCAGCATTTCAAGACTAGCAAGCAACTGATGATGATTAGATGTAAAGGAGTGTATGAGTCCTGTACCATGTCTGCCAAAATTCCCTCTGCTATAAACTCTGTAAAGCCCCAATCTGTTCATCCTTAACCAAGAGTGGGGAAGGTCATAGCCTCCAAGTGTCCTGATTTGTCCATGAGAAAGTAAGCAGTCATCTGACAATGCAAACTTTCAGTGATTTCTAGGAGAGCTGGTAGACTGGGGTGAGGATGCCATCCAAAGAGGTTTTTCTGGATCAAATAAGATTCCTGTCATGGAAGAGGAACACTACCTTTGCATGTGATGCTCACACAAGTAGATCTAGGGGTAACTTGGTATCATCTGCTTATATTGGCTTGTGAGGATAACCAGGTGGTTCTTTTATGCAGTGTAAGTGAGAGCATCTGGGCCTGTCCAAAGCAAGTTATTGGTATAAGGATGCAGATTGCTAAGATTTTCCCTCTTCTCCCCAATTTTTCAATACCTGTACCGATATACTTGCTCATTCTTTGTGATCTCTGAGTTTTATGACTTGCTGAGTTCCCAGTGTACCTGTCCTTCTCTGCCCCATGTCATCACTAGCTTAATTAGGCTTCCTCCATTTCTCCTAGTTTATTCCAGATCTTTTCTTCTGTCCATTTCATTTCATTCTTCTCCCAAATTTAGTCCTATTCCAAGTTTGACAAAGAGCTAAAATCCTATATTATAATTTGGCCACACCCTTCATGTCAACTCAGTGGCTCTTTCCGCTTCACCCTCCCAACGCGCCATAGGGATGGGAAAAGGACGGGACTGTGACGATGCTGATGCACAACATTGTCATGGTCTCATCCTTCTCCTACCCCCAAGGGACCGTGCTGCAAATCATTGGCGGGTTTTCCCTGCCAATGACCAGCAATCACACCACCATTGCAGACTTACCTTGTTTGAGGAGGCCCTGGAAGTGCAATGACTGCACTTCCCGCCCCAGCACAGCCTAGGAAACTACCCAGTTGTGCTGTGGCTGGAAGAGGCGTGGCCATCACACTTTCTGGAACACAGAGGCAGCTGGTGCAGAGAGGAGCACTTCTGTCATGTTCCTCTCCCAGCAGAGCTTATGATGTGACCCACAGTGGATATCTCCGTGACCAGGTAAGGTGCAGAAAAGGCCAGTATGTTGTCTGTTGTATGCAATAATGTCCAGGCAAGCAAGTGGACCAGTGATGCTCAGTGCCTGCCTTCAAAGCAGCTGATGGAATTCCCTTGAATCATTACCACCTGTTGAGGTATGGAGGTGAGGATGAAAGCCCAAATAAGATTTGGTAAGGCTAATTACTGATTTAAAACAACAACGACAACAACAACCACCTATTCAATTCTTCAGGTTCCTCCAAGCAGAAATTGCAGCATTGGTAAACAACAACATTAAAAGAAATTCAGCTCAAAATCCTGAGATTTCTCCTGCAAATGTGAAAAACAGTTTTTAGAAGTGTACATATTCTTCTATAAGGAATCCTTAAAGAGGCAATTTGATGACCGCTTAAGCTGCTACATTTCTGTCAGCCTCAATGGGGCTGCATCAATGTCACTTATGACTGAGGTTCTTGGCCCTATTGAGGTCACTGATAATACTTGGTTTCAGCTGTTTATCTTGAATAGTCTCTTTGGAATTACTATGAAGTAAACATCTGTCTATCAACTTGGACCTTCTGGGTCCAAACACTCTCCTTTCTTGCTGATATTTCTGCTGAAGGTGGCTAATGTTTTAGCACTAATTATTAATTGGGTTCAATACACAGCCACAATGAATTAGCATAAGATTTACATATGTTTAATTTTTAATTAGATACAAATTATCATCTAAGCAACACACTCTCTTGGGATTCTCATTTTAGAAATTTCTTATGTACCTCAATAAATGTAATAGGAAATGCCACACATGCTACATTTTACATGGCTTGAAAGTGCTTGTATTATGTTCGTGACCTTTCTTTCTGATTTCATTAACTTTTGTGGCCAACTTCATCCAAAGGTATCAGAAGGCATGTAACCCTTTTTTTCAGTCCAGCCAGCCAGCCACTCTCCCACCCACCCACTCATCAATCCCTTCCTTTATTTATATTCTAACTTTTCCCCTCAAAGTGGAACTCAAGGCACCTTTCAGAATAAAAAGAGATCTACAATACAATTTTACTCTGGACAAGTTACCACGTGCTGGCATTTGGAATTTTGTGGCCCTTCAGCTGTTCTTCACTGGAACTTCCAGCAGCCCTGGCCAGCACGGTCAATGGAAAGGAATGCTGGATATTGCAGTTCAACAACATCTGAGGACCACATCATTTCCAACCCTGCCTGTTACTGAATCATACCAGTATATATGGTCCGATATGATTTGATACAGGTAGTGACTCTCCAACGGTTTGTGCAGGAATTTTCCATGCTCTGTCTGGAGGCACCAAGGACTGAACCTGGAATCTTCTTACCCAGGGCACGCTTTGTTTAACATTTTTATAAATGTGTGGGATGATATAGTAGAAACATGCTCATCAGATTTGCAAATGTCACCAAATTAGGAGAGGTAGTTAATACGTCAGAAGACAAGATCAGGATTAAAGTTGAATAGATTGGAGATCTGGGCAGGAACTATCAGAATTAATTTCAAATATATGGTATATTTGGACATATCAGATGTGCAAATATAAGATAAGTAATTGTTGGGTTTATAGCAGTGCATGTGAAAAGGATCCAAGCATCTTAGTAGACCACAAGCCTTAAACAGATCAACCCTCTGATGTGGTTTTTTTAAAAAAGGCTAATGCAATTCTAGGCTATATTGACACATGTGTGTGTGTCTGCAACCCGGCCAGCAGGATGGAAGTGGAAGTGAAGAAGGTTTTCTCATTTGGCCTCGGGTGGTCTCTTCTATGGAAGTACCTTTGTTCCCCACAGAACTGGAGCTATGCTAGCTACTACAAGAACCAGGTGTTCCTCTACCCCCAGATTTCACTTTCCTGGCTGGTGATGAGCTATAAAGTAGGGTCAGCCACTGTTGACTCCTTTGGTTCATCAATTTAGGAAGACATGGGCAGGAGCACAGTTCCATCATAGATGAACAGTTACAAATGTTGAATGAGAGAAATCCTTGCATAAGTTTACCCACTGTGGGAGTGCAGGATGATTCTATTTGTCCACTTCTAGAGTTCCTGAATAAGAGGCAGGGACTGGAGGAAAGAATTGAGGCGACTCACAGGAAAACTGAGTATTATGGCCACTTCCACAGTACACTGTTCTAGTGCTATTATTCCACTTTCAACATCCTATGGAATCCTGGGGTTTGCAGTCTAGGGAGGGGCGTTTAGAATTCTCAACCAGAGAGCTCTTTGGCCTCAGTAAATGACAAATGCCAGAATTCCACAGGGTGTTGAAAGTGGAATAATAGCACTATAACAGTGTAGGGCAGAAATGGTGTACATTTATTTTGACCTGCTGCACTGCCACTTTGCTACTGTTTGTTTTATAATTTTTTTCCTATGTAAGTGTGAGAGTGAATACTAGGGGAGAGGGAAGGAACAGGGTGCGCTTAGTGATGCAGTCTTCAGCAGAAGGAGGTATCGTCTATTCTCTGGTCTGCTGGTGCAACTTCTGAATGTCAGGTCAGTCAATAACAACAACAACAACATTGTCCATGACCTGGTTGTTGATATCTTTGTGGCTGGCCTGGTGTGCATAACAGAAACCTAAGTGGATAAACTTGGTGGAGTGGATCGGTCCCAACTTTGTCCACAAATATATTCAGTGCAGCACCAGCACAGATTGTGGGGTGGTTGGGATGAGGAGTTGCTGTCATCCAAAAGGATTCTAGGTCAATCATGAGGAAACCTATCCACCTAACACTAGCTTTGTACCTTGTGCTGGACCAAAGAGACAGAACAGGGATGCTAAGTGACTGTCCTGCTGGCCAGCAGTCTCCTGACTTTGGCTGGCTAATGTGGTCTAGGAGCTGATACTGAAGGACTTCAAGACTGTGACTTCGGGGGATTTCTTGGGACTTCATGGCTGTCATGACAATTATGAGGCTACTGTTTACCTAAGACAGTTACTTTTTGGGAGAGAATATCCAAGAGTTTCAGATAAATGGCTTGTTGGTGGCTGTGTTATAATTTCATTGCTTAGACTAAGTTCGGGTTTGATTAGCAAAGAGCTTTCCAAACTTTTCAGGTTGGTGACACACTTTTTTTTGACATGCATCATTTTGTGACACAGTAATTCAGCTTTACTAGCAAACTGGAGGTACCCAGAGATGTATTTAGGGTGGGAAAAGGCAGCACCACCCCGATCCTGGTCTGCTGCCATTGCCCTTGCCAGGAAAAGCCCTGGCGAGACCAACAGGAGTGGGCCAGGCTCGGGTAGGGGGTCTTTCTTGGCCAGGGAGCTGACGCACCAACATGCTACAGGTGACAAACTAATGTGTCATGACACACCATTTGGAAAGCCCTGGACTAGCAGCTGCAATTATTTCCTCTGTACAATTCCTGTTACATCCTTCAATTTGATGTACAAACCATATAACAAATATAGCTTATATTTTAAATATTATTTTTGTATTTTAAGTATCAAGCCAGTTTATATATTTTAAAAGCACACAGTGAATTGCCCACTGTCCCCACCTCCCAAAAAATGTACAGTCACACAAAATTCAGGTTTCATCAGCTTTAATCTGAACTTTTATACCATAACTGTGTCATTTAGATTAATTTTTCTCCTTTTAGAAAATCTGTATGTTCAACAAAAGTTGCTACAGAGTTCAGGTAACATGGGCAGAGGCTGGTCATGGCATCCTTTCTAAGTGTTAAGATAAAACAAGAAATCTGTCAAAAAAACAGCAGCTGACGGTTTGGCAGAAGTCAATCCATACTGTCCTCCCCCTTGGTCTCTGGGGCTAGGCTCCTTACTGTACCTTCTTAAATACTTGCTTACATTTCACACCACAAACTCTTATTTCCTGAAAAAGAAAGTTCAGCTCTTAGATGCTACTTCTTCAAACAGTTTGCTTCTCTGTAAAAACTCTGATGCATGTTTCAAAATTAAATAGTGGACCCAGGGCCTATCCACATTACACAATTGTAGTGCTGTGACTCTAGTAGAATTGCCTTAGCTACATCTTATGGAAGCCTGACATTTACAGTGTAGAGAGGGGCATTCTCAGCCAGAGAGTTTTAGTGCCTCACCAAACTACAGGGCTGCTATGTGGATTAATTATTTCTATTGCATGGTATGTTTGAGAAAATCAACTTGAGTTTCTTGGAAGAAAGGAATATGCATTCATGAATAGTAAACTCCTCTTATTGCTGAAGCATTTACAATTGGTCCTTGATATCCACTAGGGTTTGGTTCCAGGAACCCCTAGGGTACCAAATTTGTGGATGCTCAACTCCCACTACGTACAGTGGTGTAGCAAAATGGCATGCCTTATATAAAATAGCAAAATCAAAGTTTGCTTTTTGGATTTTCTTTTAATATTTTCAAGCTGTGGTTGGTTGAATCCACGGATACAGAATGTGTGGATATAGAGGGCCAACTATATACTTATTCGGTTCTTCTGATTCTGGCACAGATAATACTGGATTTTGCCCTGTTTCTTCTCCCTTATCTGTTAATAGTTTCTTTTTAATTCATTTTATAAAACAAAACAAACAAAAACCGAATTGACGAACATGGTACTATAGTAAATGTTAACATATATTAATGCTACACTATACTAACACTGTACTAAGGTATTGCTTCTTACAAGGCTTACATCTGTGATGCATTTTTTTCTGTTATAGCATGGTTATACATTAACACTAATGACAGCTCAAATAGATGCTGTGGCCAGGAGTGCCTGTTATCAGCTTCGGCTGATACGCCAGCTGCGCCCCTTCCTGGAGCTGGAACACCTAAAAACAGTGGTACATGCACTGGTAACTTCATGGCTTGACTTCTGCAATGCACTCTACATAGGGCTACCCTTGTGCTTAGTCCGGAAGCTTCAATTAGTTCAGACTATGGCAGCCAGGATGGTCACCGGAAGACCTAACACTGACCATAAAACACCAATTCTAAAGTCTCTCCATTGGCTGCCTATTAGTTTCCGGGCACAGTACAAGGTGTTGGTTATTACCTTTAAAGCCCTTCGTGGCTTGGGACCAGCCTACCTGTGGGATTGCCTTCTCCCATATAATCCGTCCCGCACGCTAAAGTCCTCTGGGAGGAACTTACTGCAGCCAGTCAGAACTAGGTTGGCTGCAGTTACCCAGAGCACCTTCTCTTCTGTCGCTCCCAAGTTATGGAATGGCCTGCCGGAAGATACCCCGCACATTACCAGTCTTGACTGCTTTAAAAGAGCAGTCAAGACTGATCTCTTCCGACAGGCCTTCCAAGACTAGCATTTCCATCGCCTCCCATCAATTGTCTTGCTGCTCTTTTAATAGTTGATTGATTGTTCTGTGTTTTAGGGGGTTGGTTTTAGGTGGATTGGTCGGCGGGGAGGATTGGGTATGTTTTTTAATGTTTGTTAATGTATTAATGTATTTAATGTTGTTTGCCGCCTTGATCCATGTGGAGAGGTGGGATAGAAATAAATATTATTATTATTATTATTATTATTATTATTATTATTATTATTATTAAATTAATGAGAATGAGAAGTGCAGCTCCCTTCTTCTTGAAATAATGGAAGTTTTTATTGCTTCCTTATTTCTGAGTTGCTCTCAGACTTATAAGTGGCTGATATTTGAGATGCTCCTGCTTTGAGGTGAGATTGTGAACAACGGTCAGTCTCATTTTTATTCTATTTTTTTAGAATCCCACAGGCATTCCATTCTGTATCATTTCTATATTGTGTTCTAAGACTTCTTTTTCATCACACAGGTAAATATGTACATACATTTAAAGAGTTCCCACACCCCCAGAATGAACATTTTTTGTAGCACTTTTTTTTCACCAATACCAGTTTCACTGCCTTTCTCCATTGATGAAGGTGCAGTTTTCTAATGTATGCATTTTACTTGTGCACAGTTTTCAAATATATGCATAGTTCTGCGCACATTTTTTTTTATTCAGTGAAATAACCACAAGCCATGTGTTAACTTTGAAAGCAAGACCCACCTCATTCTATTGCCAATCTTCAGAGGAATGGAAGCAAGGAATGGATATTTTTGTATGGAAATAAGAAATAATTTTTATTCACTACTTTTGAGGCTTCCATCTGGACCCTCTTTTAAAGAGGGCAACTTCTACCCACAAAGAGTGGCCTCACAGGGCATGAGGTTAGGAATGGAAGGCAAAAGCAACACCCTGGGGTTGTATAGTTCATTCTTCATACAATGTGGGATTTAGTTAGAAAGTTGAGCCTTTGCTTTCTAACTAAAGTTCAGCACAGTATTATGACAAGGCTGAGGTTAACCAGACAAGAGTTTGCTCTTCTTCATTCAGGGTTACATAAACTAGGAGAAACCATCGTTACACCTCTGTTCTAACTATCTTAGGATATATGTGCACCTACCAGAGTGGGTAAGGGATGTCAGATCTGCTAGCTGTTTTCTGTAAGAAGAAATACTATAATGCACATCATGTCCCTATCTCGTTTACGTATCCATATTACTGTTGGGGTGCATTAGTTTAGAATTTCCATTTAGCATCATATAGTGTGCTGAAGCCAGACCAAATCTTTTGGCCAAAGTAACCACATACTTATAAACTAGAGGGTCATCGTATTTTCTTGCCCAAACAAAAAAATAGGGATATGAAGCTAGTCTTAGACAACACTACAAGCTAACAGAAACAAGTCATTCTCCTCAAACATCCAGAATATACATTTTAAATTTCATGAGAAAAAAGTACATGAACAGACACAGATATCACATTTTGGAGATGTTCTAAGAACTCCCTATAGACCTTCATCTTCAATAGTCAATAGCTGAGATGATACTGACACCATAAAAGAAAAGAGGTTGATTTAACAAAAAAGATCAAACTTGGATTTCTAAAGAAGAAACTTTTGGACAAAGGTAACAATATTTTTAAGAAATAAATGACCTGGAACTCTGAACATTATTTGCTCAGTCTAAAGGGGAGCTTTTGATGTTGCTTCCCAAAAAAGATGAATCTAGTTGAGGAGAATCCATTCCTAAGGTGAGTGACCTACAGGGCATTAGAGATCTGAATAGAAGTAGAACAAGGAAAAAAGAAGCACTTTAGATTTCAAAAGATACCAGGAGGAAGGATAGACTCAATGGAATTGGTTCAACAAATGAAGAAATACTGGGACACATTTTATTCATTTTTGTGTCGATGATGCTGGTTAAGATATGAATGAAGCAAGGATGTGTGATCTTACAATGGGTGAGAAAAACACACAGGCCATCTGTTACAGAAAAAAAGGGCCACAATCCAATTCTAGCAAAGCTGAAGAATGGCCAGGCTTGACAGCTGCAGAGAAACTAGGACGCACAATGGTAAGAGATTTAACATAAAGAAAGACATGTGTGTTAATTAACTAGAAAGCCTCTATTTGAAGAGAGAGAAAAAAGGAACCGCTTGGAAATAACTGTGAATAAACTTTTGAAGCTTATAGCAGATCACTTAGTAGATGTTGTAAAAGGATTAATTAATTTACATTTGGAATATTGTCTGATACAAAATTATTACTGAAGCATCACAGATTAAGTTTATGGCAAATGGATTCCCTATACAGAAGAAATTTCTCCAAAATATCAAAGTCAAAACAAAACAACCCAAGTAGATCAGATATTCAAATATATTAATAACACTTGTTTCTGGAGGGATGGAAATTAACGTGAAGATCTGAGAAGCAGGTAAGATTAATAATGCAAATCTCACTAAGCATACAACTGGGGGAGTATTAATATTCGGAAGGCATTTAGGAATGTTCTTTTAACACATATACACCCCTGATGTGCATGTTAGGCCCAACAGAAGATATGAAGAATCATAAGGATCTTCAGTCAGCAGCAAATTTTCTTAGATGTGTGCTAGGAAGGAATTAAGATAGAGAGAGCCACCTTCCAAATGGCCTGCTGTTATAGGTTGCTGTCACAAATAAAAAAAAATACCACTCTCTAATATATACTCTTTTCTTAACAGCTAAATACATATACCAGTGAAAGAGCTTGGCTTTAACAAGTCATTTCTGGTGGCCTGATTGGCATGGATGTCAACCTTAATGTAGAGATGTAATTCTTGACTATATTTCCTGTTGAATGTAGCAACAAGTAATTTCAGCAATTTGCTTCCCGCTGTGAGAATGTCACACAGTTTTTGAAGACTATTTTCAATTTAGGACTTATTGTGTGAAAAAATCTCATGTAGTTGCTTTCCACAGAACTCAGCCTTTTCTGCACAGCCTTTTCTGCAAGGAAAATAATATTGCAATAAAGAAAAAAAAATAGTAAGTCCTGCACAGAAAAACTATTGTTTTCTGCACAAAAATGCTGTAATTGTAGATTTACTCTGCATCAGTGGTGTATCTAGTGTAAACAGTGCCTAAGGCAAGAGTGGAAGTTGAGCCCCTACCTTCTTACTCCTACCCCCACCCTCCATCCCTACATGCACAGTTTTTTTTGTGCCCCCTTTGGCACTGGCACCCGGAGCACATACCCTACTTGCCCCACCCTAAATATGCCTCTGTTCTGCATAAAATTTGCACCTGGTTGATTTGAAAAAGAAAATCCAGGGTGTTCTATATAGAAAACAACCTTTTCTGTTCAGGAATTAATATTTCTCCACTGAAATATTATCTTCCAGACAGAAAAGGCTGTTTCCTGTAGAGAATTATGACAAAAAACAACCACATGCAAATTTTGTGTGAAGATCAGTCCAGGATTCTTCTAATCACACACTCTCAACACTTGAAAAATGTGGTTTTTGAACATTTTTGAATATTTTTGAATATTTTTTCTATCCTTGTATTTCCCTATCAAAATAAAACATAACTAATTGCCCAAGCAGCTGAAGGTTAATATTTTCTGCTTGATTTTTTAGTCTGTTGTACTTTGGGTTCTAGCTTGATTCTGTGTTTATAGAACATTTTTAAAGAATTGTTTTATATTGTGTTATTGACTCTGTCTTGCCCTGACATCATTAGATATAGGCTAGAATTCACGCATTCATCAATGTCGCAGATATCTATAGTTCAGAAACGGACAACTTTAGATGTCCTGGGAGTGAATTTTGATCCACTGCAATATTGCTCAGGCTGCACCACCTCCTGAAAGTCAGGGAAACTCATATCTGGTTTCAACTTGAAAAGGTGTGCAGGAGCAGCATACTACGTTTAATGTTTAACAGCATTTTCATGCAGGTTCCAGGAGACTGAGTCACCATTTTTTTATGGGAAGAAATATTTTGAAAGGGTCATTGGGGGTGGGCACAAACATAGGAGAGAGCTGCATGTGGCCCTCTTTTAACTAGGGTCACATGCTGAGATTCCAGCTTTAGAAAATAGTCTACTGTAACAAGGTGGAGTGGATCTCATTAAGAGAGTGCAGCATAATTTTACAAGTGACAGGAGAGAGGGTAATCACTATGCTCTTTTCCATTTGAAGCCTCCATCCACAATAGTTCCATTTGCAGATTCAGGGCACTCCAGTTCCTTACCCCCGTGTAATAGTGATAATTTTTATTACCTCATTGACAATCCTGCAAACAGGCAAATAAATATTTTAAAAAATTGTCAAAGGATAGTATGCATGTAATTTTTTATAACTGTGAACTTCTTACTAATTTGCAAAAAGATAATGCCATCAGATTCTTAATATGTAAAACTCCATGCAACATTATTAATATCATTACTATCATACATTTTTATAGTACATTAAGGGCCAAGCAAGAAAGACAATATCGTGTAGTGTTTTGAACACTGGACTATGATCTGGAGACCAGGGTTCTATTCCCTCCATGGCCATGGAAACCACTGGGTGACTTTAGGTTCATCCAACACTCTCATCCCCAGAAAAACCTGTCATAGGTTACCTTTAGGGTTGCCATAGGTCAGAAGGAACTTGAAGGCATGCCACAACAACAATAACAGGGGCCAAGCTAGACAATGGCCCTTTCCACACCATCCTCCCATCCCACTTCTGCATGACATTGTCACGGTCCCATCTTTTGCTTGTCCCCAGGAAGCGCAATCATGGATTAAATTATTGATGGGTTTCCCCATCAATGACATGCAATTGCGCTGCTATCTTAGACTTACTTGTCCTATAAAAGCTGCTGTACAATGGCTGCACTTCCTGTCCCAGCGTAGCCTGGAAAAGTACTTGGCTGTGCTGCAGAAGGAAGAGGTACGGCCATCGCACTCTCTTCCACAGGGAACCAGCCGGTGCAGAGGGGAGCGCTTCTGCTGTGCTCCCCTCCCAGCAGAGCCACTGCCAGGATCCCCACCAGACATCTTTGCTAAAAGGTAGAGTGCAGAAAGGGGCAATAACTTTAAAGGGCTTTCTTCAATGTCTCTTATTTACAGTTAAAAGCCTACAGCAGTCCCTGGGTAGGTTTGGGATAGAATTGAAACCCCTCTGCTGCTAGCTTTTCCAGGTGAAATATTGTCATTGGCAACATTACAATCATTGATAACAATTAGTACTTACTTTGGTTCTATAAATGAGATAGGACTGATCAATTCTAAATGGACCAGTAGGAGAGATCCATTGTAGAATCATCAAGGTATCCATTGCCTTGCTCATACACTTGTGTCCCAGGTAGGAGAGGGTCATATGTGTGTGGGAGGATGGGATTTTGCCAATTGTTCTTACAGCAGTTCTAGGTTTTAATTTTTAAAATGTAGGCTAGAATCTCTGGAAGGAAAACAATCTGACTGGGGATGCTTTAGATAAAGGGCTTGATCTTGGAGCACAAAGGGGCATGGAATTGTAGCACACACGACCCTCCCTGGATTGGGTGGCTGTGCAAGGTTCGAAGTACGAAATGCTGTGAGGCAAGAACCAAGCCAGTTCTGGTCTCTGAGGATGCAGTTTATTAAGCAAAGAAGCAAAAAGAAAAACGAAAGGCAAACAAGCATACATAAACTCTGACTCCATCGGAAAGGCAAAGCAGGCAACGGAGCTGCATTCTCTTTGTTTCAACAGATTATATAGGCTTTTCGTATGTGAGTAGCAAAACAGGCTGCCCATCCATCAACCCGCTGTGCCAAGACGGGCATGGGGGCTATTCCCCCTCGTCTGCCAATTACAGTATCTGCCTGAAACAGCAGCAGATGCCTAATCAGGCTTCGCTCACCCCTTCCTGTATTGGACGTGCCGTACCCCTCGTTAACATTTCTTGACTATTCTCACAGATCTGCAACATGCAGGGCAGCCTGACCTAGCAACACAACAGCATGAGCTAACCCCCCAAATATGCTCATTAGTGTGAAGGCAAGCTGAACTAAAATGTGTGAGTGTGTAACACAGGGCCTACCCAGAGGGCCTTGGGCCCAACAGGAATGACCTTGGATCCAGTAGATCCAATGTTACTACATCCCTAGGGCTTCCTATTCTGCCAGCCAGTAGGAACACCGCTGGTAGGAAATTTATGCCCAGGCAATTTTCCATGAATGAAACTAAAGCTTCCAGAGCAGATATCCCTATCACCATTACCACCTACCAATGGAACTCCTTTCCTTTCCTTCCCATTCCAATTCCCTTCGGCTGACCTATCTAGGATTGTGTTCTTAAACTCACTTGTGTATATTTTCCTTCAAGTGGCTTATCAATTTATAGTGACTCCATGAATTTCAGAGTTTTCTTAGTCAAGGAATACTTGGATGTGGTTTTGACAGTCCTTTCCTTGAAAATATAGCCCACAGTACCTGGAATCATTGGTAGTCTCCCATCCAGTTACTAACCAGGGATGACTCTGCTTCCAAGGTCAGACAGAATCTCGTGCTTTTAGGGCATTTAGGCAGGGCTTAAGCTAACACTTACTTGAAGGCAAATTTTCTGAAAGTATTCCCTGAAGTATTTCTCCTAAATGTTCCTTGGACTTGACTTGGGAGTCATATTTTACAGATGGTGAAGTAGTGGAGTGTTGACCAGTAAGTAGAGAATAAGGGCCAAATTCTTCCAAATCCAACGTTCACCTCTCCCATCAGTGTTTTATATGCTATATCTCCTGTCAGAGTACTTCACACTCCAAACTCCATCCACAGCTCCTGTGCCTATCTGCCAAACTTGGATGCTTACTTGATAAACATCCTAAATGAAACTGTGAAATGCATTTAGCAGGCAATAAGTTTTCAGAGACGGCTTTGCAACCTCCTGCGGGGAAAGGGCTTTCAAGAGTGCAATAAACAACTACTTCAAAAAGAAGGAGTAATAAACTTTATTAGATGCCAGTATCCGGGAAAGTCTGAAATAATAGTCAGAAAGAAAATGATACTTTCAAAACTGAATTGCTTGCTTTCCTTTCCCAAGCTGTAACTGATCCTTGCTTTACAGAAAAAGGCAGAAGAGGAAATATTAGCTCCCTCCCAACCCCAAAGACACATGTAGGACTTTTGGCACCCTTTCCCAACTGGTTCCCCCATCCCATGTCACACTAAAACCCATCATGCCAGGCAGTATAGCCATGACTATATTGGTTGCCAATAATGGATCTTGCAATCTGACACACATGGAGAATATCAAGTTTGGGAAGCCTGTGATGTGATTTGAATGCAACAGTCTTCCTCATTCATACACAGCTCATATCACAGTGTGTATGGGAAGCACTTTTGTTACATGCTTTTTTTTGCGCAAACCAAGCAAATCAATATGTTGCGGAGAATGGACAGTTAATTAAAGGTTTCTTAATTAAAGCATGGCTGTTTCTGAAGAAGAAATGTAAAAGTAGTGGTGCTGCATAAGCTTTAGAAGGAAGTCACGCAGAATTACAATCTTTAGTTACTCTGGAGTTATGTGGAAGCAAGCTATGGCTTATTGCCTTTAGCCATATAAACACATAAAGGGAGAGGAGGGAGAAAAAGAGAGATAATTATATTTAAAGCACAAACAATGAATGCCCTTACCAAGTGCATTTCATCTCCTTCAATCCACTGGGTCCAGCCACGACCCTCTTTTTCTCCTTTCTGTACACAAAGAAGTTTATCTCCATCCCATGTCACACAAGTCTAGTTAAAAAAATAAACAAAACAAACCAGAAACAAAATCTCATCAGTCTGGTGGTTACTTTCAACTACATCATTTAGTTTCTAAATGAAGTCAAAATTCTTTCAAGAAATAAAATTCAATATTCAATGAAGGAACTATGTTCAGTGCAGCTTCTTTCAAAAGAAAAGAACAGGCGATATGAAACATTATGTGTTGAGGGTGTCATTACTTTAGGTCACTACAAAGTTAATAAATGAAGAGAATTAGTTTTCTGGTCTTGGAATTGTTGTGGCAAAAACCAGGCCATGGGACCTTTTCTCTAGGAGACCAAAGGAGACAAAAAAATAACTTGTCACTGGGTAATATCTTTATGGGACAGTGATTGGGAAAACCAATACCAAATATGTTCTCACTTTCTGTAAATATATTTTGTGGCGACCTAATAAAAAACTTGAGACTCTTCACCATTTTTGCCCACCTGAAGTGCATTAGACACTAGTCAACAAGGAAGCCAATTTACCCCATCTGGTTTTCACTAACCCCACTGGATGTGCCTTTCAACTGGATGCTTTCATATACCCCTTCTACATTTGTTGTTTTCACATGCCTCCAAGTCAACTCTGGCTTGCTGTGATCCTTTGGTAAACATAGGGTTTTCTTGGCAAGATTTCTTTAGGGAATGTTTGCCACTCCATAGGTTGAGAATGTGAAATTTGCCCAAGACTACCCAGTGGGCTTGAATCCAGAAGAAGGTCAAAAGATGAGAAACTCAATCATGTCTTGTTTCTCTGGACCCATTTTAATTGCACCCCCCTAGATGATAGGCAGTTACAGTGGGCCCAAAGAAAGAAGACATGATTTTGTTTCTCATCTCTTGAACTTCTGGATTCAAACAGTGGCAGGTAACTTTCTTTGCAAACTAATGAACAAATGTATGTAACAGGAAGGCTGTGGAAACATGGGAAACAGACCATCCAGGCAAACTTCTGTTGTAGCTCCAGTGCTACAACTAAGTTTTACAATAGTAAAGCACAGTTTCCAAAAGTTATCATCCAATTGAGAGTATAAGACAGCAATATCTACCATATGGGAGTTCCTATATGTTTTGTTTTCCCATCTGGGGCTAATAACAGCTGTGTGTCTGAGGTGTACAGATGTGCAGCAGAGAACAGGTGCCTCAATCACTCCTCCCCCATGTTGCGAATCTAATCCATATTGTTCTCCCTTCCACAACTGGTTTTAAATGAAGAGAGACAGACCATTGTGAGACCCATGTTCCACATCTCTGACATCACATCTTGTTTGGTCAAAACATAAACACAGTTAAACATGTCCTTAGGAAAAATCTTGCTTCAGTTTTAAATAACCTACTAAGAAATGCTTGCACAGTATTACAGATCGGTAATTTTAAACCTTGGACATAGCCTGCCACAACTACCATTTAATGGTCAGACATTCAATTAACTTTACTCTTTTCACCACTATTTACTTCATCTCAGTCCACATAGTGACATTCCATCCTTGCAACTACTGTATGTTCCTAATACGTTAGACAATTAAAAAAAAAGTTTTCCAAACATGATTTTAACAACTTCTAGGATCTTATATCTTTTTATTTAACACAACTTTACATATATTTAGCTAAGTAACAGAGGCACTAATACACCCTGAAATTGAATTGTGAAGATCGTTACTGGGATACCAGCAAGAGCAGCCAATGCACACCAGGACCAATAGTATATAATGCACATTGGGGCAGGATGCACATCAGTGCACAATGCACATTGGTGTGCAATGCACACTGGGAACTTTTCCATGCAGGAGTGTAATGGCAGCCCTTTACTGCAGATAGATGTTACAAAACCGATCAATTCTAATTCCTGCATATGCAAGTCCATTTATGAAGATGTAATTTCTGCACATGGTTCCAGCCAGCATCTTCTGAGGTTGTCCAGCTTCACATGTTAAACTCACTTAACTGATGGTGCATCATCATGACTGCAGGAATAAAATGGAGTTTTCTTCGGTTGTGCAGAGACACAATGCATTTACTTGGGAATAAGCACCATTTTGTTCTACTAAAGGATAATATATCTTTAAAGTAAAAATAATGAAAAAAAATGTGCAAAACAAGCATCTGTAACCAGTTCAACTGCCCACTGACAATAACAGGCTTTCAGAAGTCAGTCAAAGGAAAGGATGGTGTAGCTGCTGGCACAAAAAGTGGGCCTGTTTACCTCTGCTGCCTATATAATTTGCTGACATCTGGGCAATTATTTTGAGGTTGGAAGCTGTGGTGCTGTGAGCTTTAGCCTCAATATTCAAGGTTTCCAGCTCCAGCCTGGTTATATACCCTTAAAAACAGATCTGGCATGATGCAGATTTACTGAAGGAAAAATTTGGTCTCTTAACTTTCTGGATAGGAGAACTAGCATCTGGCTATCAGAACCGGCAATGTTTTAAATCCCTTTCAAGGAAGAAGAGCAGGGTAAATGTGAAATGAACATGAAGGGCAGCATGCTATGCTTATTAAGAAGTCTATAATCTTTTGAAATTATTTGCCCCTGAATCCAAACATGAAATAAGTGAAAATCTATATTGTTACTATACACACATAGTGGCCCCAGTTCAAATGTATCTCTGTATACTGTACAGTTGGCCCCTTATTTGTGGGTTTGACTTTCATGGATTTGATTATTTGCAAATTTCTCTAACCTCTGCCCCTACCTCAGGTACTTCTTTTCTTGGAGAAACTTTCCTTTTGGCAGCTCCAGTCAGACCACACAACCCTATAAAGATGCACTTTTGGTCCTCCTCCTCCACCAGCCAATGCCTGGCCAGCTAAGGATGGCTCACGGCCCATTATCTCAGCACCACAAACCCCCTCCTGATACCCCACGTACGCAAGAAAGAAGATGGGCATGAGAAAGGAAAGTATAGGGCTACCATGCCAATCCCCTCTTCCTTCTCCTCTCCCTGGCCTGGTTTGGACCCTGGATGTCTGTTGCACCCCACCATTCCTCAGCCCCCTTCCCACAGACACACACATTTTGATATTGTGATTTTTCTACTTTTGTGAGGGGCCTGTGCCACTAACCCTGGCGAATGTGGAAGACCAACTGCATATACAAGGTATACATGTACAACAAAGTTTCCTCATGATTACTGTTAATCCAGTCCCCACCAGATGTTTTGAAAGTATGAAACATGTTAGCACTGTTGCATAGATGTATATTGAGTCGGTTTATTAATTTAGTTTACCTAATATTGTCTAGTCTGAGCTAAACACTAGTGAAAGTGGGGATAATTTTTTGAATGGCTCCATTAGGGAACGACTATGGGGCAGATGTCCAGCGTTTCACTCAGACAAATGAACAAGACAGCTCCCAAATTCAGTACAGCAGGCTTATCACATTTTGAATTCACTGCAATAACACATCTAAAGCAAGGATGGAGAATGTGTGATCCTTTGGCTGTTGTCCAACTGCCACAGTCTAGCTAGCATAGCCAACGATGAAAGACAATGTGAGTTAAAGTAAAATATATGAAACAATTTCTGAGAGAGGATCAAAATTATGTTAAAAAAAACTGTAGTGGGATATTTCCCTTGCTAATTTGTTTGTGGTTTGTTTGTTTTGCAAGCCAGATAATAATCTTTGGCCAGTCACTCACTGTTTTCCAGCTCACCCCATACTTTTAGAAAGCTGCTGGAAGCGTCAGTGTACATGTGTGTATGTGTGTGTGTGAGAGAGAGAGAGAATATATACATGATTGTGAGCTCTTTGGAATAATACTAATACTAATACTAATGATGATGATGATGATGATGATGATGTTTTAAATCTGTTGCTTTCTCTCTGATTTATGTGTTCTTCACTCAGTAGATACAAGCTGAGTTAAAAGAAATGGCTTTCTAAACAATCAATGATCTCAAGGAAAATATGACATAAAAGCAACTGAACAATAAATCCTACTATAGTTCCATTTCTGTGCCTGTGGATAATTTGTTGACCCACTGAGAAAATGGTAGTCTTGTGCAACACATTCAAGACTTGGTACAGTCCACACATATTGTGCTAATCAGAGTTAGGTTTACTGAAGTCAGTGAAATTACACAGGGGTTAAGCCAAGGGAAGACCAGGCAAAAACCATGCAGCTGTTTCATGTCCAAATAAACAAAGAGCTCAATTCATCACAAGAACTCAGTTTGATCATTTCTTGTTGCTACTGATTCAGGTGACAATGCACAGGCAAGCCTTTCCACCATTAGAGGGAACCCTCATTCAGCATTTTCAGTCTCTGACTCCAGCACCAACTGACCTTGGAAAAATGCAATGATTTCTTTAAAGTGATTTAGTATGGGAATGGAAAAACAAGAGGCTTGGGACATATTAACCTGGTGTTCCTGAAATCTATGATTTCCAGTAATCCATTTCATCATCTCTTGGAATCACAAATGCCCACTTTTACTAAGATTTTTTGTTAAGTGTCTGCACTTTTCTAGTGAGTTTACAGAAGCAGCAACACAGAGCTTTGATGCTGCATTATCTGTTTTCATTCAAATTTTCCACAAACCTGCAGAAACTTTGGCATCGTATCAATAGAAGCAAGGCTATAATTGCAAAATTGACTAAAGTTCAGTGGAATTGTACAGGGACCCAGTGAAAAATATCTCCTATTTGTGATCTTCCCATGTTTTCCCATTGTTTCTTCAATCTTTTTTTTTTCTTCATACAGAAACAGAATAGAATAACTGTCTTTGCATTGGAAGATTTAAGATGCTCAGGAAACATCAAATGTCTATTTTAATATTCCCAATGAACATTTACCCAGCCAAAACAAAAAGCAAAAACACATGACAATACAATTCTCATAGTAACCAAATGCTGACTATACATAGATGAGAATCTTTGTATCTGTTCTTGTGATCACATAAATTAGAAACCTAAAGCTCAGGTTCCCAAATTGCTAGGACAAGAAAACCTACATGTTTGGGGAAATCTCTTTTTGAAAAACTATACAGCTTTCCTTAGGTCTGGGAAACCACATCACTGTCTGGTTCATAATTCTCCAGCCTCCACTGATCCTTTCCCCATCTCCTGTCTCTGCCAGTAAGCCACAGCCTGTCCTGTGTTTAGTCTCGCGTGGCAACTGTGTGTGACAGTAACAGAATGTCCTGGTGGTGCAGTGGTTAAAGGCCAGTACTGCAGCCACAACGTTGTGAGTTCAATCCTGCAGGGCTCCAGGTTGACTCAGCCTTCCATCTTTCCATAGGCTGGTAAAGTGAGTACCCAGCTTGTTGGGGGCAGTTAGCTAAAATACATTGTAAACCGCTTAGGAACTGCTTTGCACTGATATTGGAGAAGAGGGAGAAATAGTCTACACTCATGCAAGAAAGGTTTCCTAGTTAGCATTCAGAAAGTTTTTTTTTTTTTTTGAAGCCACAGTTCCTAGACCCCCACAGCCATCATGACCAGGTCCAAAGAAAATTTTTTTCTAAGCTTTGACCAGAGACATTGGGAAGTGGGACTTGTGTACACAACTTTAATTTAATTTTTTAATTTAAATTTAATTTAATGTATAAATCACCCTTCTCCCAATGTGGGACCCAAGGCAGGGTGTCTGCCTCTTCCTCATCTTGCACATTCAGGTGAAACTTTGAATACAGCCCCTTCAATCTCCCTACACGTCCAGTACTCCTGCCAACAACTGAAACATCTGTAAAGATGTTGGATATGCAAGAAGTTAGAGATCATTATCAAATATACTGTAACTATCAAACTGTTATTTATTATGTTAGCACTAATCTCTGTGCTGAGTGTTAATTTGGGAAAACTATTGTTCTTTAAGCAATGATTTGTACACACAACTTTATTCCAAATGCTCCTTTTGACATTGCTTTTGCAAAACATTAAAAAAAGAAATATTCATGGATTTAAAAAAAAACACCTCCACTCATGGGCATAAAATACTTGTTGCACTTAAAAAGACATGCATTTAGGGCTATATGCCAGTGACAAAGGCAAAAAGACAAAACATTGTTTTGGTTTTAGTTTTTTTTTTTAACTGAGCAAAATGAAATAGACCATGTCCTTAGACTACCGCTATTTGAGCTCTGTTTTCTATTATATGTACAAGGTGAAATCTGCAGTGATATCTTTCTAAATGATGCCAATATTGGGTGACAGTGAAAAATCTTTGGGTACTGCTAATTGTCTGTGAGGCCTAGATAGGATTTGTATGGGAGTAGTAGTCAGCTGGAAAACAATGTACTAGACGCTAGGAAGTATTGGCTTTCTGGTGGCAACCTGCTCTGTTTCATTTTCACGTATGGTATTGATTAAGCTTGACTGTCACAGCACAGTCCTACAGTATGTTCAGTTGGAAGCAAGCTTTGGTGTATTTATTGGCACTTCCTTCCAGATAAATGTGTAAACAATATTAGCCCTTAAATAATCTAACATACCTAGATGTTTAACTTTGTACATACCCAGTCAGTGGTACAGCTCCCAGATTCAGAAGAGAGGTTAAGTGTGAAAGATACTAACTGTCTAGTAGATTGTCTACTAGATTCATGGCTTACATCAGTGGTTCTCAACCTGTGGATCCCCAGATGTTTTTGGACTTCAGCTCCCAGAAGCCCTGAGCATTGACCATAGTGGCTGGGGCTTCTGGGAGCTGAAGTCCACAAACATCTGGGGACCCACAGGTTGAGAACCACTGGCTTACATAAAAACAGAACCTGGGATTTTACCAGCTCACAGTCTTAATCTAAGCCACTCCTCTTCTTGATTTGTTCCACTTGACTTGAGAGAGTTAGGAGCGGACAGACTCTAGGTACAAAAAGTGACAGTTGTTGCATGGGCACGATGAAACATATGTATGCTACCTTGAATTCAAAGCAAGCAAGCAAGCAAGCAAGGAAGGTATAATAGTAAAATTTTGTTTCCTGTCCTGTCTCCGTGCATTTCTCATCCTCTTCTCACCCTCTGTACAGAGCCTGATGGTGCACTGGTTAAATGCTGGTACTGCAGCCACAATGTTGTGAGTTCGATCCTACAGGACTCCAGGTTGACTCAGCCTTCCATCCTTTTGTAGGTCAGTAAGTACCCAGCTTGTTGGGGGCAGTTAGCTTACACATTGTAAACTGCTTAGGGAGTGGTTAGCATTGATAAGCAGTATAGAAATGTAACTGTCATTGCTATTGCTATCCTTGTGTGGGCAAGCAAGGCCATAAAATGAATCCAGCTTTAAACTGATTTTTCTCAGTTGATCCTGCTCAAGAGGCTGTCAGTACATTAGTGCATATCAGATGCTGGTGAATGTTTCTGAGCTTCTTTGTGAGGGAAAGAGCAGCTGATTCTGAAGAATATCCCACTAGAACTAAAGGGTGAACTTGTCTTCTAGGTGATGATGTCCAGGGTTACCATTTTTGGCAGAGATCATGTGGGAAGTAGAGCAAAGGGACTAAGGTGTGAGCATGTTTTCTGATGCTTTTGTGGTGGTTGAGATTATAGCACTTGGTTTAAGCTGATCTATATTTCTATTATTCGTTTATTTAATTAATTTATATCCCGCTTTTCTCTCAATAATGGTCTCATTATTCCCAGCTTCAAAGGAAGCTAACATCATATTTAAAACACTACAAGTTAAAAAACAATGCAGAAGTATAAATAAATATCGATATCAATATTAAATTTGATTACAAACCTTAAAAACAGAAACACACAGCACTAAAAGCCAAACCCTAGTCACTTTGTAAAAGCCTGACAGCAGAAAAATGTTTTGACCTGCGACAGAAGGAGAGCAAGGATGGGGTTATCCTGACCTCCCTAGTGAGGGAGTTCCCAGGTCTGCGAGCAGCCACTGAGGAAGCTCTGTCTCCCTGTCTCCCACCAAACTTTGAGGAGAGGCGGGTAACAAAGTAAATAATAATAATGATGATGATGATGATGATAAAACGATCTTGAGATCGTGGGACAGAGAGCTGGTGGGACAGAGAGAAGAGTGTCTCCAGACAATTTTGGAGCTGATTTGGATAGATTACTGAAAGCTTTATTAGATAAATATGGACATTTTTGTGATGATTGTTCTTCTTAACGCAAGGAATTGATTTTTGATATGTTTAGGGAAATGTAATAGGTAGAATGTTGTCGTTTTGTTAGTGGGCTAATTCAAAGATAAATGTTAGCAATTCAAAGCTTATTTCTAGTTGATTTGGCATAGTAATAGAATTACATATCTTTATTGTGCCCCTAATGCCTAACTGGCAATTTCTTTTTCTGTCTTTATGAGATGATTTCACCCATATATTGTGTGGGAAGGATACAGAGCTGTTCATTGTTGTTTATGGGACCTGTGCTAAATGCAGGATCTGTAGCTGGGTGGTAAAGTTCTACATATGAACAGCCCCCAGTTCAGTGGCTAGCATTTGCAAAATGTGCTGGGAAAGTCTCTTCCACATAGATCTTTAGATAGTGGGCTTGGGAGAAGGCATTTAATGACACCTGCCCTGTCTCATGACATCTGACTATGCAGCCCATTGAGAAAAGACAAGTTGTTTGGACTTTACATCCTAAATATGTGGAACAAAACCCAGGTATAATTGTCCAACTTAAAATGTACAATGTACGATTCATAAATGATATACAGAATATTGGTTTATCCCATTGTAACATAGTTCTTATGTAAACACACACTCATGTTTCCATAAATTTTCAATTAATTTTTGTGATTCCTAGATTATTATCTCCTCTTGTATAAATTAGGAAGGTATAATAAGAATTACATAAAGTATTAGCAGTGGTGTTCTTCTCAGTGGGGGGGGGGTCCTTATGTTGATATTCAACATTATGTACTGTCCATATCACTTGAATACATTTATATAAGAAATTTTAACCTGGTCTATTTGAATATTAGAAAGGTAATAAGATAACAAAGGTTAAAAGGACAATACAAAGGTCAAAAGGACTACATTGATGGAAATACTGATGAAAATACCGAGAACTACATAGTCAAACGAATGTCTTTATTATTGTTTTTATTATTCATATTGTCTTTGTTATTGTTTTTATTGCACGCCTTGTTAGAGATGTTATGTTTTCTGCTGTTTTCTTGTCTATGGTTTTCACAGTATTCATTGTTGTCTGTTTTACATAAATGTTTATATTTTATTGTATGGTTAGGTACGGATGTGAAGTAATTTATCTTATTGGTGACTAATAAAAATATTGGGGGGAAAAAGGGAAAAGCAAGTTGACTAGACAAGTTGACAAGGAGCAATGGATACAAGCTGCAGGAGGGGAGATTCCACCTGAACCTCAGGAAGAATTTCCCGACGGTCAGGGCTGTCCGGCAGTGGAATGTGCTGCCTCGGAGTGTGGTGGAGTCTCCTTCCTTGGAGGTTTTTAAGCGGAGGCTGGATGGCCACTTGTCGGGAGTGCTTTGAGGGTTTTCCTGCATGGCAGGGGGTTGGACTGGATGGCCCTTGTGGTCTCTTCCAACTCCACATTTCTATGATTCTATGATTCTAGAGACTCATGAATTACTTTGCTACATGAACATCTGCTGTAGTCTGGTTGCCATCAAGCTTATTCTATTTCCAAAGATTCCTTAGTTGATGAATACTTACTTTCTGTTCTGTTCCGTGGACTAGCCAACTCACTATTCTATGAAAACAGTTTCAAGAGAACCATAGATATTTTTTAAAAAATTCCACATCCATTCAGCTACACTTGCCACTATGGATTTTTATGATATGCTTCTCCAGTTTTGTTTACTTTTGAAGAAAAAAATGTGGATAGTATGACTTCTTGATAATGCATGGTGGTTTTTGTTTGCATGTTACATCTCTATCTTGCTTTTTCTCCAGTGAGCTCAAGACCACATACATGGCTCTGCTCCTCACTTTATCCTCAGAACAATATTGTGACTTAGCTCAGGCTGGCAGAGAATGACCCTTTTCGCACCTTACCCTTTTGCGGAGCTGGGGTTCAGGACGAGCGCGAGAAGCCTGGGGAGGAAGGCTCTCATGTCCCTGCTGCTTTGGCTCCACAGCTGCTTCCTGGTCACGCGAGCCTCTTTCTTTCGCAGTGAAGCCTGGGACCTTTCCCAGGCTGCACTGCACAGGAAGCGCGACCAGCCCGGCTCCCGAGGCTCCGCACGCCAGGTAAGTGTGCGCGGAGCCCCGGAGCAATGCGCAACTGCACAACATTTTCAGCTTTAAGCTGAAAATGAAAAAATGCGTGCACGGTCTGCGTTAGGCCCTTGAGTGCGTTGTGTGGACTGCTCCTCACATTTATGCGACGCTCAGTGGGCCCTTCGCTTCAGAAATGCCATGTGAAAAGGGCCAGTGACTGGCCCAAAGTTGTACAGTAAGTTTCAGAGCACAGGGCAAACTAGAACATGGATGTCCTGATGACAGCCAAGTGATCACTGCTATATACCAGTGGTACTCAAAGTAGTTGTCCATGGACTGCTGATTCATGAGCTATTAGCTGCCAATCTGCAGTGAGTTCCCAGAAAATAAACTGTAGTTGTACTCAATAAGCTTAGATACGGTGCATGGCATGTTGAGAAAAAACAAACAAAGAAATCCGCAGGTCCCCCATATTAGTTAGTTTAAGAAGCAGTACCATTATGTTGCCCCTATGGGTAGATCCGCTATTCATCTGAAATCTTCTTGAGCACTTTTAAATATCACATTTTATTTTATGGCTCCATATTCCTGATGTAAATACTTAACTTGTTCTCATGCATGAGAATGAGCAACCTACCAAAAATTGTCTTTGACAGTGAGACTGTAAGAGTTTTTGTGCAATCTTGAGGTTTGGTGCAAATTTCATGGACTATTTTTGCACAAACCATGATTGGTGTTGCTTTGCTGCAAGATTGTTTGCATTTTCTTGATCAATAAGCTTGTCTTGTGCTTGCTGTGTGTATGCATTGCTTGACAGAGGGAAAAGAGACAATTTTTGCACAGTTTTCTTGCATAAATTGTACAAATCTTGCCAAAATGCTCATTGTTTTTGCTACAGTGTTTTACAAAAAGACAAAGAAGGACCCATATGCACTATACTAAATATTTTGGGGTAAATAATTTTTATACCTGTGGGAACTGGTTAGAACTAAACAGCAGAACTGGAGGGCAATTTGTGGACCTTCAGATTCTACATTTCTATTACCATTACCCCTTACTGCTGCTTGTGTTGGCCAGGGCTCATGGGAGTTGCTGTCCAAGAATATCTGAAAGGCCCATATTGTCCACCCATGCAACAGGAGGAGAACAACATCCCAATACTATATTTACTTGTTAAAGCAAATGATGATACAAACTACATGAGTCAGCAGGGTGATGCAGCAGCTAAAAAAGCCAATGCAATTTTGGGCTGCATCAATAGAAGTATAGTGTCTAGGTCAAGGGAAGTGATGGTACCACTTTATTCTGCTTTGATCAGACCCCACCTTGATTACTGTGTCCACAGTTCAGGAAGGATACTGACAAGCTGGAATGTGTCCAGAGGAAGGGGACCAAAATGGTATTAAAGCCTAGAAACCATGTCCTATGAAGAGCAGCCTAGGGAGTTTGGAAGGTTTAGCCTGGAGAAGAGAAGATTCACATGATTGCTATGTTTAAATATTTGAAGGGATGTCATATGGAGTTGTGTAGGCAACCCTGTTTTCTGCTGTTTTAGAGGCTAGGACATGGAGCAATGGCTTCAAAGTTCAGGAAAAGAAATTCCATGTAAACATCAGGCAAAATGTCCTGATGGTAAGAGCAGTTCAACAGTGGAATACACTGCCTTGGACTGTAGTGGAGTCTCCTTCTTTGGAGGTTTTTAAACAGAGGTTGGATGGCCATCTCTCAGGAATGCTTTGGTGGTTGGACATGATGGCCCTTGTGGTCTCTATGATTCTAAGTTGCAGAAAAGTTGAAGAAAAAAAATGTTTTAAAAGCAGTTGGACTATAAAAACTGAGCCCCCTCCCAGCAAAGCACACAGCAGCATAGCAAGAGCTTGTGCTGCCTGGGGGCAGTGCCAGAGTTTGCACACTAAAAATATTACAAAAAGTCAATACATTTCCTCTTTTTAAAGTGACCTTATTGAGGGTTTTGCAATGACAGCGGGTGATGGTGTTTTGTTTTTAAATACCACTTTCTGACTCCAGAGGATTGTTATGGCTAGAGTTCATATAGAAAAACAACATATCCTCCAACATTTCATGGATTAAGACCAGAGCAAGCAAAGGTGAGGGTTGAGATGGCAAATGTTATTAACAAGGAAGAATATACATGTTAGGAGACACTGCAGCAGTTTGTTTTTGCCTGAGCCTACTGGGAAGGGCAAAATTCTGCTCCTTCTTCTCCTACCTGCCCCCGCCATAATAGACTGCAAACTATTTCTGCACTTTGAACTCAGTTTGTAGCAACTGAAGTAAGCCAGGACAAAAGGGGAACGTGGGAGGAGAAAATGGGACATTTAAAAGGCAGGTGACAAAGTAGAACAACAGAGTTTTAATCAGAATTATCCCTGCCAAATCTGGACAGTGAGAGGTTAGGAAAGAAGATTTGTTTCTGCCTCCTCACCTCAATTTTTTAGTTCTCAGGTAAAGCAGCCATACATTGCTCTTATGTTCTGTTAAGCATTTCAACATCTTCAAACTGTAGAGCCCAGAAGCAGTTTGGACAAATACTCTTTCCCTGAACCTAGGCTAGCCTGGCTATTTACATATTGCTGAAACAGAGGATACGAACTGACTTCACCCCACCACCAAGAGGACATAAAAGAGCATAGATTTGTATTAAATGTGCATATGCTCCCTTATGAGTACAGACAGAAATTTGGAAATAATCGGAATTTGGAAATAACTGTCTGTATTTCTCTGCGCTTAAGGAAAACAAAAACAGCTGCTGGAACAGTTAAGAAATCCAAGCCCCAAAAGGCCAAAATTTAAAAGGATTATGTAGGTGGCAAACATTACAGGTACCACAAAGGATTTCTCTAGTCCTACACTATTTTTAACCACAGCAGGTCTCACAAGAGTAGGATCTCTCCTCTTTCTCCAACCCCTACCCTCAAATTTTAAAGCGAGAGGTGGAAGATGCACACGCCTTTCTCTCCCTCCAGCCTATCGTGTGTGTGTGTGTGTGTCTGTGTGTGTGTGTGTGTGTAAGAAAGGAGGCTGCTCTAGGGAAACAACCAAACAACTGACTGAAAAGGGAAGGGAGAGGAAGGGAGCAGGAATCGTCGCCTCTGCTGCTGCTTCTTTCCTTGCCACCCTCATCCCCTTTGCCCTTTGTTTTTGACTCTCCCTTCCCCCAACTCTGCCTTGGGGGGCTTAGCCGAAGGAAGCGGGGGCTGCTGATACTCTTTCCCTTAAGCCCTTCCTTGGGAAAGTAAAAGTTACATACTTTGCTGGGGCCAGTCCTCCTTAAAATCAGAAAGGTGGTTTCCCCAGAAAGTGCCGCCCTGGGCGGAACATCCTCACCGCTCCTAGTTTGCTCCACCACTGAAAGCACACAAAAGCTCTTTGACTGAGTGGCCACACCCTCCTGCCACAAGGGTCACACTACTTACAAATTTACATATGTGTTCCTCTTTTTATCTGTGAAATGTTGGAGGGTATGTGAGTCCACGTTGATTGCCACGGTTCCATCCTACAGAATCCTGGGGCTAAGCAATGAATTTAGATCCAGAATCCATATGTCATAAATAGATTTCGCCCAACAGTCATTTAAACTGCAAGAAAGAAACTTGCTCTCTTTCTGAAAGATCTGGGTCCATTTCACAGTACAACAATTCTGGGGCTGTTATTACACTGCTGTTATTCTACTAACTCCCATGGCTGCCTCTCATGGAATCCTGGAATTTGCAGGGTAGGGAGGTGCATTTGGAATTCTCAGCAGGTGCCTTTGTTGTTGCTGTGTGCCTTCAAGTCATTTCTAACTTATGGTGACTTTAAGGTAAACCTGGGGCTGAGAGTGTGTGAAGTGCCCAAGGTCATCCAGTGGATATCCATGGCCAAGTGGGGAATTGAACTCTGGTCTCCAGGATCAGAGTCGAACACTTGAAGCACTACACCACTCTGGCTCTCACTACAAACTCCAGGATTCCACAGGAAGCAACCCTGGAATTAAAGTGGAATCATAGTGCAATAATCGGGTAGTGAGTAAGAACCCCTTTCTAGAAAAGTTCTCTTTTGAGAGTTTAAGTTGTCTTACACAAAATGATACATTCCAGAAGCATACAAATCCCACAATCAGATTGCTGGCTAGAGATGGTGGAACTGGTAGCCAAGCAGCTCTGAAAGTCCCAAACTGTCAGTCCTAAAGTATGGTATCTAACAACCTGGGCAACTACATTTTGCCACTGATTTACTGCATTTTTTTGTTTTCAACCCATCCACATCTCACAATATCAAGAACTTTAAATGAATATAGGAATGTTTAAATCTTAGATAAAATATTCCTGAATATGGCAGCTTTCCTTTCTTTTGCAATGCACATTATCTATGAGCTACAAGTCTTATTGAGGTTTACACTGGGATAACTAACAAACCAGCCACCCCATGGTCAAGAAACTTCATTATTCTTTGCTTACTAGAATATTCTGGTTAGTGATTCCTAGCTGGAAGAAGCACATTTTCTTTAAAAATATCATTTAGCTTTGTAGCTTCTAGTTCTAACACTGCTGGTTCCATTTCCAATTGAGCATGAAACATACTAAATCTTCCCTGCTGCTTTTCATTCTCTTAAAATAAACATGCTTCTTTAAATTATTATAAGCACTTCCCAAGGCACTCAGCATTGACAACAGAAGGAACCAAAATACTGCCTAGGAGGAAAGAGTAGGCAAGGATAGCTGTAAACACAGCAGGTTCAGAGAATTCCCTAGAAGGCAACATGTGTTCACCCTGGAGATAACACCTGTCTAGTAAACTGCACAACTCTCTTGATTTCTAAACTTTGAGCTCAAAGACTTCTCTTCCCTCAGTTTATACCTCTTAGAAAACAAAGTGGCTTATTAACAAAACACACAGTGGGAGTGAGATATCCAAAAACACTTGCAGCTGCTGTCAGAATACTAGATACATTATTTGCTGATGGAAGATAGATCCCGCAATTGATCCTTTAGTCAATTCAGCTTTCCTCATTTGATTATCCACTGTACGGCCACAGTACTTGCAACCTGGACAGTAGCTTTCTTCGAACCACCTGGGGTTTATATGCAGCATAATTCACCAAAAATCAAAAAGAAAATTGTGAGAGACCAGAGACTGGAAATGCCTAATTAATTAACTTGTTAAATTGTTGGATAACAGCCCCTCTTCCTTACCTCATGTGGCTTCATCCATTGTATTTCCTGACATCAATGCTATATTCCAGGTCAGAGTATGGTTTCTAGGACACCCAGATATCTCTTTTTTAAAAAAACTAAGAAAGCCCTCCACATTTTCTAAGGAGCAATTCTACCCTATCCTCCTCACCTTGAACATGATTTGGTGGAAAGGTGGCATACACATTTAGCAAATGCATATTTCGAAGAAGATAATACCAGTGGCTTGTGGTGTTCCTTTTAATCACTGGGATTGTTTACAGATTTACAAAACTGAGCATAGACAAAGCAAGAATCTCCTTGACCCTATATAAATCTCCTGCACCCCAGATGATGTCAGCTGACAGCTCCCATCTCAGCTATCTTTCTATTACTTTGCTAGCAGGTCAATGAGCTTCTATCATTTTGCCCCCCTTCTCCCTGCCCCCATATGGCTCTCCTTTGCACAAGACAGGCAAGCTGGTGTCCACCAGATATTTTGGACAACTAAACTTCAACCAGCAGAGCCACTGGGAAGAGATTATAAGAACAGCATTTCAAAATGCCTAACTACATTAAGGTGCATACTCATTCAACTGAGAAAACATCATCTACCCATCTTGAGCAAATAGCTTTCTAAAATGCGGGGAAGGTAGGTCAGGAATTGCTTCCTCTTATCACACTACATATACAGTTAGAGTTCTATGAAACGTTATGTTCTTTCTGAATAGCAAACCAGCTACCAGTCAAGTTATAGTCACGTATGTGTCATACTGACAATTTAGATAAGCACAGGGCTTGCTGTGCTTGATTGACTTCAGTTTATACTAACATTAGTTCTCAGAGAGAGCCAAGCTTGATGTTATATAATTTCTAACATTTTGAAAAAGCAATGTAGGAAAGTAACCAGAAAATGAACACAAGACAGATTTTTTAAGGTCAAGCCAGTCAGAAGTAAGCATACGACATAATTTAAACCCAAATCTAACACCACTGAAATTTAAAACCAAATCTAACTCTTCTAAAATGTGCCCTATCTCCCTTCCTCACAAATGTTTCTGGTCTTTTTTTCTTCACAAGCCTGAAAATGTGATGATGAAAAGAGCAAATAGCCCTACATTAAGGATAGTTTTGTGTGTTCTGTGTGATCTCTTACCATATTTTCTTCCTTTTCTCACTGGCTTAGATGGAATAAATTTCTCCTGAATTTCAACTAAACAGCCAATCTTTGCAAGTTATGGCCAGGGCAGCAACGGATCTTAGTGATGTCTGCAACCCATATGGCACTAGCTATAGGGAATAAGAAGAATGTCCAGCTGTATCTCAATAATGTGGAGGAACAAATCAGTTTTATAATATGCCTGTCTGTCTCAAATGCTTGTGGGCTATATGTAACAAAGGTTACAGTTCTGTCATATGGATGCTAAAGAAGCACCTGCACTAAAAAAGACACATTTGCAAGCCAGGATGATAAGCAGGTGGGCACATGCAGGAAAACCCATATAATGCTTATCTTGATGTTCTTTTTAAAGATAGATTTTTTTTCCTTTAAAAGACAAATTAATAATTATTGCACAGCAGTAGGTTGCATCTGGCTTTTCCACAAAACAAAACAAAAAACAAAACAAAAACCTTTTTTTCCCCTCCCAAATGCCCTCTGTGGGTACAGTGGGCATTTTTTGCCATACGTTTGGTTCTTCCTAGGCCATTTTAGGCTCCGGAGAAGATTTTTAAAACAACACTTCACTTCCTGATTCAACTTAGGCTTGGTTTGAGCCTCAATTGGTCCAGATCCCCTCCCCGAAAAAACATGTGGAAATGCCAACACCTCCTAAAGCAATGGTTCTCAACCTGGGCCCCCAGATGTTTGTGGACTTCAGCTCCCAGAAGCCCCAGCCACTATGGTCAATACTCAGGGCTTCTGGGAGCTGAAGTCCAAAAACATCTGGGGACCCACAGGTTGAGAACCACTGTCCTAAAGGGAATTCAAGTGCAAAAGTTTTTTTTTTTAATGCCTTGTTTTGTCCATCCCTAGGCCAGTCCAATACGATCATCTTTTGGTAGTTGGTAGCTTCCTGTACTCTGCTACTAAGCTACAGACCCTCCCCAGTTTGATGTGTGAAGAATAGAGCAGAATTTATAAGGCTATATATATTTGTTTTTTCTCCAGCCCAGTGTGATACTGCCTGGAAACCAGCATTGGAAGCTGTCTTATAATGAGTCAGACTATTTATCCATCTAGCCTATTATTACCAAAACACCGGTTGTCCCGGGTTTCAGTCAGAAGTGCAGACAGTTCTACGCAGAGGTGCCAAGAACTAAATCTGAGGCATTCTGGCTGCAAGGCCTATGCTTTGTCCCTGAGCAGTGATCCTTCTGGCTAAACATATGTTTTAAGTGGTTGCATAAATATAGTAAAACAAATTTTTTAAAAAACCTATATACTTCCACTGGGAATAAGGACAAAACAGGAATGATGGGCATGCTTTCGAATACAGAGTACAACTAACTCCCTACTCTTTGTTTTTTAATGGAAAAATGATTTGTTTTACCTTATTTTGTGCCTATCTAGCAGAAATAGTAATCAATGAAATCTGTAGTCTTCTGTAGGTTTAGATGCTTGTATTGTTAAAAATTTCCCAACAGTAAATGAATTGCCACCAACTTAATGTATTGTTGAAAGTCCTAACTCTAGGCAAATTAAAGTGCACAATAAAGGCAAATTACAGCAGTTATGATATTGCCTTCAATGCAGACTTGTCAAATGATGGCAATTACCAAAAATAAAACAAAGCTTTTGCACAAATCATTTGCATTTCCTTCCGTTCAACCTGACTGGGCTGGAGTGGTAAAGCCCTATTGACCTAGGATCAGGAATATTGATGTTTGCAGTTTACTAAAGTATTCATCAAAATAATTGCTTTATCAGAAAACAATGTGTTTTGTCCTTATGATCTACAAATGCCTTTGAAACATTTATGTACAGAGCACTCACAATTTATCAATACTCTGCTCACAGGCCAACTGCCTAACTTGAGCAGTGCTCAGGATATTTCACACCAAAATGGAAGGATTTCTTTCTGAAGAATAACAATGATGGTCTGTAGAGGAGGTGTGCTTTTGTACCATCTCAAACTTACATTGAAAAATCGTTACTGGTTTTCCTTCCCCTAGTGAAATGCTGTGTCTTCTTCAGCTTTTCCCATTTTGCAACATTTCCCCTTGATCATACTGAATTTACCATGAAGCCAATAAGCTTGTTAACCCAATAAGCCTGGAAACTTCTGTATTAACACAACTCAATACTGAGACCCAGTATTGGAGAAAAGGCAAGGTAAAAATGAATATTTATGAAGACTATTGTTCTTCATAGAAGCAATAGGAATGAATACTATAATTGCTAGAGGAAGAACATACAGTCATAGAAATGTAGAGTTGGAAGAGACCACACGGGCCATCCAGTCCAACCCCCTGCTATGCAGGAACACACATCAAAGCATTCCCGACAGATGGCCATCCAGCCTCTGCTTAAAAACCTCCAAAGAAGGAGACTCCATCACATTCCAGGGCAGCATATTCCACTGCCGGACAGCACTGACCATCAGGAAGTTCTTTCTGAGGTTCAGCTGGAATCTCCTCTCCTGCAGCTTGAATCCATTGCTCCTTGTCCTACTCTCTGGAGCAGCAGAAAACAAGCCTGCTCCCTCCTTGACATGACATCCCTTCAAATATTTGAATGTGGCTGTCATGTCCCCTCTTGACCTTTTCTTCTGCAGACTAAACATACCCAGATCCCCAAGCCGCTCCTCATAGGGCATGGCCTCCAGACCCTTCACCATTTTGGTCACCCTCCTCTGGACACACTCCAGCTTGTTGATATCCTTCTCGAATTCAGGCACCCAAAACTGAACACAGTAATGAGGTCTAACCAACATCATCATCATTACAAACAACTAATATTTCTATATTCAGTTACATTAGGATGCTTCATCCAAGATGCATCCAGTGTTGCACTGTGTCCACATGGATGTGGGTATATGCATGTGTCGTGTATGACTTGTTACTGTTTTTCAGTGATGCAGGCACATATACCTTAGTACAGGGATGGGAGATGTGTAACTCGAGGCAACTGTTGCATTCCAACTTCTATCAGCCTAAGCCAGTATAGCCAATAATGTTAAGAAACTGGACACTACATATTAAACATAGTGCCCATTGATGATTTATTGCCATTTGCTAATTAGAACCAAAGTTTCTTTATACAAAAAGAAAAGGAGTGTTTGACAGGCTGCAAATGAAAGACAACTAAGGGAGCTTTAAGAGGAACATCATACATTTTGCCTGTGGTGGGAATGCATTGCCAGATGTTCCTGGAGTGTAACTCCCATCAGGATGACAGGAACTAATGGGAATTAGAGTCCATAAAGATCTGGGGAATTAACTCTTGCCCACCCCTGCCCTACTATAGGACTTGTCAGGGCTTAAAGTGCACTTCTTGCATTTCTGCAAAATCATCTACTTCATACCTCAGTAAGAAGATATTTCATAAGGTTCCTTTTTCAGCTGCAACATCTTCTTGAAAAAGAACTTTTCCGTTAGAAGCCCTGGTGGCACAGTGGTTAAAAGCTGGTACTGCAGCCACAAGGTTGTGAGTTCGATCCTTCTGGGCTCCAGATTGACTCAGCTTTCCATCATTTCGCAGGTTGGTAAAATGAGTACCCAGCTTGTTGGGGGCAATTAGCTAACACATTGTAAACCGCTTAGAGAGCACTTAGCTGATAACTGGTGCAGAAATACACATGCTATTGCTATTGTCTTGGTCTAAAAGACACTATTCTGTGGTCTACTTCTGCCAGAAGTGGACCATAGAATTGAGCTGAAGGGCCTAGAGGGCCATTTTTCTTTCTGTGGCAGGGGCAAATACAGTAAGAAGTTTTAAAATAAAATAACCTTTGAATAATCAAATTCGTAAATGCTGAATGCTGTGAATGCTAAACCCATGAAAGTGGAAGGCCAATTGTACTCTTCTAGGCATCCACAGCAAAGGCATCCAAAGTTCGCAACAGAATGCAACCAAAGCAAATATAAGGGCTTCACGCGTGAACAATTTTCAGTGGTTCACTCTCTGTGATGCCAGAAATGTGGCAATGAAATAAAATTACATGGGGGAATTCTTACTGGAGGGTAATGCCATCATCCTCCCCATAGGTACAACTCTAGGTCTATTCTAGTGCAACTGGTGGTTGCAATAATGGATGCACTTTTAATGAGCTTTTATGAAGAAGTGCCTCTTTGCAAGTAATTCTTCTAGTGGCACAAAAGTCAAATAACCCCTAGTCTGACATTCAGGCACAGCTCTGTCCCCCAAGCCCCCGGCCTAGCTGATTTCATACTCTCTGTAAACCCAGGGAGTCCTACTGATATTTTCCAGTCCACCAGCTCATAACAGGACTCCAGCTCTTTGTTCCTTTTCTACAATATTTCTCAGCCTATCAGACTAGAGCAGATATAGTGCAGTCTGTGTGCTATGTGCAATTCATGAGAGCTTCTCCCAAAGACAGCCACCAGCCCCACTCCCCATTTAAAAAAAAATCAGCCAAAATTTTGGCTGTAAACCCCAATCAGTGGGTCATATAGTAGTTTGGTACACCTTGTCCTCCTCCAGAATATGTCTGGGAAAAATGTAAAAATCAGCATTTTAGGGCTGAATCTTAGAACCAGAAGTTGTATGAGCCAACCTCTGGTCATGCTAGTGTGGCCCACAGGTTTGAGGGGAAATGGTTCCTGTCCTCTTTCTAGATATGTCCTGGCTAGGAGTTCTGTTGTTCACAAAAAATTCCATATTAGATAAGATCAGAAGATTATGTTTTTGATTATAATAACTCATGGTGAAATTATAGCAAAGTTCCTATATTCCGACATAAAAAACATTAAAATCCTTGACTCGGGGACTTGGTGAATCCTTGGGAGCAAGTTTCTTCATGAAGCAATAACTACTTTCTATTTGATTGTTTATGTGCAATTCAGGTATTACTTACCTTCCTTAAAATTGCAGTATGTTATCTGTTCCAGGGATTAGGTTTTGTGCAAGATAAATTTCACAGCATTTGACATTTGCAGTGGATTTCTTAATGCTAATATCCTGCAAGCAGAGCTGCAATATTTTCTTCACAAAAAGTGTTTCATTCTTCACAATTTGTTAACTATTAATCTTGTAACTCTGGATGGCACACATAATTTATAACAGATCTCACAGAATTAATTATATTTTTTAATACATTCCTGTTCAGTTTTATTAAGATCTGACCATTTCATAACACAATCTACTCAATGCATCTAAAGAAGTAGTTTGTTACTACAAAAAGTGAATGCAACAACAAAGAAGTGATTGTCATACCAAATCACGTTTCTATAGTGACTTCCCTGTCACTGTTGTGAGATCTACAGAAGTTTGGCATTTCATATTCAAGACTGTATGACAATTTTCTTTCACCAATATCAGGCACTATCGGAAGGATCTATTAACTGCTCTAAGAAATGGGAAACAGTTACCCTCCAAATGTTGCTTTACTATTGGCTATGCCAACTGCAACTGATGGGAAATTCATTTCAACCATTGGAAGGCTGGAGCTGTGTAACTAGGGTTTCCAGAACAAAAACTGAAAGGACTCCTGTACCTTTAACAACTGTATAGAAAAGAGAGTCTCAGCAAGCATTGTTACATGGTTGTGTGAAAAGCAACAGCCACTGAAATTTGCTCTTCCACACAAAGGTTAAAGGGACAACAGCCCTGTCTAGTTTCAGTCTGGCAACCATAGTAAGAACTTCAGACCTCTAACTTTTGGCATGAGGTTCCCATTAGCTCTAATTGGCAGAGCCAATGGTATGGGATGCAAGGAGCGGTCGTGCTGACCCTGAGGACAGGTCAGAAAGGTATGTTACTGTTCAGTGCCTTCAAATTGTTTCTCACTTATAGTGACCCTAAGAGGAACCTATCACAAAGTTTTCTTGGCAAGATTGGTTCAGAGGGGGCTTGCCAAAAAAAATAGCCTTTAGTTTTTAATAGGCAACCATACGCTATGACTCCAGAAAGGATATTTCTTTTTCAGTAATTAAGGTCTGTCACAATACTGTGAATGGAATATATGGGTATATGTTATCTCTCAGCAGTACTTGGGCTTGCTTTCAAAAGTACATGGAAACTGTAGTGTAATTCAGTCTTTTATTATGGATACATTTGAAATTGTTCAAGTGTGACTGACCTTGTAGATACTTCAAAACACAGTAAGAGAATTGGATTATGACCTGATCTACTCTATGACTGAGGTGATTTTTTTGAAAAAGGTTGTTTCATGTTTTCTGTTTCCTAACAATATGGATGTTTTTTTTTCTCTTCCTCCCTGAACCCTAGTGTGTGGGTTTAATTTGCCTCAGGCAAATTAAAGGTTCTGACAACTGACAGTACGGTGCTTAAGGTAAAGGCAAAGAGAGTTTGCCCTGCACACTGTACAATAATGCCAATGATGTCTATGCAAAAAGGCAGTTCCTAGGGTACCATCTTCATTGAGGTTCATGGCAGGGGATAAAAACAAACAAACAATTCTCCTCCCCAAGAATGCAGCTTTACGTCAGCAATTGTATTCTTTCAATAGCCTTACTGATTTTGTTTGGTATGTTTGGGTTTGTAATTTGCTCTATCCCAAATTATCAGAGAAGGTAGTAACACTAAAAACAAAATTCAGAGTCAGAATTAATTCTGGAGAATCTTCAGAAAGAAAAGAGGTAATACTCCTTCCATGGGCAGAAGCACATTATGACTACTAGTATCTATCTGCAAGAAGAGAAATTCCACATAGCAGACCCATGCTGTAGTAATCTATTGTACTTACCTCCACACACCCTGGCAGGCCTGTGCAGCTGGAGGATGTTGGCTCTGTGGTGAGCAATGAGATTAAGCCCCACTAATCATGCTTCAAAGACCAGGCCTGCAGCCCCCAGAGTCCTTCACAACTGGACGCTCAACGGAAGTAAGTGGAACATGATCAAGTCTGAAGTGCCATTAAAGCCTTTCTGGATCAGGCTCATGGAGTAAGTAAGAATTTTAAAGTTGGAAGGGATCTTAAGGATCATCCATCCAAGGCAGAATAAGGGGGTACCAGTACTTCCCTGATTCAACATTATACATTTGTTGGTGCAGCAAGAAGATAACAATTATACCAGAACAGTTGGATTAGGCAGTTTAAAGGGACTTGAAAAACATGTATGGTAACTGTTGTCACTGGTAGAAAATAAAACCAAAAGTGGGGGAAAGGGATTAATTTTAGGGTTTGCTTTTTTAGGAGTTTCCCTCATGGACGGCTATCTGTGTTGATAGTACTACTTGAGTGCATATCCATTACTTGGCCATTATTGCATTCAGAGAGAGGCCTTGCAAATGAGAATACATAATCAAAACAGACTTAGAAGATGTAGAGTTGGCTTTATTGCCTCTAGCCATAGGCAAATTGACCTTGTCTTGCCCATCTAATAGGAACCCTGGAGTGGACTTTAGGACGTGCTGAAAATTTGGCTTGGATCAAAGGCCATTTCCACTCTACAGTGTTACAGTGCTATTATTTCACTTTCAACAACCTATGGAATCCTGGGGCTTGTACTTTAGGGAGGGCTTTAGAATTCTCAGCCAGAGAGCTTTTTGACCTCAGTCAACTACAAACTCCAGATTCCACAGGATGTTGAAAGTGGAATAATAGCACTATAACAGTGTAGGATGGAAAAGGCCAAAGAGTGGATCTCTCAGTGGAAGAAAACAACATCTTTATCTCTTTTCCTCTGCCCTCATCCTTGTCATACAAGTGTAGACATCACTGGTTACAACTTCCTTAAAGGGTGGCAGATTTGATTTGTCTAAATTCTAGTACTTGTATCACTTTTTCGCACTATAGACCACATAAACTTCTTGCATCAATGTGGAAGAGCAGAACAAGTGTGGAGACTACTTGCACAAGCTATTGCTTGCCTGCTTCCTGCAATTTTTCACCATGGGACGGCAAACTGCATACAAAGAGCGGCACAGACATACACTTTGTATATTGTCAGCTAGCACTGGCAGCAATACATCTGCTTATTGGATTTTTCCCAGCTTGGGCTACAAGGACAAATTGTTGCCATATAGCGTTACAGTCTGAAGCTTGAAAATTGCTTGTTTTTGCGAGGAATGAGGAAAGCAATGGAAGAACTGAGCTGCAGTCATTGATAAAGGATCAATACTCAGGGGGTTAGAAGGTAGAAAGTTCACTGAATAGTGAAGTAAATAATTATAAAACAAATGCATGATCTAAAATGGTATGCAAGGCTGAGTAAGTCATAGGAGAGTCTTAGATTAACCATTCTACTGAATGCCATTTTCCTTTTCTCTTTATCCTTTGCATATATTGCCTTGCCTTGTTCAACTGAAACAGTTGTGGCATTTCTTAAATGTGGAATGCTTACTCTGCAGCCTTGAGAAGAATAAAGTGCCAGATTATAGCGCTTAGTTGGTGTGGACAAGGACAGGGATCAATATTTAAGCCCATTGTCCTCTGATTTATTTATAATGTGTAATGATTTTCCTTACATATGCATTTACTTCTATTCACAAATGGTATTACTATTTATTTTTACATATTTGAAATTCATCCATTTCACATTAAAGTCAGGAAGTAATAGCATGGTTCATCACATTTTCTAGCTATTTATTCTCTTCTCACAGTTTTTCTTTTTGTATATACATCAAGAGTTCTCTGAGATTCCAGATTAAGTTAATGCACTCAACCACTATATGAACCAAACAAGCTTTAGATCTTTCTTTTTAGATGTGTGTGTGTGTGTGTGTGCGTACAGTTCACTGTCCTCAGGCAGCATTAATCCAGAAGTCTTGCCAATTCAGGGAAGAGCTGCATTTCAACAAAATTAGTATCACTAGGCTATCCTCTTTTGCAAATTAAGAACTGTACCTGTGGCACAAATCAGGCAAATTATGGCCTCAGGCTAGAATCCAGCACAATGAGCTATCCAGGAAGGTGTGGATTCATCCTTCCCTCATACCCCCTACATGCACAAGCTGGAATGGATATGTGACATGGTCAGAGTCTAAACAATTATGTTTAAGGCAATTCCAGTGATAGTTTCAATGCTCTCAACTGTAGTTATTATAGTTGCAATTTTTGAGAAAGTTACATTTTAAAAAGTAAGAGTATCTTCCTTGTTGTCAAAACAAAATAATTAATTTTAGGTGTTTTTTAAAGTCACTAGCTTGAATGAAACACTCTCCCTCACCTCCTTCTCACCATCAACCGAGGGATGTAATTCTTGATTTATTTCATTTTCCTACGTGAAAACATAAACATTTAAAAGTTTTCTGTAGTCTGATTGGGTTTAGAAAAATACTTGCATATATTTGATCACTTTCACACTTTGAGGAACAATCTGGGATGCATAAAAATGCAAAAACTTTCTCAATCTTGTCAAATGGGCAGAAGATGCCTGAAATTTTTCATTCCTGCATGCCATAACAAAGGATGCAACAATTTACATCCCTTGTTCCTGACAGAATGCTCATAGACCAGCATTCTTAACAGAGTACTTTTTTCTTGAATTTTTTTTCATCTGGAAATCCTAGTCGGCACATGATAACAATCATGCTATACAGTAATAGAACTCCCCTGTACACACACAGCAATAGAAAGCACAAAGAACTTTTACAACTGTTAAAAACAAAAACAAATTCTCCTGAATCATTAATTTATCAATAGTTATAATTGAGACTACGTCCCAGCTCATGCTACTTTGCTGAAAAAGGACAAGTATACACGGAAGCAGTAGGGTTGCCTGGTGAAAAATAGGAAAGGGTTCCTGTACCTTAAGCGTTGTGTAGAAGAAGGAATTTCAGCCACTAAGTTCCAGCTGCTAAAATTTCCTCTTCCACACAAATAAAAATACAGGAACTCCATTTTTTTTTTTCATTTAGCAGCCCTTGTGGAGAGGAATAGAAAGAGATGGGTTAATTATGTAAACCTTATGTAAGACTGCAAAGCTGTTATATGGAGCTAAGCTCTGATTTGTAGCCTGGGAAGCAACTGCTTTGGGTATAGCCCAAGAGTAGATATACACAGAATTCTATGCCTGATGGAAAAATAACCAAACTGATATGAATTGGTATGGATTCAGTGGAATATGCTGCCTCAGAATGTGGTGGACTTCATTGGAGAATTTTGAACAGATGCTGGATGCCCATCTGTCGAGAACGCTTTATCTATGTACAGCTGCATGGTAGGGGGTTGGACTCAATATCCCTTGTGGTTCTATGTTGTGGTTCCAGTTCTATGATTCTATTAATGACATCTGCTTTTACTCTGCCTTATGCTCTTGACCCCACCCACAGCTGAAATGTGCTTCCTGAGACCTCCTCAAATTAGAATTTGACTCAGGGCAAAAAAAATAAATAAAAATAAATAAAAAAAATAAAAAATCCCCTATCACTCATGTAAGCCAGGGGGCGGGCAGGAAGCATTATGTAGAATGGACTGATGGAGAAGTGGTAAGTGGAGAAAAGCACAATTCAAAAAGATCATGTGTGGGGCAAGCAAGGTTTAAGCAGGCCCTCGCCTTGCCCCATCATGTAATGCATCCTGGCGCAAACTGCGCCGGCTGCAGACTTAGATGCCTCTTCCAGGGAGGGCATCAAAATCTTCCCCTCCCATGCACCAATGTGGCTACATATGTCTAGATAAGCCAAAGGAATGTATTGTTAAAGAAAAGTTGGGCCACCAAACCAGAGAACTAAGCAGCAACAGAGCCAGACGGCAAGGCAGTTGCTTCATGGGCCAGTAACAAGCTATTCTATGCCTGAAATGTCCCCAGCATATATAGGTCCAACATTTTCTTAGAAAATTCCAAAAGAGATTCCAGAGGTCAAACCCGCAAATGTGGAGAGAGAACTGTACTCTGAGAAATCCACTATTTTCTCACATTTCTCAGGAAGAAACTGACTTGCTATACTTTCTCACTCTGATACCAACGTTGCTTTACTAAAAGCAAAAGCTATGCACCAACATTAGTTTTCATTCTGCTACTTCCGCTAAACTGAGAGACTCTTCGAGTGTCAGCAAGCAACTGAATGGACATTACCAAACACAATTAAGCCCAATGTTTATTGCACTAGTCACTTAGAAGTTACTTTCATGCAGTTGTGTTTCTGAGACAACAGAGGGTATACATGAAGGTAGAGTTCAATATCGCAATCCTGACACTGCAGGGACTGACCATCATTTTCAAAAGCAGAACAAAAGGAGTTGATTCAAACAGCGGTTGGTATATAGAAGCCTACTGAAACATATGGGCATCCTAATATATCCATTCATATAGAGATAGCATTATTTATTCATACATTGCCATCAGTGTACATGGTGCTTTCCTTGAGTAGTTTACTATTGTTAATTTTGCAGCTCCCTACTCTCAGGTTTACAATCTAAACACACACAAGGAAAATGGCATGGCAGTAGGGGAGAGGATTAATTCCACCAGATGTCCTCTCTCTCTGAAAACAAAGCAATGGCAGTAGAAATGGAGGGAAGGCCTTTCCTCAGCTGCTGGGCCTAGGCATGACGGAACTGTGCCTGCCTGTTCTTATCCTTCTTCTACAGGCCACAACTGGAGCTTTAAAATTCCTGATGGCAGCAAGTACTAGCATAAAAATTCTCCATGGAAATAGTACTAATTCATCTGGCAAAATGCCTGTGGATCCAGCAGCAAGTTTCCAGCTCTGCCTTGGCAAGTAGCAGCTACCAATATTCACTGGGAGTAAATGAGGACACAACTTGATCAGCTACAGCTGAAGAGGCTTGGTCACCACAGGTCTGAATCCAGATGTCAGATGATGAAACTGCCACTGAAAGGATCCAATTTCCCCAGCCTACTTGGTGGATACACCTGGAATGACAGATACGATATTCCACCCCGGTGAAATCTACTGTGCGTTTCTCCATCACCTGAGAGTGAAGTGGAGCCAAATGCCACTCGGCTGGGTATAATTCAGCTTGCTTAAACCCCCAAGGTCCCTTATAGGTACTTCTGAACTGGGTGTCACAAGCATACAGGCCCTGTCTCCCCAAAATGGATCTGGAAATTGCTGAAGTTGTGGATAATAAATCTTATACACCATGACTTCCACAAACCAACTTATCACCAAAAGGATTCCTATCCTTGAAGAACTTGAACTGAGAGATGTAGTTGTAAAGCCAACTAACTTTTGGCATGTCTGTGGAGATTATTTACTGCTCTAGAGCTGGCCCAGATGAAGTCTTCTAGCCAACTGTGGAGCATTACCCACACCTCTGATTGTCTGGCCTTCCCACATCCCATCCAGAACTTGGAAAGCCACCTGGGCTTCTGCAACATAGCCTGCAGAGGACAAGAATATGGCACTTCCTCACCACTACAGATGGTCTCCCCAGTAAGTTGGGGAACTGTTCTTATTAATGGAAATGTGCCATGTGGCACTGTCACACAAAAGGAGTTTTTGGTGGCCTGCAACTACAATACATGAAGTTAAAATTTGTTGAAGGACCCCTGGGAAGTATTCATGCACAGAGAACATCCCTCTCTGTCATACTTCTTATAAGACCAAAAGAGCTGCAGGGTTGCATTAGACAATATTTTAATAATCATGTTTAACAGACCAGACCAGAACAGAACAGATCCAAAACAGATCTAGACCTTCAGGTAATGGGAGAAGTATCAAATTCATTTCTAGCCTCCATACTGAAGTCCTGACCCAGAGCAGGTATTTACATTTGCTCTAGACTGGAGTGGGCAAAGTATGTTGTATAGGCACATATGGTAAGCAGAGAATTTTTGTGTCCCCTGGGACTTTCCAGGTGTCAAAAAAAAAAAAAAAAAAGTTTGTGACTTTTTGCTCCTTTTTTTTGCCTCAAAATGCCCTCTAGGGTTCACTGGGACATTTTAAATGCAGGAGAGCCCTTTTTTAAAAATAATAATAATAGAAACTTTCACTTGCTTCCTGTTGTTAAGAAAGGCCTCTCTTGAGGCTAAATGGACAAAAGGACAAAAAGAAATTGATAGAAATGCTCCCACAGTCCTTAGATGTGTCTAGGACAATATATCTTTGATTTTTTTCATAAGAAGGCATGGTGGGGGTGTTCAGCCCTTCAAGCTATCCTAGAGGGGGCTAATGCAGTTGCCCTCCTTTGCTCTAGGGTAAGGAATACTCTGTTAGTTATGTCTTTAAAGCATTGTCTAATTCAGTCCTTTGTGCTTTCTGATGTAAAAGAGATTAGCTGTTCCTAATTCCTTTTATTCAGTACAGTAACATAGTGTGCAAGACTGCAGCTTTTAACTGTTAAAAAAACCCCTTTCTCGTTTATGCAACATTGTAACAGGCTCTGGTTTTGATCTCAGACTCATGGGAATCATAAAGGAGTCTGCTGAAACAGATGGAGATATACAAAAAGAAAAGTGGGGTAGCTGAGCACAGAATCTGCTCCAGTTATTGTACTTGTTCTCTACCATGCTCTCCTATTACCACTCACTTTCTCTAAGCAGCTTGGCCGGCTTTCTTTAGAAAACAGCATATCTTTTGACCGGCATTAGAGTTTGTGTAACTGGACTGTTGATAAAATGCCAAGAGACTAAGCCCGGATTTTAAGTGGGTTACTGTGGCATTCGGCAAACACATATCCTCCTCTGTGAAAACTTTCACCTCATAACATTTCAGGAACTAAAGCAGATAACAGATGTAGAGACCACCACAGTTTTACAGCATCATTTTTAATTTCAGTTTAAAAGCACTGACCATATTGTAAAGTGTTCTGCATGAGGCTGTCTTCGTATACGACTCAGGAACCTCAACTATGGGGTCCTACGTAACACAACACTACACACTGCACAATTATAATGCTATATTACAGTTTAAACACCACAGCAAGATGCTAAGAAATCCTGGGATCTGTAGTTTGGTGAAGCATTAGTGTTCTAGGGTTAGAAAGAATATTCAAACATATTTTTAAATGGTCAAAATATTTTTTTCAGTGTTCAGAAACCTGGTGAGAAGAATCCCAAACTGACACATACCCTCAGTTTGGGACATACTCTACACAAAATTTCCACATGGCATTTTAATGCAGAAAACAGCATGTTCTGTGTGTTCTTCATGCAGAAAACACTGTTTCCTGGACAGAATAAGCACCGAACTGTAAATAATCTTTGAGAATAAGTTTTTGAACCCTTTTTTTGCAGCAGGAAGAGAATTGCTGAAGTCACTTATTGCTTTCTTCAAGAAGAAAATTAACAAAAGAGATAATTTTATAGATATTTGGGGGGAATTTATTGATTATGTGTTAACAAAGGGGAAAGGAAATAAATTAACTGAAAAATCATTACACTTTTGGAAGGAGAATGGAGCTATTTGAAGTGAATGGATGTGGTCATATCTCTAATGGTCCTGGTGGGGGGAGAGCATTTATTATCTAATTGTAAAATAGATTAAGATTAAGAACATTTGGTATAAGTGGTTTGTAAGTTTATGGGGTTTTTTTTTTGTATTAGGTATTGTATTGTGTGTTTTGCAGTGTTATATATTTTATGTTGTTAAACAATTAATAAAAAGAAGAAGAAAATTAACAAAGAATCACATCCTTGTAGAGCTCTCTGACTGAGAATTCAAAATGACCCTCCCTGGGACTACAAATCCCAGGGATTTCAGAGGGGGGAACCATGGCAGTCAAAGTGGAATATAGCACAGTAATTGTGTAGTGTGAAAGGATGCCTGATGCAGAATATGCCCACTTACATTCTGAGGGCAGGGTGATCCGCTCAAGAGACTGATATCTGGAGTTCAGTGAAACAACTTTTATGGGGTGGAGCAGAGGCAAACATTAGGGAGAAAAGAGGCCTCTCACATCAAATACTATGAGGAATGTTTCTATGGTAAAAGATTTTGATTGGTAATGACACAATAACTCCCAGTTAATGTATTGGCATTGGAAAATATGTTGTGAAGCTTTGAAAAAAAGCAATTCAATCTATTTTCCACATAAGTAACAGGAAGTAAGCGCCTATTGTGAAAGTCATTCTATTACAATTATTTGAAGTGTTAATAAAATCTAAAGTTCTTTGATTTTTCTGCAAACTTTTTGGAGAAGCCATCCACATGAAATTCTTTCAAATATTTTCAAAAGCCAGTATTAATAATACTTTTTTTTCCTGATGAATTTTTAATATATACTGTCAACACATTTGTCTATGCTGGGAATAAACTTTGACGCGCAGCTGCAGATGGTTCACCAATGTCCCAGAGAGAAGGATGAGGTCTAATGGTATGATGATGATGATGACAAAGATGATATCTTCAGAAAGATACTGGACAGATAGCTGCAGGAGTTCCTGCACTGACTATCTAGTCAGTGCAGGGGCCTATGGGGCCCCTTCCAAATCTATGATTCTACGCACCAAAGGGTCCTATAGTATACAAAGTGTACATGTTTGCAAAGACTTCTTTGTACAGGTCTAATATCTTAGTACATTTGTGAAGTGTGAGCGCTAAAGCCTTAAGTGGTTTGGGGGTAAGGTATGTAAAGCATTGCTCACAGTTGAACAACCTGCTCACAGTTGAAGTCAGCAGCAGAGGCTATTTTCAGCTGTCTGATACCAAAGGCAATTAGGTTGAAGAGTAATAGAACTCAGGGACCTTACCAGACTACAACTTCCAGAACCCCACCAGTCAGCACAGGCATTGGCCACACTGGCTGACAGTATTTTGGGAGTTGTAGTCCAATTAAGTAATTTGTCCAAGTGTTGGTGAGCACTAGTACGAGAGATTTTTTCTGGCTAAACCTGTATCTCTGAAAACAGCTTCCACTGGGCGGTTGGTGGGCCTTTTATTTGAATCAATTAAATTCCTTTAATTATTCTATTGTGTATTAATGTTGTATCTTTTTGTGCTTTTATTCAATTTGTTATCTAACCCTGCTGTGTCCTGATTAGGATATAGATCAAATAATTTAATAAATTTTCCTTAGCAATAAGGAGTCTCATTGTATTTCAAAATATCTGGCTAATCAATCCTTCAACTACTTTGAAGTGAGATATGATGTGGATACATTATTTCATACTTCTCTGTTTGGTGGGAACATCCGATAATATTTTAGCAATTTATCTTCTGCTGAATACTGTTAGCAACACGTTCGCATTAGAGCTCAATTCTCTTACACTTTAAGACCTAAGGCAATGCCGACTTCTGATTCTTGCCTAGCAACCTTCTTAAGCAACTGTACATAGCACCAAATTCACATGCAACATAGAACTGGAAATATGCCAAGCAACCTTTTAAAAAGCAGCAGATTGATAAAATTAGGGGGACCATGATTTACTCAGCAAGTACAGCAACCAAGGAACTCTTTTTTTTTTTTTAAAAAAAGAAAGATATAATGGGATCACAACTTCCATTATCTCCATTATCTCCTATGTGAGACTTCTTCAGGCTCGTGACTTCAAACAAATACAAATGCCTGTGTGTGTGTGTGTATGTATGTATGTATATATATGAATGAAAAAGAGAGAGAGAGTGAGAGAATGAACAAATGATGTGTGTCTGAATCATAGTATGCATATGAATATGAATGTGCATATATGTATGTGTGTGTGTGGTGTGAGTGTATGCATATGCTAAGATTCAACCATACTCCTTACACTTCTGATCACTTCTAATATTTAGCAAGCCTGTCCTCCTGCTATTTTACTCGAATTGTTCCACAAAGCCAGCCATGATATACTGAGAACTGTAATCACTAAGTTTTTTTACCCTTTCTCTGTTAATTAGTGATCTCCTATTTCAGTTTTGATCAGTATTTTCATTTTTCAAGAGTGTTAAAAGGCCAAACACTTAATTGGCTTTTTAAACATCTATAAGAAGAGAAAACCTTGGGATAATTACCAAACCAGACTTTCCCTTCAAAGCTCTTACTGCCACATTTACTCCATGCTGGTTCTGCACAGCAGCCATTTATTCTCTTCTGACTCATCTTTCCCAAATCTGGCTTCTGATAAATGACTGAGGACTTATCTATGACACAGTTGCTGGCTTCAGTTAAGGAGGCACCATTGTGCCTTGTTCTGTCTTAAGAACAGGTCCAATCAATTCCTCCCTCTAGTTTCTTTTAAGTCTTGACACCAGTGCCACTGGATCTATAATACTTATGAGAAAAATGAGTTAAAAAGAAACCCACATAGGGTATCCTCCAACCTACAACAAACTGGTTATGCCCATGAAGAATAACAGTAGCAAAGTGCTTGCAGAAAATCAGATTCTAGATATGGGATTGGATACATCTAACCAGCTCGCCACAACCTGAGTGTCACTATACACAATTCACTATTATACTTTCACAGTTATGTGGCTAGCCCTAGCAGTTGACAAACTCATTTTGAGTAGAACACAGTAGATTAAATAGAAGACTATGAGTGGAATTCTGATGTTCCCAAATAGAGTAGACATATTGGATCAGTGGCTGAACGGTGAGTCAGTACAAAGGTAAATCTCACTGTTACTACTGTAGTTAAGATTAACAACAGATTTCAGGCCTGTTCCCATATCTATCTTGCTGGCTGCTGCCATATTTCTTTATGGTGACTCTCTACCTTAAACTCTAAACATATTGAAACGTTTCAAAATGTGATGTCAAAAGGTACAATAGTGAAATGAGATCTCAGCAGCACATCAAGATAACTAAATCATGACAAAGATTGCCCCACGAAAACCAAACTTGTAGGCTATTTCAATCCAGTTCATGGCTCAATTGAGTAACTTTTATTTTTTTTAATGGTAACATATCCAAGAGCTGTCCAAAGTAGAGAAGAGACTGGACAATTCTGAGAAAATAATTCTGCATGTTAGAATCAAACACATTTTGGAATTGTACAGATCAAACAGATATCTTGATAACTTTGGCAACTATCTGCACCAATTTCATATCAAAAATAGTGGGACAAATTCCAAATGCATGAAATCTAGAGATGGGACCGGTGATATTGTAAATGAGCTGTAGTTAAATCAAGCAGCTCTAGTGCATACTAGGGGACAATGTCTTTTCAGTGCTGGCCTCATATTCTTGGAACTGGCTTCCACTAGAGGCTTCGCAAACTTTTGGGTCAATTCCAAACAGTCAGTACCATTAAGAAATGAAAACAGTATGTGTTGCAACAATTTATTCAAGGGAACTAATCTGAAATATAGATTATAGGGAGGTCATGTGTTCTACTTTATATCAAGGGTATTCTTCCATTTCAAGATGTTCTCTAGTGGAAGGAATGACCAGTCCAACTCTTGTTTAGACATGCAGACTCAAGAGAAAACAGAACCCTTAATATTTGGACATCAGATGAATAGTCACAGTTTACTGGGCACAATCTTTTCTACTATGGTAAAATATATTGAATTTTTGTTTAAACCATGCTAAGTTTTTGCATCTATACAAATAAATTATTATATTCATATTTTCTACATATTTCATTCTGTTTGTGGGTGATCCACTTAAGTAAACAGCTTACATTACATGCCAGAGTCAAAGAAGAATATACGGATCAGGTACAAGTAGATGCAAGTGTTTACATCTGAGCCTCTTGATTCTGTAAGGGACTTATACATTTCCTCAATTGAGACCCTGGCTACCTCTCTTTGTGACAAAGCTTCTTGATTTTCTATTAGTTTGTAGGTCTAACATATACTCTAATCAAGCCTATGATGGAAACAATTCAGCTATTTTCAGAAGTAACTGAGGAAATGAAGAAAATTAGTTAGCAATCTACTTTAGTAGCTGCATAAAAAAAAAACTGGATTAAGTCAGTTCTAATTTAGCAGGAAGATGTTCCTTGTTTTTGTGAAACAACTGTATCTGAACTAAACATGGGTGTTAAATGTGGCAGAGGTTAATTTGCTTTCATTCCTGTGATGTATATTAGTTCTAATGGTTAACAAAACACATTTAATTTCTGTTCTAAAATAATGTGCAGTTCCTATGGAAGCATGCTGGCTTACTGGAACAATAAAGAAAGCAATAGTTCCCCTGGATTTCAGAGGGACTGCTGGGCTCTCAGCGCCCACTGGTTCAAGAACCTTGAAACATGTACATTGTTGATGCCTTTATTTTTATATTAATTTATAGTGATTGACTGCATTCAGACATAAGGGAAAATTATGATTTTCTACTATATTTACAAACCAGGGCAATCTTTGGGTTTTCATGCTGTTTCTTCCTTCTCTTCCACTTTTGTGTGGCAGAGGAAAAGATCAGAGGCATCCTAGTTTTAAAGCAGGGATTGTGTGTACCTTGAGATGTTTTTGAACTGCAACTTCCAGCAGCTTAACCCAGCACAGTCAAGGATAAGGCATGCTACGAGTCTGTTGCAGTTCAACAATTTCTGCAGGAATGCACCATTCCTATTCCTCTTTTAATGTAACCAGGCTTCCTTCTGAATGCAGTAATGGTGTTTTGTTTAAACTGCTATTTGAGAACATAGAATCATAAAGTTGGAAAAGACCACAAAGATCATTCAGTCCACCCTCCTGCCATGCAAGAATACACAATCAAAGCACTCTTGACTGATAGCCATCCAGCCTCTGTTTCAAAACCTCCAAAGAAGGAGAATCCACCACATTCCAAGAAAGCATATTCCACAGTCAAACTGCTCTTACCTTCAGGAAGTTCATCCTAATGTTTAGGCGGAATCTCTCCCTGCAGTTTGAAGCCACTGCACTGTGTCCTAGTCTCTAACCCAGAAGAAAGCAAGCTTGTTCCATCCTCCATATAACATCCCATCAAATATTTAAACATAGCTATCATGTCACCTCTTAACCTTCTCTTCTCAGTGTTAAACATACCCAGTTCCCTAAGCCGCTCCTGATAGGGCAGGCTTGCCAGGCTTTTTATAATTTTGGCCATCCTCCTCTGGACACTTTCTGGGGAACATGCCAGATCTGAAACAACTGGCTTAATTCTGGTCTATTCCATACCCTCCAACTGTCCCAATTTGCAGGGACAATCCTCATTAATCTTCTGTCATTCCACTTTTTAGAGCTGCTTTCAAAATGTCCAAATTTCTCTCTTATTTTCCCACTTTTCCACTTTGTCCAGTAGACTTCCACTGCTCCAAAGTGAGCTCAAACCGCAAAAGTAGTTTGAAGTCAATTAACTCAGAGGGGGGAAAGGAGAGGAATGGGCAAAATCTTGCCATTCCCAGGAGGCTCTGGCAAAAGCAAACTGCTGTAGCCCCTCTTACTCTGTGCTTTCTTCCTCATTAATAACTTTGGCCATCTTGACAACACTGATGTTGCTAGGCCACATTTGTCCTAGTTTTCATCTGTGAAATTTTGGAGGGTATGCTATTCTCACTAACTATAATTTAACAAATCATAATTTGTATATCCAGGGAAAATCTGGTTTGTTTGATGTTGGAAGCAAAGTCTACATATATTGACTTTATAGACAGGAGCAATTTCCAGAGCTTCTGTAATATATGCTACTGTTATTCTGCACCCATTGGCTATAAAGTTGTATTTCTGAAGTACTTCTCCTTACTATATTTTATCCTTATAACAATGATTAAGAGTGAACAATACACTGGGAAAGTTAGCTCATATGTTTAATAATGAATGAGCTGTGATTTTTCTCCTATGAATGGGAAACAACAGAAACTTATAGATTTCCTTCCACAAAAAGCAACAAGTTAACACACTTTGGTTTGTTTTTCTCAGGCTGCATTATGCAGGATAACTTCATGAGTTAACAGTCTGTAAGAGAGGGATGTTTGTAAGATGGTGGCAGGAATGGCCATACAGGCTCAAAGCTTTGTGTATAAGCAAGGATCTGACTTTGTACAATCTAAATCAGTGGTTCTCAACTGTGGGTCCCCAGATGTTCGTGGACTTCCGCTCCCAGAAGCCCCAGCCACTATGGTCAATGCTCAGGGCTTCTGGGAGCTGAAGTCCACGAACATCTGGGGACCCACAGGTTGAGAACCACTGATCTAAATCAAATCAAATCAAATATTCAGGCTACTATTCAATCTAAATCAAATATTCAGGCTACTATTGGCCTGGCACTAGATAAGGACTATTTTCAAACCATAAATAACAAGTCTAGCTCTTGCTAACTGCATACCCAATTAGTAATTAAATTGAGAATATAGTCAAGTTCATCATACAATGCTTCCTTGGACAATTTCAGCAGATACATTTGTATGTATACACATATATACACACACATATATAAAACTGCTGCCTTCTGAAACTTTGACAATACTATTCTATTTTACTGTGGACCCTAGCTAGATTGTCTAATCCAGAACTTGGAAATATTACGTTTTTTGGACTACAACTCTCAAAATTCCCCAGTCAGTATGGCCACTAGATATGCTGGTTATAGAATGCTACAAATTACAGTCCAAACACTATTTTTTTCAAGCCATGGTCTTTTCTTTTCATATAATGTAACTGGAGTCTTTCATATCCTGACAATATAATACTGTAGAAATCACTACTCCAGTTCCTGTGTAAAACTTAATAATTAGAAGAAAAAGGCAGCCTTGAGACCACATTAAGCATAAACAACATAACCTTTATGCCAAATATATAATTCAACACAGCTGAAAACTAATGTCTCTTTGGCTGTTGAATTTACCAAATGGACACAACATGGCTAATATAAGCAGTGGCAAATTATGTTCTTGCATACACTAAGAGCTGAAGCATCCTTCATTTGTGCTATTTATAAATGCTAACGGCAGAATCACAAAAGTATAAGAGAGCTGTATCTGGGTCCTTGGACTGTTTCAAGAACTCTTATAACCCATCAAAGACAAATCTCAGCAGACTAGTCCTCTAATTAGTTCTTTCCTACACAGGCCCTTGTGGTCAACTATTATTTGCTTTAGTTTGTACAAAATGTACAAACAAGCTACTTAAACACGACCATCCAGATCTGCACTGATCCTTGGGATGATATATTCCTGGTTCACTTTTCATCACAGTAAGAAGAAGCAAAGTATAACAACCTCAATTTATATTCTAAGCAGCAAATGCAGCATGAAAAAAGTATCTGGCGAGAATTATAGTCATACTGATATCAATTAAAGCATTGCTTAATACACCAGATTGAACCAATGGACCTGATTCATTCTGAAACTCTTTCCTACAAGCCAAGTAAAATGATTTGGCTGTCATATTTAGTGTAGGAACACATGTGACACACATCTTCTATATTTGAACTGTTTACATATTTTCTAGGCTAAACATAGTGATATTCATCTCTGCTGGGGCAATGCTGCAAACCAATTCTAATATTTTAACTACAGTTCGCAGCAAACACATTTAATGTTGTTTCCAAGATAAACAAGTTGTAAGCTTTCCAAAACTGATTTGATTAAGGTTCTTATACCAGTTTTTCTCTCTGTGTCAAAATCTGAACCATCACCCAGCTGATAAATGCTGTATTACCAAAGCTTTATGCCAATGGTCCAGTAAAATAAGACAAATTGGGTGGGTTTGGATGACATGGTAAACCAGGGAACGACAGGAATTGCTCCCAATTGCTCTCATTTGTAATTAGATCTAGAAAGAATATTTGAAAATATCCTTAATAAATGGTAAAAAGCATGTATTTCGAGTGTTGAGAAACCCTGATGGGAAGAATCCTGGACTGATAGGAATCTTCAGTTCTAGATTTATTCTGTGCAAAATTTGCACATAGTTGTTTTGCACAGAAAGCAGCATTTTCTGCATGAACAATAATATTTCAACACAGATATATTCATTTCTGCAGATAAAATGCTGTTTTCTGAGCAGAAAGTGCTGCAACACGGATTTATTCTGCATAAAATTCACATATGGTTGATTTGCATAGAAAACATCTTTTTCTGTGCAGGAATTAATGTTATTTTCCATGCACCAAATGCTGTTTTCTGCCCAAAACAACCATATGTGAATTTTGCACAGAATAAGTGCTGAATTGCAAATAGCTTTTGAAAACTCTGTGGGTTTTGAAGACTTTCTGGCAATGGGAAGCTGAAATTACTCACTGGCACCTTTGGGAAGAAATTTAGTGAAGAATTACATCCCTAGTTGGAATGGGGCAGTTAAACAACCCAGATTTGTACTGCTCAAATATGGGTGCTTTCTTCCCTTTAATTTATCTGCCAACAAGACAGGGACATAAGCGACCATGGATTCTCTCTCTTGTTGGTCAGGAGTCAAACAAACCAGGGAGAAGAAAGTGTCCATATCTGGATGAGATAACAAACAACCACAGAGTGGGAGTGATTGAGCAACATATTCCAGCACACTTTTACAACTGATAACACCTCCAGATATTTTTTTTAAAAACCAGCTAGTTATGATCAAATAGATTCTTTGTGGTTCTGAATTTTCTCTGTGTACAATTCCCCCTGCTATAATTATATTCTTGATTGACTATTTCTTAAAAGTTAAAAGCCAGATATAATTCTAGAACTTCTAGTACTTGGGTATTTCCAGATCACACTGGAAAGTAGCTTTCGGTATCATAAATCCCACAGGCACTTAATAAATGTTAAAAGTATTACAGTATATTGCAGTTACCTGACATCAGGGAAGGGAGGGGAGGGGAGGGGAAAACTTTGCATCTTTAAAAAAATCATGCACAGGAGGCAAAACTCTGAAATGTTATTGTTGTCAAGCAGACTAGGTCTTGTCACATATGGACAGAAGCTGATGAAAAAAGAGAGTCTTATGTACCTGACCATATGATTAGATACTAGACCTACACAGGACTGAATAAACTTTTACTTTCCTAGAAATTAGCAGCACATTGCCAAGTGCGCAAATAATATAAACGGCTTATGGCAGATTCATATACTTTCAACTACATGAGTAGTGGGATTCCTGTCATAAGTGCTTCAATGTCATCAAGAACTATTTCTGTAAGTAGGGCACAGGTTCTGCCCAGTCACTGTAACCAAACATATTGCCACTGATCAGATCTGGATTAAGTTGTTTGTTCATTTATTATTGGATTTCTATTACCTATTACAGACAAAACCATCAAAGTAGTTTACAAAAATTAGAAAACCTATAAAGTCAAATAAAATCAAATAGTTTGGATCTGGAAAATTATGTGCTGAAGGAAGTTCATGGAAGGGACTTTCCTGTCTCTTCCTTCTCACTGCAGTTCCCTTTTCCCTCAAAATCTGAGACAGAGGTAATCTGGAAGTTATATGAGATGTTCCAGGGTTACAGTTGGCATATCAGTCAAACTTGGCTGAACTAAGGCAACTGCAGCTATGCAGGCATCCAGAAAGAGTGATGGACCCAAGAGCACTAAAAACCCCCACAAACTTTGTCTTTTAGATGAACTGAAGCAGGTTCAGGGGCCAATTTTCTGCCCTGTGACTCTCTGGGGCCCTGTGGACAGCCAAAAATGGCACCTCAAAATAAAAAAAAAATAGGAAGTTGCAGGAGATCCAGATCTAGTTTTGAAAAATGGCTATTTTTTTTTCAATGCTAAAGAGTGCAGGGAGATCCTATAACCTATTTAAAAGGTGAATTGCTACCTCAGTGTCTTCTGGGGGCTCTTTCACACTATATAATTAGGATGCTGTTATTCCACATTAACTGTCGTAATTCTATCCTATAGAATCCTGGGATTTGCAGTTTAGGTACAGAATGTTTGGAATTCTCAACCAGTGAACTCTAGTACCTCGTGGAAATACAAGCCCCAGGATTCCACAGGATATAGACATGGCAATTAAAGTAGAACCATTCTGCTGTAATTTATTTAGTGTGAAAGGACTCCAAGTCAAGCAATTCACCTTTCTTGAGGGGACAGAACAAAAAGGTGTTCCTGAAAATCTGGAAGGGTTGAGGGCTGTAAAACACCCTGAGAGGGGAACATGTTGCCCCTCTACCACCCTTTGTCCATCCCTGCTTTACAAAGAGCACAATTATATCCAGAAGATCCTGTGCTCTCAATCCCTAAAACAACCTATCTGTTATCCAATGGCATCTTTTTCTTGAGTGACTGAGTTTTATCTTGTCGAACTATCCCTAATCCATCACTGCCATGAGATAATAGTTCAGAACTTCCACAACTTCACTGACATTAGTTGAAAAGCTGAGTGAGTGAGTTGCATATCCTATTCTAGAAAAACAGTGACTAAGATCAGACTCTGCACCAGATGACTAGAAAATGACCAATGCTGTGTCACTTTTATTAGAAAAAAAGTGATTCAAGAAAGATTTAGGAAATTATAGCCCACTTATCTTAACACTTGTTCTGAGAAGACTGGTAGAAAGCATTACAAAACAAAATTCCCAATCATACAGAACAGGGTTATGTAAAATGTTGCTCCTGGTACTTTGTTTCTGGGGAAGAATCAAGATGGTTTCTGCAAAGCTGAGTGCCGTCTCACTCACTTAATTGATTTCTTTGAGAGTATCAAAATGTATGTGGATAGGGGTCAGCTGTAAGCACTACATAGATGAACTTTCAAAACGCTTTTGGCAAAGTCCCTCACCAAAGGCTTCTGGAAGAACTTAGCTGTCATTGTGAAAAAGGAAGGGTTGCTTATAGAGAATTGGTAACCAACAACTGGTTAAGTAACAGATATCAGTGAGTAGGAAGAAATTAAATGTTTTCATTATGGTGGGATGTAAGAATGAGACGTCTCCCAAAAAGATTATTTATACTAATGCTTTTTAGATAGTTCATTCATGGACTGGAGTAGAAAGGTGGCCAATATGTGTATGACACCAAATTTTTCAGGGAAATAAGAGCAGCAAAAGCTTCAAAAGAGTCTCTCTAAACTAGGTAAATGAGCAACTGAATATTTAGTGGATGAAAGCTGAACACTAAGGCAAAACATTCCTAGTGCTTGTATGATGGAGTGTGAGCTTGTGATGACTGACCAGGAATGAGATATGGGCAATACGGGGGTTAGCTCAATGAGAATATTGACCTAGTGTTTTTGAAAAAAATCCATTTTAGGGATTGCAAACAAAACGTGAAATACCACAATCTCTTTATATATATCTATGGTAGATTAGAACCTACCTGGGCTCTTGTCAAGCAAAACATTTTCCTTTTATTGTATATCATTGTTTTTCCACTTCTGTCTTAAGATAGAGGAAAATTTGTTTTTAGAGAACACTGAAAACTCAGAGATGGTCTGCTGTTTAAATTCCACTGGCATTTCTGTTATCTGCTTCACCAAAATAACCTTGTGTAGCTTGCAAACTCTTCATTCTAGGACTCTTTAGAAGTGTCGTCCTCTCAAACTGTTGGACAATGTGTTTAGCCTCTGACTCAGCTAAGCTGTTTGCTATTAGCAGTCCTGTGCTACTAATTGGTATTATTTCTTACAAGCTACAGAATATTGTTTCCTTGTCACAAGCTTAAACTCTTAAGAGAGAGGTCTTGGTACTGTCTGCTTCTGTTAAGGATGAGGCCTCTGTTTCTGGTATAGATAGCTCTTTAAACCATGTGTATTCCATCTTGGCTTGTTCAGAATCATGAGCAGAAGGTGGGCAGCACAGATGATAAATGCCTTCCTTCAGCCACTCAGCTCAAGATGATTAGCATTCTGTTCTATCCCCAGCCCAACCTAAATGAATGAGTCTACAGGAGGTAAAGAACTGCTTCAGGTAATAATGATCAACACTGACCAAACTACAGCTGGAAACCACTTCAGTTTTCAAAACTGTATCGGAATAAATGACAACTGTATTCTGCTTCTTACAGGATAGTCCTATACATGTGGGAAGAAAGCTCCACAACGCTGAGTGAGGTTTGCTTCCAGGAGCATGTGCACAGGATTGCAGAATATAACTTTATATCCATCAACACATTTATTGTAAGTTCAGGTTTAAGATTCCAAGAAAAACTGAAACAGGACTGAAAGGGAAATACCTTGAAACAGGACTTTTAGCCTTTTTTTTTTTTTTTGGTCATATAACAGTTTCTGTACTTATTCTTACCATGCATTTGCGATCATCCACCCCTGTTAAGTCCTCTTCAAATTCCTTCCCTATATGGAAATCCATGATGTAGTTTTTAAAAGTACTTAGTGTTTTAATGATCATGTGGTCTCCATCCTGAATGATCTCTTTGTCAGGTTTAAGCATATTGGCTATTTTTCTTATAGCAATATTTACATCTGGAAGAAAAGAGAGAGACAAAGACCAAAGAAGAAAAGGATTTCTGAAAAGTTATTGACACCATATCAGGAAAACCTCTAAGAACTATGCAGTGGTAATTGTTTGGTTTGGTTTTTTAAAAATGATTTCAGTATAGCTAAAACGTTTAACGTTGAACCCAGTGTCCAACATACTTTTAAATTATCCCTGCCCCTTTGTTGATAAAGTACCATACGCATTACCAATACTATGTGAGTAAAACTATGATCTTTTTAATTTTTATGATTCTGAAGTGTTAGTGTTTGCACACATATAACTTTTGAGTCTTACTTCTGCTCAAAACATGTCTGCTTCTCATTGTTTCAGTACTTTGAGAAAGTTAGAAAGTTAGAAAAAAGTTAGAAAAAAATATTTACACATGGCACTGAGAAATAAAGAATTCATATAAAAGCCACACAAGCAGAAATTGTGTGACATATACATGGATGATTCTCCAGAAGAATCCCAAGGCTAGAAGATATAAAGATAGGATCACATAAGACATAACAAAAGGAAAAAGAAACCCTTACCAAGCGCTTTCAAATACTCCTCAAAATTGTCATTGCTGAGCATTTTCCAATAACCATTGAAATCCGCAGGCATTACTCGTGTTTGTTTTCTAGTCCAGAATCAAAGCCTTTGCCTAGTGTGTTACTTCTATACAGTACAGCTTAGTGCCTTTTGCCGAAGCAAGTCTGAACTCTGGTTTCTTTTATCTGTTCTTCCAACCACGCGGTTATGCTAGTCCCTTTAAGCTGATTAGTGTTGGAAGTGTTACCTTTAAATCCTCCTACAAAGCTGCACTTTTTAGTTTGCTAATGACATAAGGATGGCTTGATTTAAATGGGATAGGTCATTGCTCTTCCATAGAATGGCTGTTAAGGCCACAGATTAGGCAGCTATCAATTCTAACCAAATTACTTCTTTTCTCTCGATGATGATGATGGAAGAAGAAGGAAGAGGAGGAGGAGGCAGCTTCTCCTGATACAGAGACAGGTGCTTAATATTCCTGCAGGGAACATATTTGGTGACTTGGCTGGCATGGAGGTCATAACAAACTGTTATCCTTTGGGTGAGATGTGATATCCTTGAACATATTCACACAACACACTTTAGTTGTTATGCCTCCCTCTTGCAGAAACCTGGGTATTTTGGCAAGATATAGCACTTACAATTTTCTGCTAGAAAGCTTTAGTGGATTCCCCTGAATTACAGCATTTGAACTTTCTAGCACAGAATTCTACACACTCCAACCAACTACAAATACAGGATTCCATGGACTGGAGCCACAGCCGTTATACTGGTATTGAACTGCTACATGTACAGAACGTAGATACACTCCTTGTCTTCTTTGTGCTATACAGAGATGGAAGACAAAGAAAACTATGCATGTTCTACCGCTGACAAGGAACTGCACCGTCTGCTTTGAACAGCTAAATTTGTCCTTCAGGTAATACTTATGCAGTAAACTCTGAATGATGCATATTAGGTAGAAGTATTAACTAGTTGGTTAACAGATGGCTGAAAAAGAGCCAGTCATTATTCATCCAGCCTTGTATTATCAGAGTTACATCCAATTGCAACTATCATCCAGCCTTTCAGCAGAATGGCACCTTTTTATTAATCAGAACACGCTTTCAATTAAGAGAATGAAAAGACTTTTCAGACCAAGAAATAAGCAGTACTTCACAGAAACCCATTAACTGCAGTGCAAGTAAGCAAGGGAGAAAAAAACCAACACTCCATGTTGCACTGCATTATTCAACAATACACTGTAGCTTGAAAAGAAACACTTCAGACTGTAAAGTCTTCCTATTACTTAGGAATACAGCAGGGAAATTTTGAACCAACCTTTTGGAGAACAAATAGTTTTCAATGTAGCATGAACTGAAGGTTAAATTAATTAAGTTAGCTAATCCAAGATGCTGGCTGCTACGCTTCTGAATAAAGGCTATTTCCTCCACCTCCTGGGACAAGATGGAAGGTTTTCATAATCTAAAGTCTAATATCTCCCAGGGGATGTCCAAGTCAGAAGAATATGCTACTCATTTCATATATTTAATTGACCTTTTTCCTTCAAAACCCTGGAAGAATTCATATTCAGGACTGTCTTATAATACAGAGTTGTGAGATTTTTCAACTTAACACATAAATAATAGAAGTCTGAAGGAGTGTTTTTTAAAAAAATGCTTGACAAAAAGTACTATTATTGTCTTGCTATTAAAATATATTAAAATACAGTGATCCTTTCCATAAAAAGAATCAAAGGAAAATTTCCACAAAGAGGGAAGGATCAAAGGGAGCAGGTGATGGGAAGAAGTCAGAAAGTGGCCAAAAGGCCTAAATGATGTACAATCACGTTGAAGAAAGCAGTTTGCTTAGACAGAGAAAATGTCCTAAGTTCCTAGTGCTTCCAAGTTAACCATGTATAAAATTTTCTGAGCCATGTTTAGACATCTTGACATGTTCTGCTGATACAGTAACAGCTACAATACTGAAATAAGACACAAGCCCCCCACTGTGTGATTTATGTAGTTTGGAAATAGTGCTTCCTCCTTATTGATGAGTCTGTATGTCTGTCATAGTCTTTTCCCCCACTAAATTTGTACCACTAGATGTCTTTATAAGAATTCTATATAAAATTGTTTAAACTACTTATTCAGGGTGGAACCCTGGGCTATCAAGCAAGAGCTCACTCAGCACTGTCATTAAATACACTGCTAAGTTCAATCCACTATCAGCTTCCATTCATGAACCTTGTAACATTAAGAAATCATCCCCTTCAAGTCTCCAGATTTTGACAAACCACCAACTGAACTAGGTTGATCAGACAAATTCCAGAGATTTCTGATTGATGAAGAACTCCTGTGAGTGGACCAAATCCTCACATGAACAGTCCCGAAGATTTGTTGCCTTTTGGGTTCACACAGAAGTCTACAGAATGATTCCCTAGTTTGAGGAGAAATGAAGACTAGAAAATTTAAAATTAAATAATAAATAAGTAACTATGCAACAGCCACTTTTAGTCTTCTGAAGAATCAGCTGCCAATTTATGTCACAGGAATGAATCACAAAACAGACAATTCTCTTTTTAAATAATGCCTGGAACATAATGGAGGTTACAATGAATGATCCAGGCTGGATGGTGTTAACATGAAGAAATATATCAGCTATGATGCCTACTTTACATTAGAAGATGAGCAGGGCTGTACAGTAGGAGGAAAAGTCATTGTTCTACATCCCTGCCAATTAACTCATTTTCTTTGAATTTAAATTAGAGGAAATAATGAAATACCCACAAATGTGGAAAAATGGTTTCCCTTCATTGCATCTCTAGAAATATAAAGGCTGCAGTGGCACAGTACAATTTTCATCACATCCATCCACTTATTGATAGGAGGGAAGGAAGAGTCTTTGCAAATCTGATGTTGACAAGTGGGATTGTTCTTTGCATTCTGCCATGACAGTCACTGTCAATTTTATACTAAAGCAGGCACATTAAAAGCATTATAGCATTGTGATATGGTGAAAAGCTTACAAAAATAATTCAAGAGGATTAAAAAAAATCCACACTGATATATTGTTAATAGATTTTCACCAACCAAAACAAGAACGCCTGTCTGTTACTCTACAATCCTAAAACAGATTAGCTATTTACAAATGAATGCTCCAAGGCTTCAGGAAGCCCTCATATCCTACCTTATCCTCCTTATTTATAAACCAATGATAGCAGAATTCTTTGGTTCAGACATGGGGTGGGGGAGGAATGGGTGGACAAGCCCAGATCTTATGGCAAGCCCAGATTTTCAAAAGGAACTGGCACTGGACAGAAACTGGGTGGGAAGGGATCAGGGGACCGTGGGACTAATACATAATACATAACTTCATAAACCATGTTTTATTCAGATGATTGCCCATGAAGTCTTGGCCAATCATCTGAATGTAGCCTCTCTGTAAAGTAACCCTGACTGCAATCAATGTGGCCAACTTCAATGTAAATTGTTTAGCTAGTTGACAAAGTTCCTTATATTACAAATCAGAAGGGAGCAGTTTAGCAACCAGTACTTATTTCAAGTGGCCCAACATCCCTGATGCAATAAATCTAGTGTGTGCAAAACAGACATCCAGTGCTTTCAAGGAACATTAGATCCAACAAAGGTAACTTAATCATTTGCTTCAATCTGGGAAACAATCTTATTTGCGATGTGTAAAACTGTTCTGACACTGAAGACAACGGGGAAATCTACATCTTCAGAGATATATTAGAATGTCAGGTCTCTGCAGAAGCTCTAGAGTGGAATATGCAAATTTCGACCAGACAAGTTGCTCTCCAAAATCTACTACCACCAAACATGTTTTCCTTTATAGACAAAAGTTACTTGTTTTATTTCTCAATTGAAGTAGGTACCTTGAGTAGAGCAGAACTATCAGTCGTTAAAATAGCTGAACACATCACTGTATCGCTTAAGAGGTTGCAGCAAATCCCCTTCATTTCTCTGTTCAGTCTCTTCTGTATATATATTATGCTGCTTTATGTAAGAAATAACTGCATCTGGAACCAGGTATTTTACACTCTGCCCTTTGCACAAGGCCTGTCTTATCCTTGTGGCACTGATTTCGTTTTGGATCCACTCTCTCACCAAGTGGATATTATGTTTGTACCGACCCAAAACCTCCGATTCTGCTATATATTGAGAAGAATCACAGCCAGCACGACTAATACACACCAGTCCAAACTTGCTCAGTATTTCTAAAATGTGTTCTTCTTTCCAAAGGTTAGGCACCTGAAATGTCTTCAGAAAATCAGCTCCGCAAAGAAGTTTTAGCTGTGGAACAACTGCAAGGACATAACAAATGGTTACTGTGTTTCCAAAAAGCATTACTTTCATGGGTATCTTTTGCTAAAGCATCTACCCTTATTTATTCACATTTCTTGTTTATGTGAAGACAACTTGGCAATGTAATCATGTGTATATTTACTCAGGAGTAACACAACTAAACTGTGTTGCTTCTGAGTAAATATTCATACGATTACACAGCCTGAGAGGTATTTTTCTCAATCCCAAGGCAACAGTCAGGAGGGATGAGAAGAAGAGATGGGAAACAGATTTGTTGTGGGAAAGGTAATTTTTTTTTTTATAATGGGGCAGGTGGTCAGTCCAGCAAGATTCAGCAGTGTTCCAGGAACTATTAAAAAAAAGCATTACCAAGAATGAACTAGTCTTACTGGTGTCTATCACTTGAAAGGAAACAACCAAATAAACCCCATGATATCTAACATACTGGAATGGCATGGAGAACTTTACTTTCTAGCTTTTAAATCGTTAAGAAATATAGAAATACTTTGTTAAAATTCATAAAACAGTTAAAATTTAGAGGGAAAATTTGTTTCCTTGAACAATATTTCTGTCAACGGCACTATTCAAAATTGAGCAAACCACTCCATGCACTCCCTGCCTTGGATTGACCTGCTAACCTAACCTGAAGAATCCCATTGTCCCAAAAGCAAATTATTGCATTTGGAGTGCTGCACAAATGCAATGTTTTTGCAATAGCAGATGTAACTTTAGGGAAAACTATTGTGTCACATGTGCATGTGAACAAGAATGGCACATTTATTGCAAAGTAAACACCAACCCCTCCAAACAATAATGAATGAATGAATGAATGATGAATAAGTGAATAACAAGTTTAACAGCAAACACGAACAGGTTACTCACCTGTGACTGTGTTTTTTTGAGCAGTCATCTGTGCCCTCACACAAATGGATCATGTGCCTGTGCACAGCCACACATGAAAAGCTCCAGTGCCAAATATCTTTTAGCAGGAACTGCTCAGGTGTGTGTATAAGCCTAGCACCAAATTTACTCTCTCCTCAGTTCTACTCTCCTGAGGAGCTGTTGAAAAGAAAAGTATCTTCTACTGGAACATCTTCAAACTTACAGTGAAGAACAGATAGTTCATGTGTTGTCAATGGATCAAATGTATAAATACTCATCTTGTGGGTCTAGAGAAATTAACCAATCTCTGGATTTCAACAGAGGCAGGATGGAATGAAGCATAACCATCTGATATTTTCTTGGGGTAATGGAAAGGTTCACCTCTCTGAGGTACATGAGGGGCTGTAATAATCTACCCCGTTTCAGTACTGTAACATACCAAGAGGAAAAAAAAAGATGAGTGTATGAGGGATGGGTTTGATGGCATCTTTTTGCAGAAGTTTGTTGAAGTTTGTTTGCTTCCCTCAAGACAACAGAGAGGTGGGTTGATGGAAACACAACTGTTAGAGGCAGGCTAGCAAACTCTATGACACAGCCTTTATGAATGATGGTGAACATTCAAGGATTCAGGCAAATGTGGTGCCATATGTTGAGATGGTAGATTAGACAATGTGGATTATGGTTTCAAAGACGGCAATCTCTATTCAGGAAGAAAAGAGGAGAGTTCTAAGGAGTCAAAGACAGTGCTTCAAACCCAATGGCAACTTCCTTGACGACGAGGACTGATGATAGTGTGATGTCCAGGAGGAACAATGTTGTGTAGACCCAGCAGGCTCATGGTGCTGGCAAAGTGGTGATGCTAACTTAGGAAATGAAGATGAAAGCTTTCTCCAAAATGATTTTTACTGTTTAAATGGACCAGAGTGTTGACCAACACCCATCTCGGAACAGTGCAAATGTTAAATAATGAGTCCATAGCCCTATTAAAGAGGCCTTGCCTATCAAAATGGCCATCAATCTTGGTCCAGGTATACTCTGTTAGGCTAGCAGATCACAGTCATGCATACTGGCATAGAGCCAGTGATGCAGACATTGCTTTAGCTGTGTAACTGGCTCTACGATGAGCTATCCTAATTTGACAAGCTACTAACTTTTGGGTCTACTGCTGAACCAACATGATAACAGTGGTTTTCTAGCAAGTATGAGATAAACAATAGCATCTTTTACAAGAGGAGCTGCTGATAGCCTGCCATGCAAGCCTGATAGTTGGCAAACTTGATAGTTAAGATAGATGACAAGTATAATCTCCAATGAAGCAAGTGCAAGCAACAACCTTTTCTGTCTGGTGGTATGGAGTATACCTTCCTGGTGGCTCTTCATAGCAATGCCTCAGCAGGATGAAATTGGGGGCCTGCTGCATAAAAACGAAACCTACTCTCTCTTGTTGAACTTTATACAGCCTCTCTAATCTTCTATCAGTTGGTGGAATTAAAGATGGCTTGGACTAGGAGTCCTTCACCACGCCTAGAAGCAAGGGCAGAAGTAGTAGTATGACTGAAGTGGAACCCTCAGCAACCAGACTTTGAAAAACCACCTTGAACAGTGGAGCTGGTTGTGTCTTGAGTTCCAACCCTAAAGATTTAATCATGCATGGTATCAATTCCGCACAGGGCTGCAAGTCCTTGGTGGGAGAAATATGTGGTATCAGCAGTATCTGCTGTGGGAGAGAAGATGAGTGGTGACAAGGAATGAAGTGTTGACAGATTGGTGTCACAGTAATTATCAGACAATTCCAAGTGAGTTAATGCAGGCCCATGTGTTGAATTGGTACACAAGCCAGCTCCCAAAAGCTGCAGGGGTAATGCACGAGTCTGAGCAGGAAGTGAAACCAGTGGCACAATAGTTGTAAGCGACTGAGTAGTCGAAACTGAAGTAGGTATTGTAACCACCAAAGTAGGTTGAACCATCTGTGGTATGACTACAAACACAACAGATATCATCGCCGGCCTTCTGTCCACTGAACTAACCTGCAAGGGCTGGGTTGATGTTGCTGGATCTCAGTCTGATGGCTTTTAAACTGCTGCTGTAGCTTGTGCTCTGCTTGATGGAGAGTGATGGCTAGCCAATCTAGATCTAGAATCTAGATCTGTGATGTCTTATTCTGATGATCAGCGCTGATATGAGCCCAAAGAATGTGGCTCTTGTGAATTATATTAATACTGACTTGACAACAGCAGCATTCCCTAGGAGACAAAGGCATTTAAGCTCGAGGTGATTCGTTCCAGAATAGATCATTCCTGTAGTGGAGACCCAAAACTTCACTTCAGAGTACTGGTTACAGATAATTAGATAAAGGTGAAAGCTCAACACAGAAAAATCTCTATAAAGTGCTTGGGTCATTTGGTCCTGGTCAACCTCATCTCTACATTCTCTACATGGGTCATCATCATAAGAGCTCAGCTGATCAGAAGAAGTGTAATCAAGCACCAGTACCTCATCCTAATGGTGATATGGAGTATGGGTTTGACCATAAAGAGATCAATGAGATGGTGTATGAGAATGATAATACAGGGTATGACATAATGAACTAGCGATCAAGATCAGTGTGATGAATATGATAAACAGACAGGTAGATGACTTTGTTGTTTGGGCAGAACAGGAGAGCTTTATGAAGGTACTGATTTTCAATACTGAAATCACTATCTGCAATGACTGCTCTGCTGAGGGTTAGTCAGTATTGGTTGTTACCACTAACAGCATATCTTGTACCAATTGTTCTTCAGACAATTGGTTTGAAGATGAAGAAGAAGCTGAGTAGAGAGGGTGATTTTTGGCTGTAAAGCTGCCACTCTAAGCAACTTTTCCTGCAAATACAGGTGAGGGTGGGAAAATCTATTCTTTAGCTCTTGGACATAAAGCCTCTACAATTAGGACAGGACTGTATGAGCTGGCCCTCACCAAGATAAAAAAGGCATGGGGAACCAGCAGTCTGAATGAGAAATTTTCTCTCATAGAAGAGAGACTTTTTGAAAAGTTCTTCAGAGCCTATACAAAAGAACAGTGTGTCTCTGACTGAATGTGTGAGGGAAACAGAAGCAGCAAAACAACTGCTTTTTCAAACTATGTATTTATTGAAAGAATAAAGCGAAGCAGATTACATAGAATGAACATAATGAAAATTACACATTAAAAGTAAAAGCCAAAAGACTACTCAACACTGGAGACTATCTGAAGTGATGTGAATTCACTGACAGACAAAAAGGAACTAGGAAGAGAGTAGCTTTTGGCTCCAAGTCTGTGCACATGCCTGAAGGAGACAGGTTCTTGCCAAAAGTTACTCAGATCTGGAACTTTCCACATATGGATCTGCACAGCTGCAAGATCTATGTATGTGAGGCATAGAGACAGTGAAAAATAAAATAAATAAATACTACCTTGTTTACCACTATTTCCTGGTATAGGTTTTTACATGTTTCATCTTTATTTTTCTTGTGAAGCAAAGAACTCTAGCCTTTTCAGTTTGTGTTGTCAGACATTCCTCTCAGAACTCTTAATAAATCACCTTTTGCTGAACCACTTTAACAATATACTACTTCAATACAGGTCCACAAAAACTGAATGCAGCATGCCAGAAAAGGACAAAGTATTATCTTCCAGCCTACCAATTATGTATTATTTGCCTTCCAGTGACAAATACAAACACAAATGCTTTCATCAACAGAGCCATATTAACATGTTATTATTAGCATTTAGAGATTTTGGGATCAGTTCCACTTCACATTTTAAGATGAGTTGGGCAGCTTTTGTCCCTTCTGATGTTGGTGGACCGACATTCCCATCAGCCTTAGCCAGCATAACCAGTGGTGGAGGATAGTGGGAGCGGCTGTCCAACAAAAGACTAGTGGACATAAAAACAGTATTCCTGCACCATTTAAAACGTTTCACTGTCACTTCAATTCTGCACAAAAAAGCAAGCTGGGCTCTAAAATAAATCAATTACAAAAACTGGCACATACTTCATTTGTTTGCAATATTTATTCTACTTGCATTAGTCATGGGACGAGATGATGAACTATGCAGGGTGCTGAAGCTTAATTTCTGAAACACCTACTGAGGCCCCAGTGTCTTCAAAGACTGGTACGTGCTTTCAAGTCTCTCTTTTTCAGCCATAAG